>CM053028.1:413160479-413597979 GCA_028564925.1 Lithobates sylvaticus
GAGATGGCCGCGCTGTGCAGAAACTTCACAAAGTAGGTAAACAATGCTGCACAGATAGAAAACTGGGCATAGTTTACAGCATACCTTTGTTACATTGCACGAGGCATGAGATTTCAAGGGGTATTTTTATCTTAAAAGTCATATTTCGGCCAGGAGCCTGCTTTAAGTACTGTAACTGATCTATCCCTAATCCAGTACCTTTCTCTGTGTTAGATTGATTGCTTTCTATGGGCCATCAACTGTCATTGTTATACAGGGTCCATTGCCTTTTCCCTGGAGCTCCCTCTGTTTAGAGCCTTTAACAGACAACTCCCTAGTATAAATTTGGAAGTAATGGAGTTAATTTACTAAAAGCAAATAGACTGTTTACAAGTAAACATGCACTCTGCAGGTAAAAATCCCCAAAGCTTAGTAAATGACGGTTAGCATTGCTGGCTTCCATCGCCAATCATGTGCAAGCAAAAATTGTAATTTTTTTTTCAAATTTTCTTCCATATATTTAGGTATCCTTTTCAAAGTGAAACCATCATCAAATGGCGGCCTGCGATCCAAACACAGATCAATCAATGCTTTTCTTTGGACAGTCAGTCCGCCAGTATAAAGTGTCTCCGCTGCCATTGGTTGCAGGGACCACGGGCATCCCTGCTGCCAATGGCATTGCATGTGCTTCCCGCCCTCTGCTGCTGCCTATCTCGTGGCTCCCGGCCGCACCACGAGCTAGGGCAGGACGTTATGTGTGCGCCCCCGCCCCCTTCTGCTCATTTTCTTGCGACTCCTGGCTCACACTCCTTGCCAGCCACAGGGTATGATGCGCTCCTTGCCCCTTCCAGCAAGATTCCCGGTGCAGCTCTCTTCCTCTGCAACTTGCTACCTCTGCTGGCTTCGGCTCCCTGCCTGCCCTCAAGGTATGTGGAATGTATTATATACTGGGGCACAATGATTGCCACATTTTATATTAAAGGTTCACTCTGATGGGCGCAACAAAATGTGCCCCGCAGAGTGCCCCTTTACATAAAATATGCCCATCAATGTACCCCTTAACATAAAATAAAGGGCATTCTGATGGGCATATTTTATGTTAAGGTTCACACTGATGGGCACATTTTGTTGTGCCCATCAAAGTGCCCCTTAACATAAAATGTGCCCATCAGAGTGACCCTTAAAATAAAATAAGGGGCATACTGATGGGCACATATCATGCTAGTGGGGGCACGCTACGATGGGCACATATTATCTTAAGGGGTACTCTGATGGGGACACCTGATGTAAGGGAGCACTCTGACAGGAATGCCTGCTGTAAAGGAGCACTGCTATGGGGACACCTGATGTAAAGAAGCACTGTGATGGGGACACCTGCTGTAAAGGGGCACTGTGTTGGGATACCTGATGTGATGGGGACACCTGATGTAATGGGACACCCTAACAGGAATACCAGCTGTAAGGTGGCACTGTAATGGGACACCTGACGTATAGGGGCACTCTGATGGGCACACCTGGTGTGATGTGGACACCTTATGTAAGGGGGCACACTGACGGGAATGCCTGATGTAAAGGAGCACTGTGATGGTGACACCTGATGTAAAGGAGCACTCTGATGGGGATACCTGATGTGATGGGGACACCTGATGTAAGGGAGCATTCTGATGGGAATGCCTGATGTAAAGGAGCACTGTGATGGGGACAACTGATGTAAAGGAGCAATCTGATGTGGATCCCTGATGTCATGGAGACACCTGATGTAAGGGAGCATTCTGACGGGAATGCATGATGTAAAGGAGCACTGTGATGGGAACACTTGATGTAAAGGAGCACTGTGATGAGGACACCTGATGTCAAGGGGCACTCTGATGAGAACACCTGATGTAGGTGGGAACCCCAACAGGAATACCAGATGTAAGGTGGCACTGTGATGGGGACACCTGATGTAAAGGGGCACTCTGATGGGACACCTGATATAAGAGGGTGCCCTGATGGTGGCAACTGATTTATGGAGATAGCCTGATGGGGACACAAAATGTAACTAATAACTATGATAGGGGCACCTGAGGCAAGGGGTAACACTACTGGGGACTTTTACATTTAGAGTATTACCAGAGTGTGCGGAGGAAACAGTAAGAAAAGCACAAGAGAGCGTGGCTTGCACCAAAAAAAGGAAAGAAGGACCTTGGCCGGAATTCTTTTTTAGTGACTGGACCTTCCTGAATTTTAATTCACTACCCCTGCTCTAGAGCAAATTACCTTGCAAAGTGAACAGCTTTTAGTAATTGAAGCCCAATGTCTTATATAATGCACCATATATATGTAGAGTACAGTAGACTCCATCAATAAATAGTTGTGGCCAGCTCAGTAGATTATTAATCTCAGTAGATTATTTTTAGGCTAACTAGGCTAACTTTTTAGGCTAATGTAACTACGTAACCATTTCACGCCTTTACCCATGGCTATCTTAGGAAGCCAAATAAGTGGAAGCAGAGTTGATAGAGTGCATTCCTCTTCATGACAAAATACACACACATGCTTAGGAAAAGGCTTAGAATGTGTGTAGAATGTTTGCTTGCAACGGGTTGAAATCCCTGCTCCAAATCTTCATGGAAATATAATAAAAATTAAAAAAGGAGCGCGAGAGTGAGAGATCAAGCCCCATTTAAAATTCATAAAAAAATCGGGTAATTTCAAAATGTAATATTCTTCAAGGTAACTACAAATTACATTTTGAACTCCATTCAAATGTATTTTGCCTGGGTACAATACAATTTTTTTTATTGAAGCAAGAACTGGGTGATCATGCTTGTAAAATGTTGCCTATTTTTATACCTGCTCTTGAGACTCCATGCTGGGGAACTTTTGAGAAATGTAAAATAGTTTCTATACCTTCTGCAGATATCTGAACGTTAACAAGAGAGGTGTATCAAGTCTTGCAGTACTAAAGCTTTTTAGTTTAGTGTAGAGCCAGGAACTGGGTGCTGCTTGGCATGTGTGTATAGCAAAGGGTTGAAAATAAAAATGTGAAACTGTGCCCTAAATAAGAATGTGATCCAGCTCTTGTACACTTTTGTCTATGTATTATTTTTTTATGCTGCAGTTGTTGAAAGAATGTATAAGAAATGAACACACTTGGTCTTGATCTTGGTGAGTGCTGACAGACAAGGCTGGAAACATTTATTAGTTTTTTTTCTCTAAAACTTAAACATCGATCCAGTTCTTTGAGTCCTGGAAAAAATGCACAAAATACAGCAGATTTTTATTAAAGTCAAGCAAGGTAACTAGACAACTCTGTTAGGGTATCACAAAGACATTATTCTACTATATCACAAAGACGTTTTTCTGTTCCCGCAATTTTGTCGATAACATTTAAGTTGAACTTCAGGCAAGCAACTAAATATACAGTTAAAATATCTATCTGTGAACTGTCTGATTTGGCATTCTGTTCAGATAGCATAGCGGAAATGTACTATTTGCAAACAGGCAGGCTTTTTATGGCAGAAGACATACAGCATAGCACGTCTATTCTGCAATAGAACCTTCTAATCTGCCAGCTTGCAAACTTCTAATGAGCATGAACAACTCGAATGCTCAAGTCAGTGTGCATTATTGGTATGTCTCGGTGCTGGGATAAAATAGCTCCTGTGCGAATGCACGGGAGTCGCATCATCTATGTATCCCTAACCAAGAATGCTAAACCTTAAAAATGACCAGGCGAAGGTGTCGGTCCTGGCAAGAAAACTAGTGATAGTCATACTGATCGCTGGAGGGCAGTATAGGTGACTTTAGTGCCACTTTAAGCAAACCTAGAATTCTAGTTGCGAATGTCGTCACAATTAAAAAAAGTACTATATATATATATATATACATACATATATATATATATACATACATATATATATATATATATATACATATATATATATATATATACATACATATATATATATATATATATATATATATATATATATATATATATATATATATATATATATATATATATATATATATATATATATATATATATATATATATACATATATATATATATATATATATACACATATATATATATATATATATATATATATATATATATATATATATATATATACACATATATATATATATATATATATATATATATATATATATATATATATATATATATATATATATATATATATATATATATACACATATATATATATATATACATATATATATATATATATATATATATATACACATATAGGTCATATATATTAAAGGTCATATATATATATATATATATATGTATATATATATATATATATATATGTATATATATATATATATATATATATATATATATATATATATATATATATATATATATATATATATATGTATATATATGTATATATATATATGTATATATATATATATATATATGTATATATATATATATATATATATGTATATATATATATATATATATATATATATATATATATATACATATATATATATATATACATATACATACACACACACACACACACACACACACACACACATCAGCACCATGTGACTAATTTTTTGCAGTGGTGACCATTCTGAACAGTGACAGAAATGTTATGAACTAACAATACATATGGATACAATAAAATTGTCTACAACCAGAGGCAGAGGCAGTGCACAAGAATCATTTTCCCATCATCCTTTATGATGACATTTTCCCATTTCAGCACATTTGCGGTATATCCTTGGAGTTTTATTATTTGGCCAAAACATCAAAGATCACTTTTTCAGACTATTGAATTTGGGTGTTTACATTTAAGGATAACACACAATTGTGTTCTTTCAACTGTGTAGTAACAGTTTGTGGAAGGCCCTTTTGTGTTCCAGCATGACTTTCCTATATACAGTTGTGAACATAAGTTTACATACCCTGGCAGAATTTATGGATTCTTGGTCATTTTTCAGAGAATATGAACAACACAAAAACTTTTCTTTCACTTGTGGTTAGTGTTTGGCTGGAGCCATTTATTATCAATCAACTGTGTTTACTCTTTTTAAATCATAATCACAACAGAAACTACCCAAATAAGCCTGATCAAAAGTTTACATACCCCAGTTCTTTTTTTTTTTTTTTTTTTTTCAAAAGAGATTTTATTGAGATATATCAAAATAACATACAGGTGATGAGCAGTGTTAGTGAAGAAATTACTGAAGTACAATAACATTCAAAGTAATGAATACATGTCTATTCAGGAATACAGTCATACTGTGAAAACTTAGTGGAGGAAAATGCATATACCATTGCTTGTAACCGTGGGTCACGTGACAAAAAGTTCAGGGCCCTTGATAGCATCTCGATCCCTCCAGACACCCCAGAGGGAGCAGACTGTGTCTTGGGGGAGGCGAGACACCAGTTCCCTCCCCTCCCCATAAAAATCTTGGTAATATGCTAGCACGACAGGCGTTATGGGATGTCAATACCGGTATGATCGTCTCCGGTCAGATTAAAGGTCATATTACTTCACTCTGGGGAGGGGGGAGGGCTGCAGTAATAGTAGAGAGAGGAGAATTGGGAGGATGACTGTGCTCAGTATCAATATGTGGTACAAGGCCAATATTCTACATCTAGGTATATCTTATAGGTTAGCGGAAAAGTAAACAGAGAGGAGAAAGGGAGAGGAAGCTATTAGTAGACTCACACTTCTGGCTCTATTCGGTCTGGATTTAAGTCCTAAGTCATTCAAGATAGTTTTAAACTGTTGGGATGCTCTAGCCAAGGTGACCAGTGTTTTCTGAATCTATGTTCTGTCAGATTAGTTTTGGAAAAGAGATATTCCATATGACAGTGGTCATTGAGCGTGGTTATGAGAGAGCTAATGGTTGGAGGAAGTGGGTTTTTCCAGGCGCGAGCAATAACTAGGCGTGCTGCAATTAAAATATGGTGAATAAGAGGCAAGCTAGTAGTGGGCCATTGTTGGGGGTCCAGACCAAAGAGAGCCATCTGCGCAGTCAGCTGTTGGCAAGTATTAGTCACGGCCATAATGAATGCAGATACTTGTGTCCAGAATGCCGTGATAATGGGACAGTCCCACCAGATGTGAAATATGTCCCCTATTTCATCACAGTTTCTCCAGCACTTCGGGGATTGGGTGGGAAAGATATTTGCCAGTCTGACGGGTGTATAATACCAGTTGTGGAAGATCTTCATCAGAGTTTCCCAGTGGGATATATTTTTGGAGATAGCGGATGGGGTGCGGAGAGCACGGTGCCAGTCCTCCATAGGAAAGGAGGATTGCAATTTTGCTTCCCAGTAGGTTACAGTCGTTGGTTTATGTAGAGTGGTTGATCTAGAAAGGAGAGCATAGATGTAGGAAATTCCTTTGAGTTTGGTAGTTGGGAGGTTATAGTAGGTGAGTAGGCCCTTGGAGGTAGTTTCGGTAGAGGTCGGAATCTTTGAGAGTATATGTCGGATCCGGAGGTAGATGTAAAAGTCCTTATTTGATATGCCAAATTCCATCGTAAGTTGTTGGTAGGTTTTGAGGTTGGAATGGAGGTATAGGTCTCCAATGGTTTTGATCCCAGCAGCGAACCAGTGCTGAAGAGAGAGGTTTGAAGACAGTAGCTGCAATGCTAGGATTGGTAGATTTTTTAAAGTTTCCCTGTGTATTCCTTGGTGGGTGCGACTTATAGCACTCTATTGTGCTATACAGGCATTCACCGTGGGAAGGTATGAACGTGTGATGTGATGGTTCATCCAAGTCGCTGAGAGTATCAATCTTGGGGTGCTGAGCAATGTTGTCGATTCAATTTGGTGCCACCGTGTAGTTGAGTGATGTGTCCACCATTGCTTTCCTTGGTCTAAGACAATGGCTTTGTAATACCGTCTGACATCGGGTGCCCCCATCCCTCCATTGGCGGTGGGGGTACATAGTGTGGAAGATTTTAAACGAGGTTTACGGGCAGCCCAGATAAAGGAATCAAGGATACGTTGGAGTTTGGACAGTTCAGCTGAGAGTATCGGTATCGGGAGTGTCCTAAAACAGTACAGAACATGTGGGAGAAGAAACATTTTAGTCAGGGCTATCCTTCCGGCCCATGAAGCTTTGACGGAGGACATGGCTGAGATTAGCGCGTTTAGTTTCTGGTGAAGGGAGGTAAGGTTGCTACGAAGTAATAAGGCAGAGGGGGTCACCAATTGAATGCCCAAGTAAGTCATAGAGGAACCAGGAGCCCAGGAGAAGGGGGATACTCTGGAGATCTCAGATTTGAGTGCGGGGGGTATGCAGATACCGAGCATGGAGGACTTGGAGTGGTTCAATTTATACATTGAGATTTCACTGAAATTATCGAGGAGTTGCGATAAGATGGGGAGCGAGTTAACTGGGTCAGTGAGTGCAATTATTACGTCGTCTGCATAGAGGCCTATTTTGTGGCAGGAGTCGCCTACTGTGATACCGGAAAGGAGGGGGTGTGTGCGGATGGTCTGCGCAAGGGGCTCCATTACCAATGCAAAGATCAGGGGTGATAGAGGACACCCCTGACGAGTGCCATTGGTGATTTGAAAGGAGTCGGAGAGGATGCCCGAGGTACGTACTTTAGCACTAGGTGAAGAATAGAGACCCATTATGGCTTTCAGGAAGTCTCCCTCTATACCAAATTTCCGCAATACAGCCTCTAGATATCCCCAGTGAACTCTATCAAACGCCTTCTCTGCGTCTAGGGAGATCAACAGAGAAGGCGTCTGATGATGCTCAGCCCAGTGTATAAGATCTATAAACCTACGAGTGCCATCTGAGGCCTGGCGTTGGGGGATGAACCCCACCTGATCTGGGTGTATAAGGTGGGTCATGTGCTGTGATAGTCGTGTGGCCAGTAACTTTGCATAGATTTTTAGGTCGGTGTTTAGGAGTGAAATGGGGCGGTAGCTAGCTGGGTCATGTGGGGTTTTTCCTGGTTTATGGATGGTGGAAATCGTGGCTTCTAAGGATTCTGTCGGAATTTCTCCAGTAGTGAGAAATCTGTTAAATGAGTTGCAGAGGTGTGGAGCAATTTGTTCACAGTAGATTTTGTAGTATTCATTACTGAAGCCATCCGGTCCCGGAGCCTTGTGTAGTGGCAGAGATTTAATAGCATCTCGGATTTCTTGAATCGAGAAGGGTAGGGCCAAGTCTGCAGTCTGGGAAGGGGTTAAGGAGGGGAGGCTCAAGTCTGAGAGGAAATTCAGAATATTGGTATCAGTGGGTTGAGCATCAGTGGGAGAGTCTTTTAGATTATATAGTGTATGGTAGAATGAGCTAAAACAGTTGGCCATGTCTTTGGGGTTAGTCAATCTGTTACCATTGGAGTCCTCGAGGTAAGGGATTGTGGATTGGGCTGCCTTACGCTTGTATTGTTGTGCTAAAGCTTTCCCCGTTTTATTGCCCTGGGAGTACCATGTGAGTCTTAGTTTCCGAATGTAGAACTCGTGTCTGTTCTGCAAATAAGAGCTCAGCTCAGATCGGAGTTTACTGAGTTCTTCGTGGGTGGTTGCTGAGGGCGTCTGCATATTAAGTCTTTCTAGGGTCTTTATGTTGTCTAGAAAAGAGTTAAGGGTTGCGGTGCGTTTTTTCTTCTCCTGAGCTCCTAGTCTCAGCAGTGTACCCCTGATAACCGATTTATGGGCATTCCACAGTGTGGTGTCGTTGGAGACAGAATGTTTGTTCAAAGTGAAGTAGTCATCTATAGCGGACTCGACCAATTCCCTATTATCCTTGGTACTGAGTAAGGTGGCGTTGAGGCGCCATGATGTACGTGAGGGGATGGAGGATGTTAAATTAAGTACAATTGATATAGGGGCATGGTCAGACCATGATATTACTCCGATAGTTGAAGAGGTAATGGATTGAAGCAGTACTTTGGATGTCAGGAATAGGTCGATCCTAGAATAAGATCTTTGAGCAGTGGAATAAAAAGTAAAATCTTTCTCAGTACCATGTTGACACCTCCAAGGGTCGTAGAGATCTTCAAGGCGCGTCATGGAGGAAAGGGTTGTGGACCGTCTTCTCCGTGGTGTGGAAGAATCAAGAGAGTGGTCTAGTATCTCATTAAAGTCACCACACAAGATAATTTGATCTCTTGGGAAGTGTTGTATTTTGGTCAGAATGGATTTAAAGAAGGATTTTTGGTGAGTGTTTGGGGCATACAAATTAACGATCACTAAAGGTTTGTTGTTGAAGCGTGCTGAGAGTATAAGGTATCTACCTGAGGGGTCATACTCTATGTTGGAGACTGAGAGTGAGACTGTAGAATGGACAGCTATCATTACGCCTCTTACCTTTTTGTTAGCGTGGGAGTGAAAAACATGTGGGTAGCGATTGTGTGTACATCGTGGTGGGTTAGTAGATGAGAGGTGCGTTTCTTGAACGCATAGTATATCGGCGCGTTGAGAAAGTGCTTCTCTCCATAATAGGGATCTCTTGAATGGGCTATTCAGGCCTTTGACATTAAGCAAGGTAATTTTGAGTGACATGAGAAATGGGTAGCAGGTGTCAAGGTGGTACTGAGGTTGACTGTATCCTGTGGGGAGGAATATAGTGGTTAGTTATACACAATACGGTGTAAAGAAAGTTAACTGGTAGCCGCAGTTAGCAGGGAAAAAATAAAAACAAAGGTAAGGTCAAACTGAGACGTCTATATCACCAGCAAGGCTGATATAGAGGCGTTATATACTTAGTTGGTAGTACCGTTACAAACATAATACAGTGAACAATAAAGGTAAACTGAAAAGTAATGTGAGAACCTGAGACAATGCTGTGTGCTTTGCACACTATAGCAATATGGCGTGGAGGGTTCAGCGGTGAAAGAGACGCTCATCCACAATTTCAAGGTGAGTGAGGACCAGCTAAGTGGGAGGGCAACCCGAGGGGTTACTCCTATAATTTCGGAGAGTTAGGTTTTATCCTTTGCTGCCCAAGTAGTGGGGATCTTGGAGGATCTTCTATTCAGGGGGGTCGCTGGGGGCAGGTTGGGGACCATGCCCCAGTTATGCAGCTGTTTGATCCCGTCCTTAGGGGTTAAAATTGCGATTTGTTGGTGTTGGTAAGTGACAATGAGCTTCGCAGGGAATCCCCATTTGTATGCGATTTTATGCTCCAGGAGGACCGAGGTGACTGGTGCAAAAGCTTTGCGCGCCTGTGAGGTGGCTGCTGAGATGTCATTATACAGTTGTATTTTGGTAAATGGATCAGGGAGGTTGCGTAAGGATCTGGCAGCCCTCATGATTTGTTCTTTAGAGTGAAAAAAATGAATCCTGGCCAGGATATCCCTGGGTAGGGAGTCGGGTAGGTGTGGTCAATGAGTAGGTCTTGTGGCGTTAAAGACGGTATAATTTTGTGGAACAGACGGTGAAGGTATGGCGTTATTTCAGGAGGAGATATGGTCTCAGGCACTCCCCTGATTTTAATATTGTTCCGCCTGCTGCGGTCCTCAAGGTCTGCGATTTTAAGGCGTAATTGTTGTATAGCTGCAGAGTGTTCATCCTGAGTATCAACCGTGGTGTTATGAGCAATAGTAGCTACAGAAAGGTGCTGCTCTATGTGTTCTATACGGTCTTCCATATTATCCACCCTGTCCAGTAAGTGGTTAATTGAGGCTCTGAACTCCTTCTGCATGTCAGCTTGTAAGGAGAGAAGCATGGCTTTTAATGTGTGTTCTGATGCTGGATTGTCTGTGGTATTGTGTGCAGCTAGAGAGGCAGTGCAGTCAGTTGCTGCTGTGGCACCACAGGTCTCAGCGCCATGTTGCCTCTTCACAGGGGGAGGTTTAGAGGGTGAGTGCGCTGGGGAGATGGCAGACCTCTTACCTCTGTCTGCTGTGGAGAGATTCGCCTGGTGCTGGTGGTCCCCAGAGTCCTCCATATCAGAGGGAGGATCGTCCGTCAGTGAGGAGGCTGTTTGTATTGCCTGAGGCGCGGGCTCTTCTTCCCGGCCGGCGCCATCTTGTGGTGAAGCTCCTGCGGGCTTCATGTAAAAGTTGATTAGTTTCCGTGCTCCGTGGGCGTCGGATCTGCCGCGGGTCATGTCCCCGTGAGTGTGGGGGAGTATGCTGGTTCCCTGTGAGGCACAGAGGGCTGTGTAGCTGCGCTGGGTGCTGGCAGTAGCTCTGTGGATGAGCGGAGCTCTGTAATCAGGCGGCCATCTCCGTGTGCGGCCAGACCACGCCCATATCCCAGTTCTTAATACAGTGTATTGCCCCCTTTAACATCAGTGACAGCTTGAAGTCTTTGGTGCCATTTGTGGATGAGGCTCTTTATCTTCTCAGATGGTAAAGCTGCCCATTACTCTTGGCAAAAAGTTTCCAGTTTCTGTAAATTCTTGGGCTGTCTTGCATGAACTGCACGTTTTGAGATCTCCCCAGAGTGGCTCAATGATATTAAGGTCAGGAGACAGATGGCCACTCCAGAAACTTCACTTTATTCTGCTGTAACCAATGACAGGTTGACTTGGCCTTATGTTTTGAATCATTGTCATGTTGGAATGTTCAAATACATCCCATGTGAAGCTTCCTGGATGATGAATGCAAATGTTCCTTCAGTATTTTTTCATAACATACTGCATTCATCTTGCCATAAATTTTGACCAAATTGTATGTGCCTTTGTAGCTCAAACATCCCCAAAACATCAGCGATCCCCCTCCGTATTTCACAGCAGGAATTGTGTGCCTTTCACCATAGGCCTTGTTGACTCCTCTCCAAATGTAGCATTTATGGCCAAAAAGCTCAATTTTGGTCTCATCACTCCAAATTACGTTATGCCAGAAGGTTTTAGGCTTGTCTCTGTGCTGATCTTAAAACAGCCACACCACAGGTTTTCAGAGAGTGCTGTATTTCACATGAAGTTATTTGTGGGTTTTTCTTTGCATCTCAAACTATTTTCCTGGCATTTGTGGCTGAAATTTTAGTTGGTCTACCTGACCGTGGTTTGATTTCAACAGAACCCCTCATTTTCCACTTCTTGATTAGAGTTTGAACACTGCTGATTGGCATTCTCAATTCCTTGGATATCTTTTTATATCCCTTTCCTGTTTTATACAGTTCAACTACCTTTTCCAATTCTTTTGCTTTCCCCATGACTCAGAATCCAGAAACGTCAGTGCAGCACTGGATGAAAGATGCAAGGGTCTGTCAGGAGTCCAGAAACTCATTGACCTTTTATACACACAGACTAATTACAAGCAAACAGATCACAGGTGAGGATGGTTACCTTTAATAGCTACTCGAACCCCTTTGTGTCAACTTGTGTGAATGCTATCAGGCCAAAATCACCAGGGTGTGTAAACTTTTGATCAGGGTCATTTGGGTAGTTTCTGTTGTGATTATGATTTAAAAAGAGTAAACACAGTTGATTGATAATAAATGGCTTCAGCTAAACACTAACCATGAGTGAAAGAAAAGTTTTTGTGTTATCATTCATATTCTCTGAAAAATGGCCAAGAAATCATAAATTCTGCCAGGGTATGCAAACTTATGAGCACAACTGTACAATAACTAGGTTCATAAAAGGTTTGGTATGGAGAAACTCAGGTGACCTACACAGAATTCCGAATACAATCTTATAGAACATTTTGAGATAAATTGGAGCAATGGATGTGAGCCAGGTCTTCTCATCCAACATCAGTACCCAATTCCAACAGACACATTCCAAAATCTTGTACAAAGCCTTTCTAGAGGGGTGGGTGCCATTATAGTTGCAAAAGGGGGGGGGGGGGGCAACTACAAATTAATGCCCAAGCTTTTGGAATTTTATATCTATCAAGCTCATATTGAGGCAATAGTGATAGTTAGATGTCCACAAGTGGTTGACCACATAGGCAGGGCCGTCTTTAATGCAGGGCTCCATCATTGTTGTGGGCCCAAAGCAGCTGCCTAATAATTGCCAACTATACAGTACCAGTTTAAATTCCCTTATCCCATGAATTTTAGTCCAATGCTGTGTCCTGATATCTCAGTGTTAAGTTATGTTACTAATGCTGCCCAGCTCTGTCCTATTGCCGTGTACAGATGACTCACTTGCAGACCCTGTGTTTACATGTAAATAACCTGCATTCATATGTAAATAGTGGCAGAATTATTATGTAAATAATCACAGATCGGCTGCATTTATATGTAAATAGAGGCAGCATTCATATGTATACCATGCCCCCCTGAGGTCATATCCACCATCACCTCTGCTGAATGCTGCACACTGGGGAGGTAAGGGGGCATGCTGGAAAGTCCTGCCTACAACTGTGGTCATTAAGCCTAACATCAGCCTGTTCTGCAAAGGTAAGCAAATTGGAGATGGAACCCTTTTTCCAAAAAAACATGGTGCCACAGCACTGTGAATTATTGTGCATGTGAAGTTGCCATTAACAATTAATGGCACTGCTGTGTATCTGCTAAAGGGCAGTATGTTTCTGTGGTGTCAAGAAAGCGATTTTGCATGTGTTCCCGACACACACAAATGTGAACACAAGCTAAATGTCTCAATTACATTGGTGGTCAGTGTAAATCTTCTCATTACATTGGGGATTGGTGTACAATCCTTTCATTCACACTAGTGGCCAGTGCGAAGGTCCCCCTTCCATTTGTGGTCAGTGGGCAGTCCCGAGTCTATTATTCAACGTCCATAGCCACCAAATGTATGACTCGGCCCTGCCCCTGGCACCCGTGTCATTGGATTTGATTAACAGCAGCAGCAGGAGCCAATGGCTGCACTGCTATCACTCTATTCAATCAGGACACAAGACACCGGCCGGAGCTGGTGTGCTCATTCCCGTCGCACAAATTTCGGGGCTCAGGTAAGTATAAGGGGAACTCGGGGGTGCTGCTGCATTAAAACATGTTTTTCACCTTAATGCATAGAATGCATTAAAGTGGTTGTAAACCAACTTTTTGGACTTCTACCTATAGGTAAGCCTAGAATAAGGCTTACCTATAGATAGTGGAAATATCTTCTAAACGGAGATAGGAGACATTTCACTTGTAGTCCGCCGAAAATTCCTACGGCGCATGCACGTGGAAGAAACAAAACTAAATGCCGTTTCTTCCCTAGCCTATGCCGCTAGTCGCAGCTCCCGTGCACATGCGCGGGAGTGACGTCACGTGGCTCTGGCGAATCACATAGCCAGAGTCCGCGGCCCGGAAGGAAGAGGGGCAGAAGATGGACGCTGCTCACACAGGGAACATCCCTGGATTATTTTGCAGGTAAGTGGCACATAATGGGCTAGTATGCGATTTTGGAAAAATGGGTATGAGGGGAGAGAGCACTTGCGATTGCATGGACACTAAACGTGGGGCTTTTTCATTGAAAACACTATAGTTTGCACTAAACATATGTGGATTAAATGTACATGCATGTTTGTTAACAATATTTGTATGCGTTTTTCACATGCATTTGCTACACACTATGTGTTGAATAGTTGTTTAAAAATAATTTAGGTATTGTCATCCCAGTGCAGCTTCCACTCATGTGTGTTTTTTACTCATCTTAGGTAATAGATTGGGATTCCAACACCTAGTTGGGAGCAGCAGCAGGGACACAGGGTATTTGAACACATTTCCTTAGTGCTTTTTTTTTGTTTGTTTGTAATGCTGATAATTTTTGCCTTGGTTAAAGTTTTCCTTTATAGTACTCACTTTTTTTTTTTTTTAGATACACTGCCATTTATTATTATTAATTATGCCATTTATTATCAGAATAGGCTGAATTCTGCTATTGGTGTCGTCTCACACCTTTTTTCTATGCAATATCTAAAAGCAGTTTCACAGTAAGAGAACACGTGTATAGTGTATTTCCACCACATGGTGGCAGTAAAACTCAGGCATTAGGAGCTAAACATTATATTCACATTTTCTACTCGTTGCATTAAAATAGAAAGGGATTCAATAATTACAATAATAAACTGCAATGATTATCTCAGTAGTTTTGTTTCAAATTGAATATGATGCATACTTTTAAGTAATCAGATACAGTTGGTCTTTTTCTTTTTTTATTAGTAGTTTTCAGACTAGCTTGAATACAAAAAAGTGTGATTGTGTGATTTCAGCTTTTATACAAAGCTTTGTACATTTACAGTTACATCCGACTGTGACCCGTTTTAGATATTACTCATATGGGTTTCTTGTTCGGCTGATTGGAGTGTTAGGTAGCTGCGTTTGTGTTCGGAAATGGAATGTCCTAAACGGCTTCTAACCCCTTTCATGCTCGGGGTGTCGTTACACTGACTAACCTGTGAAAAAAGATGTATATACTTGTTATCAGCTTGCTCCAGTCTGATGACATGATCCAGATCCTCTATGTCAGCCAGCGAAGACTGCAGGTTAGAGGAGGGTGCGCTGAAAACAATGACCTTTGCTGCTCCTGGAATTCCCAGCTGTTGAGTGTTTCCTCCTGTCCCCTGCAGCTGCCACTGGCTGACACAGAGGATCACATTACTGGAACAGAGAGGGCTGAAAATAGGTAAGTAAACATCTTTTTTTTCTTTTTTTTTGTTATAAAGGTTAGTCAGCATAGGTGTTAAGAGTGGGGCGGGGACATTTTTAAGACTAGTTTAGGTTGGAAGTCTACTTTAAAATAGTATAATTAAAGTGGAGGGCCACCCTAAAAAAAAAAAAAAAAAAACAACATTATAAAAAAAAATGTTTTACCTTACCAGAAATCAATGTTGCTAGGCAGTCTTCCTAATCTGCCTCTTCCTACTCCATGGTGATCTTCAGTCTTCTCTCCTCCTCGCGTTGTCTTCTGGGAACTGTGTGTTTCCTAACACAGCGCGTCCCATTCACAAAGTGCAGCGCAACTCGCCCATGCGCAGTAGGAAACGGGCAGTGAAGCCGCAAGGCTCCACTGCCTGTTTCCCTTAGTCAGGATGGCAGCGCTGGGACCCGAGAGCCGAGGGCCGAGTTGGCCTTGGCGGCCGACATCGCGGGCGCCCTGGAAAGGTAAGTGTCCTTATTAATAGTCAGCAGCTACTTTTTTTTTAACTGCCGACTTTTAAAAAAAAAAAAAAAATTTCCCCCTGGAATACCACTTTAAGCAGGCATACTTTAAAAAAAAATAATAATTATATTTATCCCATTATTTATTTTGGAGCTTGTAAATACATACATACATATATATAAATATATATATATATATATAAATACACACACACACATATATAATATGAATATATTACATTTTTTTCATTAGTTTCTTACATCATTTATTTAAAGAACACTCACCTAGACATTTCCTGAAATAAAGCAAAGGGCTGCGTTTACCTAGAGTATATAAATAGTAGGTATCTATGTATTCAGCCAAGCTACAGTACACAAGAAGTGAAGAGGAATTTCAGTGGAACATGAACTTGAGTCACTGGCTTCAAGGAAAGGTACTGTGCAATGTGGTTTGCTTAGCACAAGCAAGTCTCTGTTCAATGGTGTCTGGCTCAGTCCAAGAAAAAAAGAAAGAAAAAGCAAACAAGAGCCTCCTTCACATTCATCCTCTGTTTATACCTAGACATTTAAACAGCATTATCAAAGAAGACGACGCACCAGTACTGTGCTAAGCAGGGATATATATATATATTTTTTATGGTTCAATTTAAATATACAATTGTTCCCTCTCAAGTGTTGAATTTTCCGTAGCACTAACTGACTGACTCCCCTGTCAGAATACAACAGCTCAGCGGGAGAGGTCGATGTACTAACGTTGGATCGTTAGTACAGCAGTTAAGACCGAAGCCGTCAGTTTTTTTTTTTATATTCAACAAAATTATTAGTGTGTACCAGGCTTTAGTCGTTCTTGGGGGGAAGTAGTGCCTGAAAAATTAGCAAGGACAACCCTAAGTCAAGCCCTCTTACAACCTTGCAAGTTAATACTGCAATTATGCAAATCCCCTGGACCCACCCCTTGATGAGAATTGGGTGACTAATGTGGGTAATACGTGAACCCCATATAGTTACATAGTAGGTGAGGTTGAAAAAAAGACACAAGTCCGTCAAGTCCAACCTATGTGTGTGATTATATGTCAGTATTACATTGTATATCCCTGTATGTTGTGGTCATTCAGGTGCTTATCTAATAGTTTTTTGAAACTACCAATGCCCCCTGCTGAGACCACTGCCTGTGGAAGGGAATTGCACATCTTTGCCGCACTTACAGTAAAAAAAACGTCTACATAGTTTAAGGTTAAACCTCTTTTCTTCTAATTTTAATGAGTGGCCACATACATTAAACTCCAATCTTCTGAAAAGTTTTATCCCTATTGTGGGGTCACCAGTACGGTATCCAATATCCATATCTACCAATAAATTATGGGGACCGTGGCTAGATACATCTGGTCTTAGCCCGAGTGAATGTACTTATATGAGATTATTGTAATGTCCAGAGAGACCATAGAGATGACATACTGGTTATGTTGTATACTGGGTCTTGATTCCCTGCTTTTTGTCAAGTCTGTCTCTTATTTTTATTGGAAGCCATTGAGATGAGACAGTGTTAGAATAGAATTGCCATGGAAATGTATGTTCATTAAAACAGTCATTGCGGTCTTCCATTCCCGTATTCAGTTTAATATAACCTTCTTAAATAAAAAATAATAATTCATCCATTCTATATAAGGTTTAGCATCAAGTAACAAAATTCAGCAATGCGTATTAAAATAATCTAAAAAGCCAAAACATAGCAGGTGATCATTATAAGTGTTATTCTGCATAGCACTAATGAGTTACTTGAAGTTCTTCGGTGTTGTTGCAAATGTAAAGCCAATCAATAAAATTCATTAGTTAAATGCTTTTACAAGGAATTCTGTGATTGGGTAAGGGGAGATTGTTTTTTATTCTTAAAGAACACAATATGTTTTCTGAATAGAGGCACTGTACAGCAAGTGACCTGCTTTGATTGCTGTGCTCCGGCCCCTACTGCCAGTTTTATCACTGGAACTTCAGCAATGACATTACTGTCAGAGGCTGCGATAGGAATATTATTCTTGATGGCTGCACTGCAGTCACCTCATGCTTTAACAGAAGAACAAACGGGTCACTGGAGTTTTCACTAAGCACACTGGCTCTGGTTCAGCAGCACTCCACCAAAAATGGGGACTGCCCTCTGGAACAGGGAAAGGACCCAGCGTTAAGAATCGACATACAAGTAATCCAAGAAGAGTGCCAACCATTCAACAGTCTGAGGTAATTTAATAATGAAAAAAATTGTTATAGCAGAATAAAGCTGAAGCATTTGAAGACTAAACACAGTGATCCCTGATGAAAGGGGGGGGGGGGTGTTTTTGGCCCCCAAGAGGCATTGGTTTCTTTGTGCCAAGAATCAGATGCATCATTAAATTACCTTGGACATTTGTTTTTACCTCATCCGTAAGGCAGTTCTTTTTTGGATCTCAGAAGACATGGCTTGCCTGCTCAAATAAGGTCAAACTGGGGGGCGTGGCCGACCGGAGAAGAAGATGGACGCTTAGCCCTTTAGCTTGTCAGGCAGGGGACAGCTTGAAACAACACAGGCCCCACTAACACTACCATCCGCAGCCATCCTAGCTTCAGGCACACTGCAGACCACTATGAACCCATCCAGGAAGCGTTTCACGGACCGAACACCGTTGAAACTGATGGAATTTGCCTACAAACCGGCAAAACGAGACTCAGGCCTCCAAGATGAATGAATGAATAATTTGTATAGCGCTACAATGCGAACTGAATCGCCTCAAGGCGCTGTATTTGTGCTTTGTTGTCAAGCTTCTTAGAAGAGGTAGGTCTTGAGTTTTATTCCTGAAGGCCTGATGGTTTTCTTCCATGCTGATATCTTTCGGTAGAGCGTTCCATAGCCGTGGTCCTTGGACAGCGAATCTCCGTTCCCCCTTAGATTTGTAGCGGGATTTGGGAATGAGGAGGAGATTTTGGTTAGACGATCGGAGACTGCGATTGGGCGTGTAGTGTTTTATTTTCTCGAGAAGGTATTGGGGGGCGTCTCCATGGGTGCATTTGTGGGTGAGGCAGAGGGTCTTGAATATGACCCGATTCTTTACGGTTAGCCAGTGTAGGCTCCTCAGGGAAGGGGAAATGGATTCCCAGGGTTTTTTTTCCTGTTATCAGCCTTGCCGCCGTGTTTTGGATAAGTTGTAAGCGCGCAAGTTGATATTGGGGTAAACCTATGTAAAGGGAGTTTGCGTAGTCAAGTCGTGAAGATGGCGCCGTCCGCTCCATACACGGACCTCCCGAATGAAGAACCGGACCCCCAGCTAAATCCAGGTACCTCTACAGGACCCCTCCAACCCCCAGGAGGATGATCCAATCCTCGGGAGCCCAGCCAAGGCCAAAATTTGGCTCGATACAACCCCGCAGCGGCCGCTGCACTCCAAAATTGAGGCCCAGGCTCCACATCTCCTCCTATCTAACCAGGCCCTACAGACATCCATGGCGTCCTTCCCCATCTTAGGCCAGCCAGTCATGGACACTACTTTAAAGGACATGCTGCTGTCCCTCCAGACCTCCCTCATGACAAACCTCTCCTCACTGTTTTCTAATCTCACCTCTGACATCCGCATATTAGATGACAGAGTTACCAATACTGAAAAAGGCCTGTCAGACTGCACATATACTGTGAATGATATCATTGACACCTGTGATGACATCAAAGAGGAGCAAGTCTGGATGCGCGCCAAGCTGGCCGATTTAGAGGACAGATCTCGAAGGAACAATGTCAAACTGAGGGGGGTCCCTGAGAACATACCCCCCCCCATTGACATACCACGCTATGCGAAAGATCTGATGCACCTCATTATCCCTGAGGGGTCTCCGAGAGATGTTATCATTGACAGAATTCATAGAATTGCAAAGCCTCCCCACTTGGCAGCCTCAGTCCCCAGGGATGTCTTAATGAGAGTCCACTTTTACCACATCAGGGAAAAACTCCTGATGGGGATCAAGGCAAAATGCCCTCTACCAGCTCTGTATACAGGGGTACAACTTTTCCCAGACCTCTCCAAATACACCCTCCAACTGAGACGCTCGCTGAACCCAATAACAAAAGGCCTCCAAAACCACAAAGTGCCATACAAATGGAGATACCCAGCCACCCTTCTCGTTACTAAAAATGGGCAAAGCCACACTGTTGGAGACCTCGAGAAAGGCCTGCGCCTGCTCCACACTTGGGGGTATCCTGCCGGAACCCCCTAAACCTCCTGCCCACCAACGAGGTCCACATACGCCCCGCAGAAGCCCAGTCCACCCAACCGCCTGACTGACATGGAAATCAGCAACCATTGTGGGCGAACCGATACAATGAAGTTCCCCAGAGACCTGACACTTCTCCATCCCTGCTCAAGCTCTCTGATACAACTGACTCTTTATACCCTCCCCAGAGAGGCTATTGTGAACATTTAAAAAAAAATTTTTCTCATTGTTTTTCACTGTTCTCACCGAAACTCATCTCTCTGCAAAGATACACTGCTATTACCCCTCAACAACGTACTTGATGGATCCACATATCCTGCTCTTGTTTTTTTTTTTCTTTTTCCCTTTTATTCATTTTACCCTTTTTTATCGCTCCTACTGTTACTCAATTATCTCCGTGACTAATTTGTTTTAAAAGTGTTGCTCTATTTGCAGCTCTCTACCACAATCTACCTACAGATCCCTGGACTGTCGCCAATCCACATACGGCCGCCTGAAGACTCCAGATCCCCCTACCAACTAAGTGATTATCTACTCCTCTGCACACCTCCACACACAACATGCTGCTCAACATCCAATGGACTGAATCATCCAGCCAAACGCCACTTACTGTGGAAAACTGTCAAGGCTCTCCACAGTGACATCATCTGCATCCAAGAAACCCACCTCCTATCGGAAGACACGCACCTCTGCAAAAACCATCAGTTCCCACACATCTTCTATGCTTCCCACTGTACTAAGTCCAAAGGTGTTATGGTTGCAATTAAAGATACGGTCGACTTCCAATTACTCCAAGTTGTCTCAGATCCTAACGGCATATTTATTATTCTCATCTGCACCATCAACCAAGCTCCATAAACCATCATCAATGCCTATGCCCCCAACTCCCATCAATTGCAATTTTTACGCAATGTTCTCCACAAGGCCAATCCTATCCAGAAAGGAAGTCTTCTCATCTGCGGAGACTTCAACCTAGCCCCAGATAATGACTTAGACTCTACATCTACGGCAAAGAGACATATCTCACCTCTGAAGAACTTTATTTCTACCCAGGCTCTCTACGATGTCTGGAGATGCCATCACGGCTCTGAACGCAACTACACATTCTTCTCCTCCAGGCACCGCTCCTACTCGAGAATAGATTTGTTTTTAACTGATAAGTGGCTTCTGCAAAAAATATCCAAATCTGAGATACACACCACGACATGGTCAGACCAGGCCCCAATCACTATTTTCAAACATGACTCCACTCTCCAACGTAACACTTATCTATGGCGTGTAAACAACTACATAATCCAGAACGACAATTACACCCCATAGATATCCAATCTTATCACAGATTTCTTTTCACTCAACAAGGGTACGGTGTCTGACCCTGCCATGGTGTGGAGTGCCCACAAGGCCTTCATTAGAGAAATGTTGATAAAGATAAGTTCTACACACAAAAAGAGGAGGACGCAGCGTCTAGACAAACTGACAGCTCAAATAACAGCCCTAGAATCGAAACATAAACGCGACCCCTCAGACACACTAGCCAACCAACTACTGGCCTCCAGACAGGAACATAGAGCCCTACTACTCCACTCTTATGAATTCCTCCACAAAAAATTGAAGGCGACTTCATATTCTACCTCTAATAGAGCAGGGAAATGTCTTGCACAACGCCTTAAAGGCAGACGATCGAAAACCAAAATTTCTCAGCTCCTCCATCCCCACACTAACACACCCTTATCCAACCCACAGGACATAGCTGATGCTTTCAGCGCCTACTACTGAGACTTTTATAATTTAAACTGCGATCCACTTACTCCTCAAGCCACACAGAAGGACATCGACATATTCCTTAAAAACCCACTCTGACTACAGACCAATTGCAAGCCCTTAACTCCCCATTCACAGATCAGGAAACTCCCTACCCGAAGGTAAAGCTCCGGGCCCAGACAGGCTAACAGGGGAATAATATAAACAGTATTCCCCACACTTACTCCAACACCTGACTGAACTCTTCAATAACGCTGCCTCCTCTTCTGGTTTTTCTACAGAATACTTAAAAGCTCTTGTAATAACTATACCGAAGCCAGGGAAGGAGTCGAACGTCCCCCAAAACTTCTGCCCCATCTCCTTACTTAATCTAGACCTCAAAATATATGAAAAAACCATTGCCACTAGACTACTCCAGATCATGCCCACCCTCATACACAGCGATCAGACAGGCTTCACGAAAGGCAGACAAGCTTCCGATGCCACCAGAAGGATGCCAAATCTCATTCACCCCACAGACTCCACAGGAACGCCTTCTCTGCTTCTCTCATTGGAGGTATGACCAGTGGACTCTGTTGAACGCCTTCTCTGCGTCCAAACAGTCCTCCACAAATTCGGGTTCAATGGCCACATACTGAACGCCATAATACTCCAGTCCTGAGGCCCAAGTATTCACTGAAGGAATGTTCTCTTGGCCATTTCCCATCACCTACGGCACGCGCCAAGGCTGCCCTCTATCCCCTCATTTTAAATTTGCTTATGGAGCCCCTAGCTGAACATGTACGCTCTAGCCCCATGATCTCAGGATTACAAATAGGACTGACATCCCATAAGATTAGCCTATTCGTCGACAATGTCATCCTAATCCTCACTGACCCAACTTCTTCCCTGGCTGAAGTACATAAACTGCTGTCCTGGTTTAGCTCAGTATCGTACTACAAGGTAAACCCCACTAAATCGTTCATACTCGACATACACATTGATGCTACCACAAAAAATCTTTTACAAATACAATACCCATTTGCTTGGGCAGACGTAGACATTTCCTACCTAGGTATCAAGCTTCCGAGAACTCTTATGCCGCGTACACACGGTCGGAATTTCTGATGGAAACAGTCTGATGGGAGCTTTTCAACGGATTTTGCAACCGTGTGTATGCCCATCGGTCTTTTTCTGGTCGGAATTTCCGACGGACTTTGGATTGAGAACCTGTTCTCAATTTTTCCGATGGAAAACCTTTCTATCGGATTTTCCGATCGTGTGTATGCAATTCCGACACACAAAATTCCGACACATGCTCGGAAGCATTAAACTTCCCTTTTATAGTGCTGTCGAATGTGTTTTATGTCGCTGTGTTACTGACTGTCGGAATTTGGTGTGACCGTGTGTAGGCAAGACAGTTTGATCGAAATTCCGACGGGAAAACCATCAGCGCTTTTTCCAACCAGAATTCCGACCGCGTGTACGCAGCATTAGAAACCTGCACTCAAGTAATTTTCTGCCACTCCTCCGCAACATCCAATCAACCTCACAAAATATAGCGAAACATGAACTTTCCTGGTCTGGTAGACTAGCGGCCTTCAAAATGAATAGTCTCCCCCAAATATTGTATTTCTTCAGGACGCTCCCTGTCCCCATCCCCTCATCCTTTTTTAGATCCCTTCAAACCATTTATAATAAAGACAAAAGACCCAGATGCGCCCACATGAAATTAGTTAAACATAAGCTTGTTGGAGGAGTGGGATCCATACACTTTGAAGATTATTACATAGCCGCCATCCTGGCTCAATTAAATGTTTGGTTCCAGTCCACTCCAAGCTCGTCTTGGTCGCAGATAGAAAAATCCACACTCACCCGGCCCAACCTAAAGGATTGGATAATGAGCACCCCTTTCGGCATCCCAATCCCGATCTCCATCTCCCCAACCATGAAAGCCTCTGCTTACGCCTGGAAGAAACTAACTGCCCACTCAACTCCATCCCAGCCTTCCCCCAGCTTCAAAATCCCACTAGAAACTCTTTCATTTCTAGCACCAGACCTGCCGATCACAAACTGGACCCTTAAGGGGATTCAATCCATTCAGGACATTATCCAAATAGACCACCCCAAATCCTTCCCCCAACTGCAGTCTGAATATGGCCTTACTGCCTCAGAACATTTAACCTGCTTAAGAATTTGCCACTGCCTGACCAACCTATCGTTCCCTCTCTACACAGTAGACCCCAAGACCTGGGAATACCTCACCAACCCAGCTACCAAAATCAGGGGCATCTCCCACTTCTACAACCAGCTCCACCGTAAGCTGGACTTTTCTAAAATGGACCCACACCTCAGGTGGGAAAATAACCTTGCTCACACCTTTCCTGACTCCCAATGGCAACATGCGAT
This sequence comes from Lithobates sylvaticus, assembly GCA_028564925.1. Lineage (NCBI taxonomy): Eukaryota > Metazoa > Chordata > Amphibia > Anura > Ranidae > Lithobates > Lithobates sylvaticus. The sequence continues at coordinate 413,184,796 of CM053028.1, forward strand.
TAAAACCACGTACAAATCCGCAAATTGTGCAGTCCTTTGGGAACTCAAGCAAAAACTCTCACTACGATGGTATCTTACACCGCCCAGACTATCCTCCTTTGACCCCCAGAACTCCTCCACATGTTGGAGATGTAAATCGGACGTTGGGGACATGCTCCACATCTTCTGGGCATGTCCCAAACTTCGAGGTTACTGGAATAAAATTTTTGATCTCATCAAAAATATCACCTGATGCCCGATAACTCCAACACCTGCACTTGCGATCCTAAACCCAACTATTGATGACTTACCTTACACCTTTCGTTATCTCATTACCCACATACTTCTAGCGGCTAGACTAAACATAACCAGACACTGGAAATCTGATGCTCCACTCTCCCTATACCAAGTTACAGACCTGGTTTCACTTCACTACAGTTATGAAATATTGACAACGTCCAGCAACGAACACTCCACCAAAACGGCCGCCCACTGGCAACCCTGGACAGATTGGACCCTAGCTGCATCTAGCGAATAAAGCTTCAATCCCACAACTGACCCATGCCTCTTGACCCAGCAACACTGTCAGACTCCCCCCCCTGTTAACGACCGACCTCACTGTCAAGTTCACTATAGCCATACTTGCTAATTTCTACACTTTGTATACCTGCTCCACCCTCTCCTCTCCTGTGGCACTAATGATCCCATTCGGGGTGCCACACGAGCAGATAGGATTGCTATACACAAGTTATTTTTTTTCTCCCTCTTTTATATTTTTTCCTTTCTCCCAATGATAACGATTTTACCTTACAACTACTGTTATTCTGAGTTATTAACCATATGTTTGTTCATTACTTGACGTACAATGTATAATTGTACACCTTGTTATCCTACAAAACTAATAAAAACCTTTTTATGAAGAAGAAAAAAAAAAGAAGAAGGTCAAACTGGTGGGATTTGTTTTGAAAGGTCATTGGTACTTTAGGAAAGGTTTGGAAGACCTGCACTACAATTTTCACAACGGTAATCACCGCCACACTCAGATTTTCTTTACTATGGAAAATATGGCCTTAAACTTGGGACCAAAACCACATTATCGGTGGCCACCTTTGTGCCAAGTAGGTAAACTAGTCAAATTTCAGAAATATCATTATCTTTTTCAAAGTATTTTAGTGGAGGTCATGGAGACAGCAGACAGGGCCCGCTAGCCCACATTGTTATTTATTGGCTATGGATGCGGGGTCTTTCTGGGCAGCACTGAAGTTCCAGCTTGGAGAGATAATCTGTGCCCTTCAGATACAATCCTTCTGGGTTTGCTCTTGGGGTATGTTCTTAGCTTCAGCAGGAACCTCACAAAAGAACAAAAGATAGACTCACCCAACCACTTAAATTGCAATCTTTTTGGCTACATTCATACCTCTTGCACTCATAGATCAATTCATAGGTCTTGTCTGCTCCATTTCTGACCCAGTTGATTGGCTAGCCTTGATATCACAAAAAGATCTTGGCAATTGCCACAAAAGGCTCACTGAAGTGGAGCCTAGAGTGGTTGAACGTGACATCTGCTTTTCATCAGTACACGACCTGATGTTTAGAGGAGTATAATTAATTATTGACCCACACTGCTAGTAATGTATAAACTGCATGTTTATAGTACACTATTCCAAATAGTATCCAGCTTGATTGCACTGTTACACAAAGCAGAATTTTAGAACTTTTTCTTATGCATAGCAATGTGTAATTGACAACATGATGGTTGGGTGGCTATGTGGCAACTTGGATTAGCTATAAAGAAGTCTGGTCCTCTGTGCAAAATGTACTTCTATAAATTGAACAGGTTTAGGAAAAAATTGAATGCGATACAAATGCAGTTAAAATTAATCCTGTGGCTTATTGATTTGATCACAATATCATTTATAAAAATAATTTATTGATCGCATAAAAAGTAAATGATTTTCAGAACTAGGATTTTTCATTCCAGACTATCAGCAGTGCAAAAAATAAATAAAACATAAATAAGTAACAAAGATCACACACAATTCACTGGCAGCAAAGATGAACAGCTGTTTGGCTTGGAAGGATGCAGCACTTTGTGCTTTGAGAGATGTATGCAAAGTTTTAAACAGATGGCTGTTGTTCACATCTGTAAAGCAATTGTGCAGCTGGAACACAATGGTTAGGCTTCCTTGTTGCATTTTAGACAACATCCATCTAAGCAACCCAGCTGTATTGGATAAGATGGATAGTTTATTATTTTATATGCAATTTGTCAAAATTCAATTTAACATGAAAACCAGATACGTGAAAGAAAGTTTATACTATTAGGAAGTTGAACAGAGGGGACAAATTTCAGTCAAGTCTGCCCAGCAGAAGGAACTTTTGCCTGTTTTGGGATTACTTACCTGAATTCAACAGTCTTGGCAGAGGAGACTTGTTTGGATGATGAAACAATTGATAGCCTCAATTTACAGCTGTCACTCAGGGAGTTCCTGCCTCCCAGAGAGTATTGGCTGAGCATTGCTTTAAACAGCAGTGTGAGGTGAAAAACCTTAAGCCCGTTACTAATGAGTTACTAATGAGTACTCTTAATGCTATAGTTCCAGGAAAGAATACAATTATGGGAACATGCAACTTCCTGTCCTTTTCAAAATGTCCTGCATAAACAATTCCGGGAAAAACACTAAAAAAAGGTACTTAAAAAAATAAAGTGTACTGCTAAATTCAGGCATGTCTGTTAAAAGTCCACTACTGAAAAAATTATTGCATGAGGATAAAAAAATGTAATAATGCTTTTTATTTTTTATTAATTATTGTAATCTACAATGCAGAGATTTTCCCTCACTTTCAATTCCAGTGAAAATTGTGAAGCCTGAACAAGAAGTGAAGGGAAGTTACCAATATGAACGCTGACAGTTTCAAATGCTGGTCATAAACATACTGAAAAAACTATAAATCATAGATAAAATGCTTCCAAATTATAATTTGCTTGAAGGTGGTCATCACAGCCAAGAAAAGATTGGACAATTTAAGTGTTTAAGGCAACAACAATTATTGTAATTGATTTAATCTTCAAAGAGATAATATCTCATTCTTTGCGTATGGACAACATAAGACATACCTCCCAACAGTCTCAGATTCTGTGGTACTATCCTGAGATTTTAATGAATTTCCCTTTTTCTTCCCACAGAGCACCAATATCCCCTCTACCACCACTGAGCAGTAATCCCTTCTTCTCTCGCCACTGAGCGCAGCGTACCGGGTACCCTCTTTCCCGCCAATATGGCATTTTTCTCTTGTTGACTAACCACTCTGGGAATTTTTTCCCACCGTTAACCACAAACACCAGGCATTTTTTACTCCCACTACCACGGATGCTGGCTTTTTTTCTTCCTGCTGACCATCAATAGTGGGTAGTTTTTCTCCCCCTGACCACCACACGCATATTTACCTCTGCCATGACCATCAATCCCGGCTTTTTTTGGCCATTTTTTCCTCTTGTTGACCACAGAAAACAGTCATATTTTCCTCTTAATGACCAACAGTATGGACTATGACACATACCACTACACTTTGTATATTGGGTTGTATATAATAAAGGTATGTTACTTACCACTGTACATTATGTACAGTATACCTGACTAAATTGTTTACTGCCTCAACAGTCGCTGGCTGAAGAACATTAAAATAGTTGGAAACTACCTAACTTTTAATTTCTCCTTTAAGGTAGGCTGAGACAAAGTGTTAGCTCTTTGCCCATATTCTGTTATTATTATTAATATACAGGATTTTTATAGTGCCAGATGAGTTTTCAGGGATTGTCTAAAAGTGGACAGAGTAAGAGATAGTCGGACAGATAGGGTTATGGAGTTCCAGAGGATGGGGGAGGCTCAGGTGAAGTTCTGGAGGAGAGTGGTTTGGTTGGTATTTTGAGACAAGATTACGGATGTAGCTGGGGGCAGAGTTGTGGATGGCTTTGCAAGTTGTTTTTAGTATTGTGATTTTAATTTGCTGGGTGAGCAAAAGCCAGTGGAGGAATTGGCAGAGAGGAGTAGCAGACACTTTAAGGTAGGCTAAGAAAAAGCGTTAGCTCTTTGTCCATATTCTGTTTAATTTTATAAGGATGACTTTAAATTAATGAGTTTCTGGAGAAACTGTCACTTGTGGTACTGTAGTTAGAGTATTTTGTGGGTACAAGGACTGCAGCATGTGTGCATTATTAATAGACTTAGATTACATTTAAATCAGGTTTGTTTCTTTAAACCATGTGCAATATCCAGCTCAATTTAACCACAACCACTTTTTTTGGCCCTGGCTGCATGTTTTCCCTCATTCCAGGTTGTCCTTTTTTCTCACCTTATAATGTTAGGGGGAGGGGGGGTAAGACAACACAAAAGGGTGCAAAGTGTAGTAACCAGTAACAACCATAAATCACTGAATCTGGAAGAGCAATTGAGAGCAGCATAGGCCTAAAATGCATCTAGCTTCAAATCTGCTATATTTATTATTTTTCATTACACTGTAGTTTATTATTATGTTAAGTCATGTTAAAAAGGCAACCTTTTTTTGCTTTGTTATCCTTACTTTCACTGTGCAACCTTATTGCAAAAAACAGTTTCTACCTCTTCTGGATTCTGCTCTCTCCTCCGGGTGTCCCCCAGCAAGCTGGGTGCTAGAGGGGAGACTGTATGCATCATAGGAGTCATTAAGGGGTGGCTATTGAGGCTGGACCCCCAAATCCAGGGTCGGCCCTACTGTGAGAGAGAGTCGCAGGCTGCCAGACACAGCACTTCCCGCACAGCCGCGGCACTCTCACAGAGTCGTCACTCCGTGCTTCAGTGACACAGCCAAAGCCAGAGATCAGTGTGAGAGTCAGTCTCCTCCTTTGCCCTCGCCCATATCATAGAGTCCGGAGGAACTCTCACACAAATCTCTCCTGAGCTGGTAAGTGCAGACCATATAGAGGGGAGGGGGGGAAACTCTGTAGAGACCCAGCCTCTCTTCTGTAGAGACCCAGCCTCTCTGTCCGCATCTGGTAGCAGGTGACGTGACAAGCTCTCTGGTGACCCTTATGTAATAATATATAATGATATATATATATATATATTTATATATATATATATATATATATATATATACATATACACACACACACACACATACATATACACACACAGGTATAATTATACACACACAGGTATAATATATACATATGTATGCCTCTCTTTACTTCGCTGCTATGGGCGCTAGACCCAGATCTTTTGTAGCCTTAGCAACACCCCTGGTATGCATGCCCCTAAGTCGGGATGTGTGTTCCCATAGATCCACAGAACCACTTTAAATAAAGGGGAAGCATCCATCAAATAGCAGTGCACTGTGCCAATTTCAAATGCCCCCAACATTAATTTACATTTTGCCTCTATGTTGAGAATGGCGAGTAGCTCCCCTCAGTGCTTTTTGCATGTGCATTGTGAGTTGCTGCAGCATATATTTGTTGAAGGCTGCTGTAGTAGGAGAACATTACTACAGTGCATAGATGTGAGGCTACTGCTCTTAATCAATCTGACGGCTGGACTCTTTTTTTCTGACTCCTTCTCCTCCCTAACTGTATTCTATACAAGAAAATAAATGGAAAATCCAGTGTGCACAAATGCACCTGAGAGAATTAGTCGCATACTATCCATAGCAGGTGGGGGAAGCTATGAACCTAAGACCTCACCACTATAGTCCAAGACAGATACATGAAGGAGCTTGGTGACTAAAACCCAGCAGAATCTGCTTCATTAAAAAGGGAAAAACACCAGACAAAAACATTTTAAATTAACATTTATTTATCACAAACATATAACATCACTGACACTTTAAGGCTGTTCTCTTCAAGTACTGCAAATAGAAAAAAAAATGCATATTTGCAAATATTGCATAATGCAAAATTTTTTAAAGTTTATTTCTCTTTTAAAAAGAGACCACCTTGATTGAAAGAAAAAAAAAAAAAAAACACACAAAAGCTTTACATCGGACTCAAACACAATTTCAAGTAAATTGAAATCATTCACTTAATCAATCCAGCGATGCCCTTTTAGAGAATGCATAGTTTTTTAAAAGAAAATCCAGCTACAACATAGCAAGTGTTATGATGTAGAACTTAAACAATGTAAAAAAAAAAAATATATAGGAAGGGCTCGTTGAAACAAAACTTGTCTAGATTCAAAAAAGGCACTTTGTTGTGTGATCTATGAAGTATTTCAAAATAAGAAAAAAAAAGCTGTCCGTCAAACTAATTTAAACTATTCCTGTTGGCATTGTATGTCATTGGCAAAGAATCAGTTAACGGTTTTAGGCACTTTGGTCATTTTCGCAGCATTTTGGGACTAAACTGACTGACAGCTATTTCACTTTATAATATAAAAAAAGTAAAAAGGTACAGTAATTGTTTATATTGCAGCCAAATCAGACTTCAACCTATTTATTTTTTTTGCAGGCTTCTAACCTCATATCCGTGGCTCTATCAGAGCGTTTGCATTTAGTGGCTCAAAAGGACAGAGCATGAAACCATCTCTAATAAAAACAGTCAATTGGACATTAATGTCAGTATTAACCCATACAAGGGTACCAGCAGGTGGCTAGCAAGCAGCATCATCTTTAAAAAGATCTGCAAACTTGCAATTTTTCTATTGATTTCTACTTGACCATGTTAGCTGGGTTCTTTTCTTAGTGTCTCATAGGCAGATGATGTCAGATCTCCTGTGAAGTATTTGCAAGCTTTACATGGTTTCGTGAATGAGCCATGCTTTGCAGTAGAAAAATGGGAACTCTTGCACTTGCCCCCTAGTCTGCTTTCCAAAACATAAGTAGGTAAGTATAGCACCTGTGTTTTCTTCCTCTGCAATAAAATTGTACTAATCAATTATATTGCAAGAAAAGTCTAAGCCTAGATTCCTATTGGTACGATTTGGAAAATCGCATTCCAAATCGGCGGCTATTGCCAGGAATGGCACTATGCGAATCGGGGCAGTCCCGACTTTGCCGGGTTGAAATAGTGCTGAACTCGCACGATTGCAAACCTGCAGCACCTAGGCTTAAGGTATCATTATTGCTCAAGGTTGACATCTATTAGGCCTTGGCTGCTTGTGGTAAAAGAAATAAAAATAGCTAAATGAATCATTATACAATAAATTAGCACCATGTAGGAACAACATTGATAAACTGGTATTACCTTTTCACCCACAATAACCAGTAGCATATTCAGGCTAGGTTTTTGTGATATTTAAAAAGTGCTATTTTTTTTTCAGTGAATTAAAAACATGTGGGCATTCATGTGACCTGAAGGTTTGATAGAAAGTGTATTTATTGACAATGTCATATTTTATTTGCAATTGCTGTGTTTTAGCTGTGGGCTTAAAGTGTTTATTACCCCAACACTTCATATTCCGGATATGCCCCTGCTGTACCATGTACTTGTTTGAGAAAGTATCTTGTTCTTTGTATTGCTTCCTTTGTATGAAAACCCTTGATCCTGCTACTCCTTTTTGATTAAAAACTGACCACACTATGGTCAAACTTGTCCTGACACGCCCCCATTGAACAGCCATTTACTGCTAAGCTCAATGTCCTGCTCTTCTTCTCCACCCCTCTAGCTCCCTTGCAGCTGAGAACAGGGGGCATGGAATCACGTCTACAAAAAACACATTAGAAATACCTTTTTTCCCCCCTTTTCATTAGATTGGCTTCTGTCAGACAGGCAGCTGTATACACGGGACAAAGTCGTCCGGTTTCTACTGCAATGGCTGATTTCGGACGATATTCAGCCCGTGTGTACCCGGCATTAGAAGATGCACTGCAAGCCTACGCCACAGATTGGTTAGGCCTGATGTAACTAAGATTCCATCATGTGATTATAGCATAGCATTGTTTACAGTATATCCATATCTAGATCTATGCACTTTTTTTTTATTTATTTTTTATTTTTTTAAGAGTGAAAGCTAAGGAACATGTTTCTTTGGAAAAATAAATCTGTTTGCCATAATAAATATTATATGTACACTGACTCCGTCATTGCAAATTTGCATTAACATGTACTTTTCTAGAGGTTTAATACTGCAGACTCTCAGATTTTGGGAGGTAAAAAATGTATATTAAAAAGGAAATCTGCCTACAAGTAAAGCACCAGATTCTATTTCCTAACTCATAGGTTGTGTATAGTAGTTCCCAGGTAATGGCTTATGTTGCAGTGAACCTAAATGGAAGCTTCTAAGACAGTCAGAGCCATCATTGATGAGCCTTGGTCTCAGTTTGACATCAGTTGGAGAGGTTTCTGAGATCATTCAGGTTTGAGCTCCCTTTGACTTGTATTTTACCCACTTCAAGTGGCATATGCTTTCTTATAGACTTGTATGGTAATGCAAAACCCACTACGCAAATGTTTATTTTGCTTCATAATAGATCCCCCTACATTCAAAAATTGACTGCAGTGCAAAACAAATACAAACTTGTATTGTCTATATTTAAAAAGGTCTATTTCTTAGGGGCTCATTTTTTTTTTTTTGCGACTAGGCATTACTGCTTGAACTTATGGCATATATTAATATTGCCTTAAATAAATCAGTGACATTAACTATGTTTATCTGTTTCATGGGCTGAACCATGCTCCAGTGATGTCGCTAATTCCTACTCAATTGATGGTTGAACATCGCTTCGGCCCACAGAGAAAAAAAAAAAAAAAGGAGAATCAAATTATACTATGTAGCTTTCTTGTTTATGTGCTTGTTTTAATGATGGAACCTCAAATTCTTATTTTTTTTTAAGCAGTATTCAGTTGTCTGTCTATTCTTGAAGTTTTAAAACTGTAACATGGGGAGTAGTGAGGGGGTAAATCCCATGTGGAATTCAAAATGTGTATTTTTCTGGTCCCCATGCATCCTTATTCCATATTCTTTTAAAACAGTAGTAACTATGATCTGAATTAGAAAAAAAAAAAAACTATAAATAAAAAAAATAAAAAAAAAGGTCAAAATTGTTTGCCGATGAGTTCAAGAGTCTGTCAGAGTTCATGGATCAATAAAAGAAACTGCAATATATCTTGTCCCATTTGTCACAGGTAGTCCTTCATGCAAGTGTGTGAGTCGCCCTGGGTGCATAAAGCTCCACCCCTTTCTTGGTGCGTCAACTGAGCAGTTATACCTGGCAAATCTGCATCCGCCTCCCTGCATGAAAAAAAGATCACAGATTATTTCACAGACAAGAATTTCTGATCTTTTAATGATTTAATTCAACCCAATTTTAACATACATAAAAACAAAAATTCCACTCAAAATTTATGGTAGTGCTTGAAAAAAAAAAAAAAAAAAAAACACTATTTTAGACATTGTTCATTTTTTATTACTAGGAGAGGCTTTCTTTTAAAAGGGAACCTCTTATCAAAGCATCAGGAGGAGAATTCGCATTTCTGCGGGTAAAAGGGATTCTTCAAAGCCATGTTAATTTTTTGCTTTTAGAAAACACATGTCTATGCCCTAGAAAGAAAATATTGTATCCAAGATTCACTAGCAAAAAAACTCCCAAAAAACCTTACAGCTCTTGCTTTCCATTTACGAAGGGGGTCTGCTACAGTATACAACTTTGTAAAGCTCAGTAAACTTAACTTTTTATATACAAACACACTCACAAAACATATGCTTATATAAAAGCAGCACCAAGCTTTTAGCAAACTGAAAACAATGAAAACAATTTAAAATGATATACACAGGCAGCACACGTCGCAAAAAAGTCCAAATACTGACTACCCTTGTTAAAACTGCTGGAGACCAAACAAAAGTGCTCATAGGCATGAATTTGATAAGCCAATCATACAGACTTTAATGTAAGTTGGAAATTCTTTTCAACAGGTGGTCTTGGCTTTAGATATTATACCATTTCATCAAGGGCATACCTCTAGGCATAGTAGACCATGCAACTACAATGAGGTCTGAAATCACAGGGGGCTCAGCAATGCCTGTATTAACAATGATTTACCCAGGCAACAGAGAGGCACAAAAGTCCATTAATTATTATGGGGCCCTGTCACAAATAGTTACTGCCTGATACCCTATTATTATTAGTGACTCTCTAATACAGGGTTTCTCAACTGCAGTCCTCAAGGCACCTCAACAGGTCATGTTTTCAGGCTTTCCATTATTTTGCACAGGTGATTTGATCAGTTTCACTGCCTTAGTAATTACCACAGCCGTTTCATCTGAGGGAAATCATAAAAACATGACTTGTTGGGGCGCCTTGAGGACTGGATTTGAGAAACACTGCTCTAATAGATCACATTTCTAGCAAAAAGAAATAAGTAACAAAGCTAAGCTGTAGTTACAAAAAAAAATAAAAAATAAAATAGTATTGGCTTCTGCTTTACATTACATGAACTTGTATCCAGCTAGCCCATTAAAGTGGAAGTAAACTCTCCCATACTTTACAGCCAAATAAGCGACCATCTTCGCCTACCTTTGGTCGGCAGTTGCCATGGTACTGCACATCATTTAGGACACCAGCCATTTGATGGCTTGACAGTTAGGCCCCATTCACACCTGAGCAAATTGGGAAATGTGCACAAACACACGTTCCATGCTACGAAAGCAGATGTTTTGTAGCGGAGGATAACGCATTCAAGTCAATTGTACTGCTCCAAAAACTCACAAAAATGGAGCTTCAGGTTAAGAGCATACACAACTAGGAGAGTTATCATTCAAGGCATGCGTTGAATGGAGCAATTTTAGGAAACTAATAAATCTATGGCTTTAGTTCCGCTTTAACCATCAATATTAGCTTTAGTAACAATTTGTCCATTCAGAAATATGGATGCTACTATTGCTGAAAAGGTAAAGTAAATTTGCAATTAGTCAATATTCAGAATGTGCATGAAACTAGTGTTATATATGGATATTTAATAAACATATCCTTCCCTAGAACCAATGTATTGGAGTGAAAAAAGGATAAGACAACAGCATTTCTCATATTTTGATCTGGCATCTTGAACCCTGTGTTTTTTGGTTTAGAATGTTACATTCTATGCAAGAGGAGCATTTATTTTGTAACTTTCTGCATGCCTGTCAAATGTGCCCATGCAGGACAAAGCAATAGTTTCACTTAACCACTTGCCTACTGGGCACTTTCACCCCCTTTCTGCCCAGGCACATTTTCAGATTTCAGCGCTGTCACACTATGAATGACAATTCCGCGGTCATGCAACACTGTACCCAAATTATATTTTTAACGAAAGAAAAAAACGTCATAACCGGCAAACACTGATCAGATGCGATTGGACACAGCTGGTCACATGGTAAAGAACCGCTGTGATTGTCTCTTTACCCCAATCTGAGACACAGTGATCAAAGACCTGTGCGGATGCATGCTGCAGGCGACGTGCGGTTAGCACGATTACAGAAGGACATCTAAAGATGCCCTCTCGACAATGTTAGCCCACGCTGTCTTTCAAGTATAGTGCGGGTGGAAAGTGGTTAAAAGTAGTTATAAACCTCAGACATGAAATATGAAAAAAGGGACATCCTTCTATACTGTGACCTTGTCTCTCTCCAAGGCTCGGAGTGCCATTTCGCTGTTGCCCGAGCCCTCTGTTATAAGCATGATTCAGTTCTGGCAGCTCTTCTCAACACCAAGAGTTAAAATGGTGACAAGGGAGGGAGCTGCAGCACTCAGCCTGTAAATGTTTACCATGCTGTGTGAAAGGGGGTATATGTTCCTTCCCTCCAATCAGGGCTCAGAGCTGTCGGCTCTGTCTTCAAAACCCCACCCCTGCTCCTAGAACTAAGAAGAAATAGTAATGATCTACAGAAGAAATGGCTGCAGATACACAGCTACAATTAATGTACAACTTATGTAGGAGGATTTATTTTCATCTCCGTCCATCATCAAATGCTAGTCACTGGGTATATGTAAGGGTTTACAACCACTTTAAACCTCCAGACCAGTACATACTCAACTTTCCTTCACTGCCACACAATTCTGTTAAGCTGCCAGGAGAAACCACCCTGTATAAACTACAAGTTGCCTTAGCCATATTAAACACAGCACTCTCCCCATGTGACTGTCCTAGTACTTGGTGATTGGTCCAATGCTGTCACATGGAATGAGTCATCTGCTTCCCCATACCCCCAAGAGCCAGGTATTTTTTATTTTTTTTTGCTCCTGGCTGCTAAACAGAGGTGGATATGTGATGCTGAAGAAGAGGGTTTCATGTAAACTTGTTGCTTTCCATTACATAGGTAAACCACAGTTTTGTCTTTAACAGTACAAGTTTTAAGACAGGGAGGGATTTCTTTCAGAAACTGCACAAGTGGTACATAAAGTATCCTAGTATTTAGTAAAGACCTTATTTTACACCACTAAGGGACATAAACTGGCCACACCACACCAATGCAGCCTTATGCCCCGTACACATGGTCGGATTTTCCGGTGGAAAATGTTCGATAGGAGCTTGTTGTCGGAAATTCTGACCGTGTGTAGGCTCCATCGGACATTTTCCATCGGAATTTCCGTCACACAAAATTTGAGATCTGGATCTCAAATTTTCCGGCAACAAAATCCGTTGTCATAAATGCCGATCGTGTGTACACATTTCCGACACACAAAGTTCCACGCATGCTCGGAATCAAGCAGAAGAGCAGCACTGGCTATTCAACTTCATTTTTCTCAGCTCGTGGTACGTGATGTACGTCAGTGCGTTCTTGATGTTCGGAATTTCCGACAAGATTTGTGTGACTGTGTGCATGCAAGACAAGTTTGAGACAAAAATCCATGTAATTTGTTGTTGGAATGTCCGATCGTGTGTACAGACATTAGGGTAAATTTAGACGTGCGTTTAAATCGTCCTTTCATCTGAAGTCGGATCTGTGTTTGGATTGTGCTTCAGAGGATACTGAAGGTGGTGAAGACAAATGAAGACGTGACACCTCCTCACTGCCTATTATAACCCAATTTTTGGAGACAAACACAACAACCATGTGCACTTGTGGTGCTTCCCTCATTTGCTAGAGTGTGTAGCGTTTGGCAGGCTTGCTGCCCATTGATCACTACATCTCAGGTAAAGTTTTCTGCGGGTGCAAAGAATCATGGGCGTGGCATATAAAAAAAAATCCAACTTCTGCTGTTTATTGCGGCCCGTAGGGAGGTAGAGTGGCAAAAACAAGTCTCAATCATTTTTTTTTTGCAGCCCCCACCACATGTCCAAATGAAGCCTTACTCCAAAAACGTTCAAAAAATTACCTCAAAATCTTTATCCTTTTTGTTGAGAGCTATGTTGATGGTAAATGTTGAAGCATCATGATGAGGTCTTAGGTAAGACTGTCGAGTAGGTGTATATTTCACCACAAAGTTGAGTACAGCTCGGCCCTGAAAATGAAAATCAATACATTTGATCTTATTAAACCAAGAGGCTTTTAGGTAACAGGAGCCACAGAAAAGCTATAGTATATTGATAAGACTAGTATTAACAGGCCATTGCAAGTAAACATCAAAGTTAGAGTACTATCAAGTCTCAGAATAGACATTAAAAGAGAGACTTACTTTTGTGTAGTAACCAGCAAACACTTTGAGAGTTACTGGAGCAATATATTCTCTAATAAAGTGGAGCCATTCATTGTCCATTCCAATTTGACTCATGTGAATATCATCTGTTGGAACATTCTCATACCCTCCAGCAATTCGTGTGTCCTAATTTCAAGGGAAAAAAAAGAGGTGTAAATTGGGGGAAAAAAACGCGCTAATCAATATAAACCATGCAAAAAGCTGCCAACAAACAAAACAAAGTCAAAATACGTGTAGATCCAAAAATGTAGCGCTAATACATGTGCAAGAGAGTGTATGTGTATCACAGCACTCAAGAAAAACAATGAATGAACCATATAACGGATAATAGTGCTGGAAATAACTCCAGTGAAGACAAAATATTGTAAATCAAGTCCATAAAGTGATAACATCAAAGGGTAAGTCCTTCTGGTCAACTCAATGAAAACAGACTGGAAACATATGCTTGACTGACGTCAGAATAAGGAGTAAATACTCTTACCGGAAGCGTTGGATGTGAGTACCGTACGGCATACACATCAGACAGGCTTAAAGATGAAAAGTCTTGCATCTATGGAAAGCCGCCGCAGACTGGAACTCCAACGATTTCCGGAACTGTACACTGAATCGGTCAGCAAGGTAAGTGTACTCGACACGCAATCATCCGATGGTCGCAGTAATGATGGTGGAGACCGGGGAAAGGGATAAAAAATGGAGACCACTCCAATGGTGCAGGTCAAAAGAGCATGAATTTATTCACATATGCATGTGAAAATTAAAAAGAATAAAAAATCTCGAGACAATAAATGAAAAATTCGGCAATATGAGGGGCGTAGGATAGCTGGCCCGACGTGTTTCGACTAAAGTCTTCCACAGGGGCATATCTCTCTGAGATATGCCCCTGTGGAAGACTTTAGTCGAAACGCGTCGGGCCAGCTATCCTACGCCCCTCATATTGCCGAATTTTTCATTTATTGTCTCGAGATTTTTTATTCTTTTTAATTTTCACATGCATATGTGAATAAATTCATGCTCTTTTGACCTGCACCATTGGAGTGGTCTCCATTTTTTATCCCTTTCCCCGGTCTCCACCATCATTACTGCGACCATCGGATGATTGCGTGTCGAGTACACTTACCTTGCTGACCGATTCAGTGTACAGTTCCGGAAATCGTTGGAGTTCCAGTCTGCGGCGGCTTTCCATAGATGCAAGACTTTTCATCTTTAAGCCTGTCTGATGTGTATGCCGTACGGTACTCACATCCAACGCTTCCGGTAAGAGTATTTACTCCTTATTCTGACGTCAGTCAAGCATATGTTTCCAGTCTGTTTTCATTGAGTTGACCAGAAGGACTTACCCTTTGATGTTATCACTTTATGGACTTGATTTACAATATTTTGTCTTCACTGGAGTTATTTCCAGCACTATTATCCGTTATATGGTTCATTCATTGTTTTTCTTGAGTGCTGTGATACACATACACTCTTGCACATGTATTAGCGCTACATTTTTGGATCTACAAAAAAAAGAGGTGGTTTAAAAAAAAAAAAAAATAGCTATGGAAGGTTAACAAAAGATTTATCATGTTATGAAAAATCCTGTATCATTTTATACTTTGATGAAATCTTGGTTCTGCATGCTTTGAAAGACATGCTATCGCTGCGGAAACTCCCACCACAGGATGTGCAGCAGAAAAAGGGTCAATTATTGTTAAGGGTGTTTGAGTGGATAAGTTATTTGTGAGATTATTACACAGAATCAGTATATTAGTGGTTAAGGACTCACTTTAGGGGTTAAGAGTTTGGGTTACGGGGGATTAAAGCAGCCCTGTCGCTTTACAAAACTTTTTAAAATCAAGACATACCTGTAAAAGAATACTGTACATAATTCATATAAAGTCCACAAGAAAACGAACACTAGATACCCCGCAACATTCACAGGTTCTTTTTGCTAGAACATTACTCTCTGCTTCAGTGATGTGAAGGTCAGTAGGAGGAACCAATAAGAGCTGCAAACAAGCTAGGACATCAACACCACTGGTAGTGTCAGTTTCCTATCCAACTTCACATGAAGCTTTTTCGAGAGCGCTCAGTAGGAGGGGGTGATGAAGAGAGGTGTCTAATTTTACAGGTAAAGTTTAGAGCAGCAAACTCCAAACTGCAGCTTTTTTCTTCCCACTTATCCACCCCAGTGTGACATTATTCCTCCCACTAAGACCAACAATTGGGGATTATTTCTCCCAGACACCAAAAATAGGGGATTAGCCCTTTCACTGGCATCAATGAAGGGGAACGATTAATCCCACAGGTACCAACAATGGGGCACCATTCCTCCCACTAACACCGATGGGGCACTACTCACCACTGATACTAACAAAGGGTCACTATTCATCCCGCCAATATCATTTTGAAAGGCACTATTCCTCATTCAACTGACCACAGTCATTATGTCATTTTTTTACTCCCACAAGTCTGAGGCAATATTTACTCCCACTGACACTAGGGCATTTCTACTCCCACTGGCCACAATCCAGCCCCCCTAAAGCCTGGAGGACAGTACACTGGTCCTTTGTTTAGAAAGTATGAAAATCCCTGGTTTAGAGGCTACATAACGTGAATAATTTAGGCAGTGCATTATTATTTGTTGGGGGAGGTTGTTGAATAAGCAAAACAGATATTGTTATTTCATCAAAAACTATGCATGCATATTCTCTATGTTAAAAGCCCGGTGTCCAAATCCACCTGCACCAAAAAAAAAAAAATGTTTTGCTGATCACTGTTGCTTTAGGTAATACTGCTACTTACTGAACTTTTTGAACCAGACCATTGGCCATAATGCTCCATCTCCTCTATAATTTCATCACAGGCTTCCTCAGTAAACACAGGAAACCAAAACACATCTGGACAGGGCTGCATCAAATAAAAAAAAAAAATACACTTCAGGTTTGCACCATATATCTGAGTATTCATGATACAGCTCTAGTTTTTTACTCATGTTTTAGTACTTGACTAAAAATGCAAGTAGGAAAAGCCATTTTTTTAAATTTCTGCGGAAAATTAAATTTGTTTTTACTGGAATATATCTACCTACTTATTCAGGCTAACATTTTGTATGATATTTAAAACCTTAAATTTTAAAATACACTTTCAATTCGATAATTTCATAAAAATATTTGCATTCAACATAACCCATTTCCTAGGCCAGGCATGTATTCAGTATATATATTAATATATATATATATATATATATATATATATATATATATATATATATATATATATATATATATATATATATATATATATATATATATATATATATATATATAAAAATATATTATATATATAGGCGTATAACACGGGGAAAATCGTGGGTGCGTGTTATACGCCAAACCACTGCCTCGGAGGGGAAGGAGGGAACGAGCGCCCCAGAAATAGACAGAGCTGAGTGTACTGTGTACTCCGCTTCCACTCGCAGTCACGCCCAGTCCCCCCTCCTAGCATTTACCTCCCACCATTGGACCGGTGCTGTGTCCATCATAGGAGCCAGGCCAAGGGGCGGGACTGCGAGACAAGCCGAGAGGAGCCGAGTACACAGGACATCCGGCTCGGTCTATCTCGGCGGTGCTCGTTCCCTCCTAAATTGAGTACCAGTAACAATTTAAGTCCGATCATGCTGCAATTTTGGGCAAGGCTGCAGCTGGACACTGTTGGGCAAGGCTGCAGATGGACACTGATCATTCTACAATGATAGGCAAGGCTGCAGATGGACACTGATAAGGCTGCATTGATGGGCATTTAAAATGCATGTTTTTTTTTTTTTCCTTAAACTTCTCTCCTAAACTTGGGGTGCCTGTTATACGCCAATACGGTGTATGTAAAATTATATATATAATATATATATATATATATATATATATATATATATATATATATATATATATATATATATATATATATATATATATATATATATATATAAAAAATTTACTAAGATATCTGTAGTTCTGATAAGGTCTTAATGCACTCATCTCTGCCACACTGCAAAGCCAACATGGAAAAACTGATATTTTATATTTGCAGATTCACAGCTTCCTGTGTCACATGCCTGGTCAATAGATTATAAAAGAGCATTATGCTATTCTTGTACACTCTCTCGCTTGTAAATTTTCTGAACACCTTGCCTCTATCTTCTAGTGCCTGAAAACAGACTGACAACACTGCAATGAAACAGAGCCTGAATGGCTTAACGTAACTAACCGTTTTCAAGTAATATTCATTTAGGTCTCGGGCAGCATTTTAAATTACATTTAATCAGTTTTTAAAAATGATTACTTAATTGAAGTTTTGTATAGAGTTCCAATTACTCTCTCTATATATATATAATTTTCTTACCTGTTCAACAAAATTTTCTGTAAAAATCTTCGAGTAGTTAGCATTTATATATTTTAGCTTCCAATCCTGTAAAAAATAAAATAAAAAGGAGTTCTCAGATAATGTAGGTAGCCCAAGTAATTTAAACGTTGTTTCCACCTATTTAATATTTGGTATAAAAAAAAAAAAAAAAAAATGTCTTCTAAACTTTACATGCTTACCCAGAATTCCCCTTCTATGTATGGGGCTGAGTAGTTAGGGTTACCATAATTAACCCTGTCTGTACTGTGCTGGCAGATATCTCTATCATTTGTAAACTAGATGTGCATCCAGTCTGTCCTAGCAAGGCTTAAAGATCTAAAGGCATGGGTAGTACATTGTATGTAAATTGTCCCACAGTCTGGCCATTTATTTCCCATTAATAGCTCTGTAATCTACTTTCCATCAAATTGTTTAACAGCTTGCCAACCGGCTCATGCCGATATACGTCGGCAGAATGGCACGGCTGGGAAAAACAACGTATGGGTACGTTGTTCCTTTTAAGAGCCACTGGGGACCCGATGCGCATGGTCAGCAGGTGCGATCCCAGCCGGCCACCTGCGATCGCGGGCACGAGAGAGCATTGAGATTTCATGTGCCATCAGGGAAGAGGAGACATACTGGTTGTTCCTACTAAGTAGGAACAACAATATGTCTCCTCCTCCAGTCAGTCCCATCCTCATACAATTAGAACACACATTTAATCCCTTGGTCGCCCCCTAGTGTTAACCCCTTCCCTACCAGTGATCAGTGCATTTTTCTAGCTCTGATCGCTGTATAAAAGTCAATGTGTCAAAAGTGTCCGCCGCAATGTCGCAGTACCGCTAAAAATCGCAGATCAGTAAAATAAATTATATATATATTTTTTTTTAACAAAAATGACATAAATCTTTCCCATAGTTTGTAGACGCTATGACTTTTGTGCAAACCAATCAATTAACGCTCATTGTGAATTGATTTTACCAAAAATATGTAGAAGAATATATAATATTCTTATATATAAGAAATTCGTTTTTTTTAAAAGATTTATGGGGATATTATAGCAAAAAGGAAAAAAAAAAAAAAAAAAAAAGGACGCAAATTTAGTTTGGGTACAGCATTGCATGACTGCGCAATTGTCAGTTAAAGTGACACAGTGGCAAATTGTAAAAAGTGCTCTGGTCAAGAAGGGGGTAAAATCTTCTGGGGCTGAATTGGTTAAAGTGATTGTAAACGCTCAATTACAAACCCCCATACACCGATGTGACCAGCGGCATGCCTCCCAGAGTTATTTCCGGGTTCGCAGGCTCCGGCGCGGTGATTGGCTGGAGCCGTGATGACGTCACTCCCGCACATGTGCATGGGGGCTGACAATCATGGCACAGCTACTGAAGAAACGGCATTATGAATGGGATTACATAAACATAGTGGGGTTGCTCAAATTTGACTGTAAAAGTGGAAAAGCACTTTAAAATGATCAGCTGTTATAATCTCTAATTATGCTATTGATTGTCGGACAGTTGGGATTCATGCACCAATGTTTACGGGCAAATACAGAAATAGCTTCTATTGAAGTACAGGGGGTCCCCGAGTTACGAACTCGTTAGGGACTGGCCGCCTGTACGGAAGTCGGAAATGTTCGTAAGTCGGCCGCGCATGCGCAGACCGACAAATACAGAGATTTCCGGACATTTCCGATGTTCCGTCTAATGCCGTTCTGCGCATGCGCGGCAAATTACGGACATTTTCGGCATTTTCCGACGCTCCGTATGGCCGCGCATGCGCAGAACGGCCGAAATACGGCGAAAACCACCGAAAAATGGCGGAGGGTCCCCGCAGCACCCCGTTCGTAAGTAGGGGTTGTTCATAGGTCGGGTGTTCGTAAGTCGGGGACCCCCTGTATGTAGCTAGTGTGGCATTATATGTAGCTAGTTGAAACACAGGTTGCATTCAGAGAAAAAAAAGTTAGTTCTAAACTATATGGCAGATTTTAAGCTGATGCTCTCTGACCCTCTTTTCACCAAACATTGCATTTTCAACACAGAGATTTAAATTGCTAAAGTAGTTTAGACTTTACAAATCCAAAATGGGTATAAAAGCACTCCATCGAAAGATTGACTGGGCTCCATTGAAACATTGTCAATAAAATGTTGTTGCTTTGATTTATCTCTGTTGCAAAACCCGTGAGTTTTGGATTTCTATAATTTCTTTTTAGGGGAGCATCCAGGCATTACCTCAGAGTGGTGACTACCCTTGTGTAATTAGCACCTTTCTAAAGGCTAAACTACCCACTATAGTTACATAAATAAAAATCTCATTGTAAAAAATACTTTTGCAGTGTGATATATAAACAAAAGATAGGCTGCTATTACATAAAGGCGGTATACCAAAAATTTGTGACAACATAAAAAAAGTGCAGCACCAATGTGATTCATAAACAGTGAATAATATGAAACGCAGTCCACATATCAGAATAAATAGTGATAAACACTATATAGTTCATGAAAAATGTAAACCAAAATAAGAATAGTTTTTGTAGTTTAAAATCCAATAAAAGAAATAGTGATAAGCAGATCTGAAGCCTCCCCACGTGAAGAAACAGCCCATCATATTAAGTGTTCAGAGGTCAGCCATCACCTCCCCATAGAGTCAACACTCACCAGATGGAATGGCTTCCCTTACAGCAGCATTCACACCTGTGACCTTAGGATCAATATCCAAGATGCAGGCAAGCAAATCTGACTCATTATCCACTTCAGGGGAACACTCTTCACTGGGTCAAAGCTGCGGTAAATAAAGCTCACCAAGAGCCAAAGAAGTGCTTTGATAGTGTAGTGTTTAATATTAATCAATGCAGCATTAAAAACATAAAAAAACTTGGATAGTTTACATGTAAAGCTGCCGTTCCTCCCTGGTGCCTTTCGTTAACATTAAATTGGACGAAACGCATCAAGGAGGAACTGCTAGTGCCGATGTCACAACGTTGTAAAGCTGCTGCCGACCCAGGATTGAACAAGTAAAATATCTGCATTCATTAATACAAAATTTCATATTATTCATGCTTCAAAAAAATCTCATTGTGTTTTATGCTGTGATGTCACGTGTTTCCATCCAACATGAATGACATGAACGACATGAACAGCATGTTTAGGACCACACTGGAAGATGGAGATCATGCCGGCACATCAAATTGTCCACTAATATCCATGGTGGTCTTAGCTTGAGCACCATCACTATACAGTACTATAAAGCAGAGTCTAAGCATGTAATGAATAAATACGGCTACCCTTATCTAGACATATAATTTCAAACTCCACACAGAAAGAATGTTATCAAAAACATACATACAATTATTTAGGTCATGTTAATTTCTTAGGGCTCACTCACACAACAAAGCATGTAATAACATACATGTGATGATGTACTTTTACAATTGGTTGCACTTTTTTTTCGGGGGGGGGCTCTTCATCCTTACAATGGACTGTGATAAAATGCAATCTATCCATTTTTTTTAATGCACAGGAATTCAGGGCACTGATGTAAATTGGCACAATGGAATACAACAGATCCTAGCATCAGTCATGTGACTAATACAAACCTAAAACTTATAAAAATTCTTGTAATTAAATGAAAAAAAAAATACTTCTAAATAATCACCATTTTAAATTCAAATTCATTCTTTTTTACATCCATAAATCATGCACATACCTGCTAAGAAAAAAACAAACACTTTTTTGGATACATACCACAGGATTTTCAAATATTTGCCAAAGGTCGTTGTTATAGTGGGAAATATTGTAGTTTGCTGTAGAAACGAGTCTTCCAAATTCATGACGATTTGTAATGTACATAAAAACTCCCTAAGATAATTAATGGGAAACATATTAGTTGGAGTTCCTAGCCATGCAGAAAAATGTAAAAAAATAAAAAAAATAAAATGTAGAAAAATTATACCATTGGGGAAAAAAAGTTGCAATGTCAAAAACATAAAAAAAATTACCCTTTTGACCCTTTTATGTAAATTAAAATGGATAAAAACAACTTTCAAGTGAACAGGTTTCAACTTGCTTTATTCAATGTCCCTCTCCAGTTAAAGATTAATAAGAAAGCCTTCACTTAAGGAAAGTTTAGTAAACTTAATTTTACAGTTATAAAGCAGAGTAGAGGCACAAAATGTTTAAAATTACACATTAAAGGGGTTGCTTCGTTGAGCTGAGCAAACGGTATTAAAGTGTACATCTATGCAAAATACAAAAAAAAAAGAAAAAAAAAAGTAAGAGTACATCTCTGCAATATGTACATGATTTGTCCCTTTACAAATGTTGCAAAGAAAAACAATAAATAAATAATAAATTTGATCCTGCCAGCAATCCAGTGGGCTCCTAACTTCCTGTTTGAGCTGATAACTCTGCCTCTGTTGCACTGAAATCCAAAGCAGTGTTGTTAGCCCTGCCTGAGATCTCCTCGGTTGGACTACAGAACACCTCCCCTTATGGTATGGGGGTTGAGATGCTAGGGATTCCAGTGCAGACAGCCACACTATTTTGTTAACTTGCAGAGGAATTTAGGGGCTCACTGGATTTCTGGCAATCAGAACGTATTTTTCTACTGAATTTTATCTTTGCACATGTCCCTCTTGCCTAAAGGGAGGTATATTATATATATATATATATATATATATATATATATATATATATATATATATATATATATATATATATATATATATATATATATATATATATATATATATATATATATATATATATATATATATATATATATATATATAATGTTGTTGTGACTGACAATACAACACATCTATGTCAGCATTGTACATGTCAGTTGTTAAGCAGTTGTGACATGCTATGCTCTTGCTGGATAATATAATCATTGTTGCAGCTTGGTAGGATTTGTTTTGATGGCCTTATATAATGTTCTACAGTTTCGGGATATAACAGTACTAGGACAGCATTGTATACTGTGTAAACCTTACCATCAGAAAATGTCCCTAAAACAGCAATGTTTCCTACCCACTCACAATAATTCACATCTTGCTTGTACAGGAGTTTTGTGTTTTGCCTGTAGAAGCAGCTCAATGTTATCCTATGTGTCCATGCACATTAGGACGTTTACAGGCATATTTTGAGATTAACGTTTAGAGGCAGGAAAGAAATCCTTCTCATTCGCCTTTCTGATTGGAGTGCACTGGCAGAAAAAACGTAAAACTCCTAAACTGCTCTAAACTTTGTACAAAAAATGCTCTATATGAGCGTTTTTTACTCCAAAGAGGATTGACATTTTTTTTTTAAGCCCAGTGTGCATGGAGCCAAACAGTGAAGCTCTGAGTTTACCATGACATGGTGTGCATCCACTCATTTCCTCTGGTGGGCCCTTAGAGAAGTGCAGATTGCCTGACAAAGAAACATGCAAGCTCCGAACGCACACACCACCCACTTTACCCTTAACCCGGAAGTGACGCCAGCGGTTCTGTCTCAGTGTACACCAGTCCCAGAAAGCATTGAGAGACAGCAGCGCAGCTGGAACCAGTGGCAACCTCACACCTTAACGCAGCCCTTCCTCCCCAGTATATCACTACATGCGCTGTTATCTTTGTGATCTTGTGAGTTTTGTCATTTAACCTTGAAATAAAATGTAATATCATTGCTGCACTTAGATGGTGCTGCTCTCTTTACTGGATTCCTACAGAGTCCTTTCTAGCTCTTACCAGAGCCTGCAGCCGTCTAAAGTCAGCACCTCACCCCCAAAGACTATTCCTTTTACAAACTTTAATTTTATGAACTTTTAGAGACTTTGATCGCCCATGCTCTTCCCATTTGGCTAACAGTGCGCTCATGAGTGTGTTTGTTCCCTTAAAGTATAGCCAAAGCTTTTTTGGCTGCACTTCTATGCATCACAGAAGTGCAGTTCATTCTGCATTCCTGGGACCATTTTTCAGCCATCAGCGGGCTAAAGCCAGCTGTCGGTTGATGTCACAGATTCAGCCCAGGCTCTGAAAAGAACCCGACCATGTGGTTGGGATCCGCCCTGAAGCCGGAACTGGCAGCTAGCTCAGTCTCTCAGTGAGCTGCTGAGAGCCAGGAGGCAGCCACTCCCACTTATGTCACAGCCCAGCATTTCAGTGAGCACTTGAGGGGCAGAGCAAAGAGCGGTGACTGACAGTCACAGCTCTATGCTCAGAGCAGAGGGGAGAACTGAGCAATTAGCAGTGTCTCATCGCTCAGTTCTCAGTGAAGAGCTGGGGGGGGGGACAGATGCAGCATCAAAACGATGCTGCATCCACCTAGGCAAGTATAAGGTTTGCTTTTTTTTATATAGCCCATACTTTAGGAAGTACCCCAATCCTACACTGCTTGAAGCATTTTTAAAGGTATAAACACCAGAAAATGTGCATGTATTGCAGAGATGTACTGAATTTTTAATTTTTATTTGCCCAGACATACACTTTAACTTTTTGTGAATGGTCAGTGTCTTTAATTTGTAAGCAGGAAGCACAAAGGAAGAAGAATGGAAAATACCACGCTAAGTGAATGATATAGAAAATAAAATTATAAATAAATAATAGTGAATGAAAAGCAGCGGCAATAGAAGTGATATACACAGATACAAAATTAGAAAAGGGGGGAGAGTCGCGCTAACCAAGGATGCAAATGAATACATACATGGTGCCCCAGGACGACACCAGCTTGTGACGAATACGTGTCTCTGGAAGAGTGGCATGCTGACGTCATCATGTTGTGATCCCGAGAGGACGGGTGTTCGCTAGCTTTTTAAACTTGATGCTATATTTTATGCTTCTTGTGTAAGTGCAACCTTTATATTTAATAAAACCTGTGTATTTTGATTTAAACTATGATGAGTTATTTCCTTTTTTGGTAAACTTGCCTGGCCTATGTCCATGGTAACTGGATCATTGAGTCTCCCTGGTTCGATTTGCAGGTGTCCTGCCCATCTAATGCAAGGAATCCATTTCTGAGAGGATATCTTAACACCCCCTGGACAAAGGCCCTGGCTGGGTTGATAGCCGCAAGCTTATGTAGCTTGCCTTCCGAAAAAAACATGCACTCTATGTGGCGGAGGTTCATGAGTCTGTAGCGGTGTTTGGAAGTCGTTTCAAGTTTTTGAATCATTTAAGTTATGCACATTCACTTGTGGTTGTTGGACTGATTATTTACCATTTATAAATTTCGTTCATATATTCATTTACTAGTAACAATCAATTTATATACGGTATATATAATTTATTTACCAGTATATATATGTATGTATTCATTTGCATCCTTGGTTAGCGCGGCTCTCCCCCCTTTTCTAAGCACGAAGGAAAACCTGCAAATATTTCTCATTTTCCTTTCCTCATACAGAACTGCACTAACTGCAAAAGTAATTTACAACCAAAAAAAAAAAAAAAACACAGCTCAACCTATTATATTGATACTTTACCAATAGTGATTTTAAGGTTTAAACTTGCACAACCCCTTTAATATGGTCACCTATATTAAAATCAGCAGTATGTAAATGTATTAGTAAATATTTTTTCCCAGACCAACAGTTACTCACATGTTTATTTTAGGTTATTCACAATTAGTTTATATAAATAATTCAAACTAGGTACTTTCCATTTTGTAGTCTGGGAAAAAAATCTGAGTAAGTATGGAAATGGCTGTGACTATATAGCAGATGTATTGTGTGAATTTTATCAGCAGTCCCCACAATATACTCATGGTACAAGGAGATAACCAAGTGTTAAACAAAGACCATTTCTGTCTTTCCTTTTACAGTATAAAGATAAAATTCTTAGGCTCCGTTAACACCATGGCATTCCGGATCGCTGCCGAAATCACGATTCTGGCCGCAATTCTGTATCAACACAAAATGCCAGACACACTTGTAATCCCCTTTACTTTCAATGGCACCCAAATTGCATCACGATTTTGCCATCCGATGAATCGCAGGATGCCTGTCGCCCAAAACTATTTCCAGAACTTCTTTTGGGCGACAGGCGTCCCACAATTCTGTTTGCTTGATTTTACCATGAATTGTCGGGCGACAATCACAGCATGATCGTGCCATGATCTGGGTGCCATTTAAAAACTAACAGGTATCGCAAGCACGACCCGCGTTTCACGGCTTTTTGGAATCGCGTGCAGAATCGCGGGGATTACGCCCTCGATCAAGAATGCCATGGTGTGAACTGAGCCTTATAGCCAATAAATTAGCAAATGTCAAACCAAAAAGTAAAAAAGTAGCCAAAAAGTGGCAGCAAAAATAAATGGCTTGCAAGGTTCAGTTTGGTGAAATATGGCAACCTTCACAAATAAGGGGATGTGCTTATTAGAATTTGAAGTAAAATGTTCATCTGATTTGATTTTTTTCCCCAGATTGCAACATAACTTTGCAGTTCTGAGTTGAAGCATTAGAAAGAAAAAAAAAAGGCTAAATAAATCCTGTATAATAATAATAATAATAATTAGTCAAAGACAAAAAAAAAAAGTTTAGCCTGTTTTTTGGGACCAAGAACACTTCAACCCAGTTTAATAATGGTTTGAGAAACACCTCTAGTTAAGCAAAGATGTGTAGCCAAAAGTGCAGCATGAATCCTTGACCATGGTGTAAGCTTTGTGATGCTGTGGGTGCCACAACTTGAGTGCGAGCCAGTTGCTTAATCTTGGTTTATGAACCTAGGTGAAAACTGCCATTGGTCTGAGGTTTATGGCATGCTTTGTACCTAATGAGTCAGCAAGGCGAGTATTCGTTTATCTTAAGTTGTCCATGTACCTGTAGTTTTGATGACTCAACTGACATCAAGAGAACAGATACTTAGGTTAGGCATTTTGATATGATCCACTATAATGTGCTGGCAGTAATAGCACAAGTACAAACACTGACATCATCATACATGTAGGGGTGACATGAGGCACTGAAAGAGCCATGTTCTCCCAGTGTAACCTGCAGGACTGAACAGTCAGTGTGAATGTCCAGTCCTGCTCTGCATGCATTTAGGAATAAAAAAAAAAAACATTACTGCAGTCCTCAATCATAACGATTATTAACTATTGTTCTGTGTAAAAAAATAATTTTCAAAACACATTTGCCCCTTATTGATCCCAAAGTATTTTTTTTTGTATTGACCCTTTTATCCCTTTCTGTCCTATTTTTGCAGATTTGTTTTTTAATCATAAGTATATAAACTTTTTTACAATATGAATTAGTCTGTTTTGTAGTACTGAATTAAAAATTGCAGAAACAAATTCTAGTGGCTTTATAAAAAAGGAGAAGATGTGGCATACAAGTTGCACATTTGCCAAGCTAAAAATATTACATTAAATTAAAAAAAAAAAGACTTTATTTCCAAAATGGAAGTGAAAAAATGTTTTTTTAATTATGTGAATAGAAATCTGGATTCTCCATCTTTTTCTGTAATTCATAGACCAAAAAGGTAGCTACCTAATGACAAGTGGACAGCAGCTGTCGTTTTTTGGACTCAGAACTGTTCCCACCACTGTATTTGTGGATTTGCAAGCTCCATCCATCTCAGCTTGGAGGATGGGAGAACACTTTGAAATCTTTGCCTTAAGTCACAGAGGAACTTCGCTGTACAACACTGTAGCACTGAATACTAGACATGGGCACACTAAAATATTTTGTTTCGAAATTTAGTTTTCGTCCGAAAAATCAATTTTATTTAGTTACTCCCGAAATTCGTTTTTATTTATTTTGTTTCGTTAAAAAATGCATTCGTCCGAAAATCCGAAATAATTAAGGTCAAATCTGTCATTGAAGGCTCATGGTGTCTGTCAAATGTTCTAAGACGGACGGAGCAGTTAAACTGTACGACGCCGCAATCATACATTTCCGGTCGAATGTTCCCCGCCTACAAGCTATAGTAGAATTCTAATGTTGTATGACACTAGTAATAATTATATTTATTAATTATTATTACTAGTCAACCAACAGTAGAATTATTTTATAGCCTATGGGCAGAGCATTTGACCATAAATGTCTACTCACGCCGACTGCTTTGTCGAATCTTTATGTAGAATCTTTTCTCTCTATGTCGAATAATCTTGGACTAATAGAGTTAGGTTAGGCACATTCAACCTTTTTTGCTATTGTCCCTATAATGTTGAATCTTTTCTCTCTATGTAGAATAATCTTGGACTAATAGAGCTAAGGTTCCATGGACACAGATCACTATTGTCAGCATCATGTCGAATCTCCTATCTATATCAAACTATTGTCACAACGAAAACGAAAATAAAGCATTTGTTAATGTCGGATCTTTTGGTTTTCGATTCTGCAAGTTCTGCAAAATACCCAAAATTCGGACGAAAATGCATTCGGACAAAAATGAATGCTATGATCCTACGTGCTATCTGCTTGGAAAGCAAACGCCAACAGGATTCATTAGAATATAGAACTGTCCAGATTAGATATAACATTTGCATATTATTATTGGTTTGCATAGAGAAACTTTCAATTTAGACTAAAAAATAGGTGACGGTATCTGCGCTACAATATACTATAATAGCAAATGATGAAGCAGCCAGCACAATTTGTTTGATTAGCAAATAAAAAAAAAATACATGAAAAGTCCATATGCAATGCTAAAAAACAAATAAAAGGCAGTCCATAAGAGTTTAGTGAAAGGAAGAAATAAGACCCCAGCACCTGCATCAGTGTAAGATTGAATTTACACTGTGGTGTGGTGTGCTGCAATCTCCTTACCAGAAGAAGAGATAAAATGGGCATATAACCAGGATCTGTAGCATCAAGCACCAGGTTGATGGCATGTGCCAGTTTGAGGCAAAAAAAACAAGCCAAGCGCAGAGCTGCTGCGGTTTAAAAAGGTGGTATTGTCCTTATGAGTGGGAGACTAAGCATAGTGAACCAGAAAATTTGACGTCTTTGATTGAAGTCTTGTTTGGTGAAAAGGGATAGAGGCAAGTTTCCCCCATCAGTGTTACCACAGTGTGGAGCCTTCCACCTGATGCTTGATGCTGGTGCTGCTATACAGATCCTGGTTATTTGCCTGTTTTATCTATTCTTCTGGTAAGGAGATTGAATTTACACTGTGGTACTGTGGCACAATCTCGCACTGAAGCAGGTGTCTCATTTCTTCCTTTCACTAAAAACTTAGACTTTTATTTGTTTTTTTAACGTTGCATATGGACTTTTCATTTCAATTTAGACTATCAAAGTAATATTGACAGACTCATAAGAGAGAACAAAATTAAGCGACTTTATTTCTATAGCCACTTGATGACCAGGCCTTTTCTGAAACTTGTTGTCTACAAGTTCAAATTAGTATTTTTTGCTAGAAAATTACTTAGAACCCCCATTTTTTTTTTTTTTTAGCAGAGACCCTAGAGAATAAAATGGCAATCATTGCAATAGAGTGCCTTGAAAAAGTATTTATACCCCTTGAAACTTTCCACATTTTGTCATGTTACAATCACAATTGTAAATGTATTTTATGTGGTAGACCAACACAAAATGGCACATGATTGTGAAGTGGTAGTAAAGTGATAAAATGTCTTTCAACATTTTTTACAAAACAAATATCTGAAAAGTGTGGCGTGCATTTGTATTCAGCCCCCTTTACTCTGGTTCCACTAGATTTTATAGTTAGGGGTATTCTATTTCCTACAGAAGTCACCTAATTAATAGAGTCCACCTGTGTGTAATTTAATCTCAGTATAAATACAGCTGTTTGGTGAAGTCCTCAGAGGTTTGTTAGAGAACCTTAGTGAACAAACAGCATCTTGAAGACCAAGAAACACACCAAAAAGGTCAAAGATAAAGTTATGAAGTTTAAAGCATGGTTAGGCTATAAAAAAAATATCCCAAGCTTTGAACATCTCACAGAGCACTGTTCTATTGATCATCCGACAATGGAAAGAGTATGTCACAACCGTCTACCTAAACTGACAGGCTGGGCAAGGAGAGCATGAATCAGAGAAGTAGCCAAAAGGGCCATGGTAACTCTGGAGGAAGAATCTGTCCACAGGACAACTATTAGTCATGCACTCCACAAATTTGGCCTTTATGGAAGAGTGAGACATATCCAAAAAAAACTTACAGCTGTAATTTCAGTGAAAGGTGCTTCTACAAAGTATTGACTTAGGGGCTGAATACAAATGCATGCCACACTTTTCAGATATTTATTTGTAAAAAATTTTGAAAGTCATTTATTTTCCTTCCACTTCACAATTTTGTGCCACTTTGGGTTAAAATCCCTATTAAATACATTTCCGTTTTTGGTTGCAACATGACAAAATGTGAAAAATTTCAAGGGGCATGAATACTATTTCAAGGCACTGTATTTTATGTTACACGGTATTTGCGCAGCGGTCTTTTAAACCCAATTTTTTGGAGGAAAATACACACTAATGAATAAAAAATAAATAAAAACACAATAGCTACCCCAATTATTTTGTATATATGTGAATGATGTTACCCGAGTAAATGGATACTGAACATGCCATGCTTTAAAATTGTGCATGCTTGTGGAATGGGGACAATTTACGATACTTAAAAATCTCCATAGGTGACGATTTAAACTTTTTTTACAGGTTCTCTCTTTAGAGTTACAAAGGAGATCTTGTACTAGAATCATTGCTCTTAATCCACCAATTGTGGCAATATCTCACATGTGTGGTTTGAACACTGTTTACATATGTGGGCGTGACTTGCTTATGTGTTCACTTCTGTGCGCGAGCACGGAGGGATGGGGCAATTTAAAAAAAAAAATTCTCATTTATTTTACTTTATTTTTACGCTGTCCTTTTTTTTCTGATCACTTCTATTCATATTACAAGGAATGTAAACATCCTTTATAATAGAAATAAGGATGACAGGTCCGAGAGCCAGAAGTGACATCAGACCTCACTCTGGTCCTCCAAGGGCATAGAGACCAGTGGCGGCCACCTTGGCCTCACTCGACTTCCTGCCCAGCAAAATGCTACATCAGATCGCTCCCAGGGTTTACTAACCCATTAGATAATCCTGGAAATGACCCACATGACCACTTTTATCTGGACGCAGAACTGTCCACAGTAAAAAAATGACACCGGGGTTATGGCAGCTATTGCTGCCATAACACTGGTATTAAACATCAAAGTAGTGACGTATTTTTACCATGGGCCAGTTGGCAAGTGGCTAGAAACTGCACACCACAACATACACTAATATGTGGTGGTGCATACCAATCTATTGACTCAGGGTATATGAAAATGAATGGCACCACAATGAGCTGACACGTGCACGGTGCATTTCCGCAACATAATGTCATAAAACCAGCCTGAAGCTTCTATTCATATTAGAAAGTGTCATAACAAAAAGGTATAAATAAATCTTCGTACCCTTTTTATATATTTTTACTGAGCTTACTGTAAACTATTTTAAAATTGTTCTGCCAATAATTGCTGCAAAGAGACCCATGAATAGTGTGTAGATCAAAAACAAAAGAACAGACCAGATCTAGAAGAAGAAATAAATATAAAAAAAAACCTTGGGGGGTCTGAACATATGGAATGTTTCCGCAGTTGGGGAGTCTTTCTGTCTTTGTAAACTCTAAAATGAAGAAGCATCAAGTAAGTTGACTTGTATATCCTCTTTTCCCTTAAATTTTTGCCTAGATTGACTGTGGAAACATGAAAACACAGATTCAAAAATAACAGCTTAGGATGGCAGCTGAAGAGCTGTATTGGAGCTGTATGGATAACATGCAGTTTAAAGCAAAGCTTATGTCTGACACACAACATGGCTTGCCATGCCTGCTGACCAACTTTTCGGGCTGATACTCCTTTAAAAGAAAAAAAATTAAAATGAGCAGTAAACGAGGAAAGACAACTTTTTTGCTTAACCATGGGAGCTGCAAAGCATATCTAAGCCATTAGCAATGGTAGAAATTATGGATACAAAGAGCTGATAGAAAGCATTAGAGATGTGCAGGTAGCTACAAAATATAAAATGACTAAAGTTTGAAATACTTGCCAACTTTTGTTGTACATTGCAATAACATTTTTAGAAGAAAAAAAGAATTGGTGACTTTACAAAGATTTATTCTGATCAGTAACCATAATATAAAAGGAGGTTAGTGAATAATCAAAACACAAATATTTGTCCAGAATTGTGCATACAGATGTAACTTTACCACAAACATGAATACATACAATAACAAAATACAAGTCTAAACTCAACCAAAAAGCCACATTTGTTTTTTACTTCTATAAACATGTATAAAATATTTATTTAGAGTTTAAACATTAATATATGGTCTTAATTGTAGTTAGGAAGGAAGTGGGTCATGTACTGTAGGTGTATAGGCCATCTTGTTTCTTATATTATTTTACTTTCCCAGTAGTATAAACAAAGATCCAGTTAGCTCATATGTTATGTGCGATGAGTATATAATTTTCTGGCAGTGTATCATGCAGGTGCAGAAAACAGATGTTTGCACAACATTGGAAATAATTTAATTTAGCAGCAAACTTTAGTTGGCTCGTACTTTTTAGAATAATGTGTAACATGAAAGACTAGACAAACAAACAATATGTGTACACATAGACAACGCTTTGTTACCAAACCTGAGCACAACCTTACCATTTCCCTGGCATTTTTGCATAGTGCCATATCAGGATCCAACCTGTCCAGGATAAAATGGTTTCTCTCCTTTAGCTCAGTCCTAAGAGTTTGTCCTTTGATGAGGTAGACGTTGGCCAGATATGGAATATTCCATACACCTCTGCGTGAAAATACGGTAAGAAATGCGTTAGATGATGGTGCCATTGTTTTACTTTAAAAAAGAACAAATGAGCACTAGTGAGATCATCGTTATTATCCATATAACACATTTTGTCAGGTGTAGCTATACTACATGTGCAGTTTTTTTGTTGAAAAGCACCCAGACATGAAGGGCCATAAAGGATTTACAACATCAGCTAAGCAGACCAGGTATTCGGAAAGATGTAAGGCCTACAACATTACACTTCTTATCATTTGGTCTACACTGTAGAAACTTCAGGTTAATGGGTTATACAATAGGACTGGGTCCAATGGTGCTCCTAAATTACGGTAAGGGATGTCAGTGGTGCTGGTGAAGTCATTGTTGGAACATTTGGTACAAATTGAATGAACCAGTGTTTGGTAAGATTTGGCAACGGACAGGGGATGTTGAGCTAGTAAAAAGTGCAATAAATGCATGCAACCATTCATATTTTCTTTTAGTGTCTTAATACTTGTTTTTTGGTTTACAGGCTTTACACAGCCATTGCTCTTTGCAAAATACATTTCTTGCCTGAAATATGCATTGACCGATATTGCCTAGCATCAAAGCAAGGTTTCAGGGTTTTTTTTTTTTAGCTCAGGGATACTCTAATTTGTTTTGCTATTGTCCCTCATAATTTTTACTAATTTTCAGTCTCATCGCCAAGGCAGAAATCCACCCCAATATATTAATTATTTATAGCCACATGTATTTAATGAAACCAAGCTTTGCCATGTGCAATAGAGCAAACTGCATTTAATTTACCGATAGCACTGGAGCCTCAGCCAGGCATTTGTAGCCAAGTGATGTGTATGCATTGCTGTCAACTAGAACTGATTTTTGGGGACAGTCCCTAATTTTACAGACTAACACATACAGTAGTACAAATACTTGGTCTTACGTATAAAAAAGGAAAGTTCAGGGCCTTCCAATCCCAGCATTTAATGCTCAGGACTATGGCAGGCTAAGATATATGAATGACGTGCTTTGGCTACTGCAGAGGTGAGGTACTCCCAACCACATATGAACCACATCAACCCCCACAAATCAACCACATATGAAATTTTGTCTAACATTTATTAAATCCTTTGAAGTCTAATTTGTGACCAGCTCTGTCCCTTATGTCGCAAATAGCTGCATCACTAAATTTACAAATCTACATTTATATAAAAACACGACTTTGAACTTGATTTCTATCCCTTGGCACCAGTCTCCAGCCATCTCCTAATCACCAATCCCAGAGGACAGGGATTGCGGCAAAGCGCGTCCGAAAGAGTTAAGCTAGTGAGGTTATTATGTTTGGGCAAGCCAGAGTGCCTCGCAGAGGCTCTATGGTTTCACACACTGCATGTATTTCCCCATGTCTAAGTTTGATGAAGCTTTATTAAAATCTGATTTTGTACATATGGCGCTATGAGATATCTCCTCTTTTGCATCTAATATACATCCTTGTGGTTGGCAGAGTGGAGACCAGAACACATAGCCCTGTGGTAGGGACAGAGCTGCTGAATCTGGCCATGGGTGTCACTGACTTATGAGAAAGCCTGGTGGTTTGAGTGTTGGTTCCTTGACCCTGTGCCTTTTAAAGGGACAGCGCACTTTGATTCTTTGGAACCAGTCTCTAGGCAGCCTGTTATACAGGCTACCACTGTGTAATGATAAGATTTTATTGAGCTATGCTCTTCTGAGATGCTATAATGAGTATTCCCAGAAAATATTTAAAAAGCTGGCAATCATGACTAACATGTATATGAAAGCAGTTTGTAATTTTACAAAATAAAGCTGTATTATTTTTTCCTCTAGGCTTTGTGAATCACTAAGTAACAAATAGCTGTTTTGCACCATCAACTATATCGCTCTGTGTAGTATACCTAAAGGGAGCCCTTTCCATAGCTGTCCAGACAGTTCACTGAAACCTAAGTTTTACCCTTTTTAATGTGGTAGTTTTGTAACTTTTGGAGAGTCTGCATTGTTATAAATGCCCAGCATATAGTACTACTTTATAAAAGAGTGACTGAAATACCAAAAAATTTTTATTTGGTTCACTTAGTTATTACAGGTACTATTTTAATCAAATTACCCATAAGGACCATACAAAAAAAAAAAAAGACGGCTATTGGGTTTATTCAGGAAGTAGAACAGCAAAAACATGCACAGATGCTAGTCTAGAATGAGGTTACTTACACTCTAATGGCTTGAACAATATCTATATAATCTTCTGATCTTGCATAATACCCATCAGGGCTTAAGGCACCCCAAAAATTTGACCAGAGTTGGCCATGACGGGTCACCAGGGGTGCAACGATTTTTCTGGAGAAAGAAAGAGCAATAAAAGCTTGGTTATTCTGCTGTATTATACCCTAACAGTCACACAATAACTACCTATAGGCGGGTAATTAAATAAGTCACTAAAATTGCCAGGCTGTGGGATCAGTTAAGAGAGAGATATAGGTTTATGAAAAAATAAACATCCATACCCACTGCTATGCTGCAGAGTTTGTGTGATGCTGCCACCAAGAACTGAGCAATCACATGACCACTGATCGCTCAGCGTGCGGCGAGGCAGAGTCAACTGTCAGACAGGGCAGCAGAGTAGATCCTGACAATATTGTCAGGACCTTCGAAAGCCTGGAGCTGCTCTGCTCCGTTAGCTGATAGCAGGCAATATCCCACAACATAAGTATACCCACAACAGAAGTACAACCAAAAAAAAGCTGCAATGACGAGAGGAAAGACCCTTAGTGCCGCACATCCACCTCAGCCGACCTAGGCTCCTGACAGGCCATGCCCCCAAGGTGTTTCACTCCGCCCCCTGTAGCTTAGTCATGGGGATACAGCCAAAAAAGCATTGGGGAGATTTCTTTTTTTACAATCTCATTATAAAAAGGAACCGACACACAATCACTATATGAACACACTTAGGAAGAAAAATAGATCGATCCCAGTGTCAAACCAAAATGTGTTCAAACCAGCGGCATGCACTATTGCATGGCCGCTGGTGTATAATCTGAAGACAGTGGTACTGATGAGCTGTAACTTTATTAGAACTTTATTGAAATGTCACAAATTGACATTCATGCAGTTCTGTTGGCCACAAGGTGGTGGGATGCAGTGGATTGCTGCACTTTGTTTTAATGCATAACATTGCAGCACAGTGGTGTGAACTGTCAAAATAGAGCATTGTTTATGCATTAGGACCTAGTTGGACATGGCTGCCTAGGGCAGTCCAACACATCCGGTGTGAAGGGGCCGATAAAACTTTAGGCATAAAGGCTAAACACATCTAAATAAACTGTTTAATTTGAAATAAACCTGCCAAACTATTTATATATCCGTCATTCCACAGAGTAGAAAAGAGCAAGCTTAGCCAGAAAATTGACAGAGGTCCTCAGAGCTGAAGTTTTTAGGAAATGAGGAAGGCTTAATTTTATTTCCCTGAAAATAATAATAATTTGACATTTTAAAGTTTTAAGTTAATTACAGTGAGTTTTTTTTTTTTTTTTTTTTTTTGGAGAAAATGTTCTAGGGAAACATTTAAAGAAACCAATTTTTTTTTCTTCCATACCGGGCCTATTCTGGCACTCCTCTCCTACATGTAAAAATCATATTTTTTTTCCTAGAAAATTACTCAGAACCTCCAAACATTATATATGTTTTTTTAGTAGACACCCTAGGGAATAAAATGGTGGTCGTTACAACTTTTTATGTTTTATGCTCGTCATCCGGCGGATTCTTTCTCCAGGTCCCCAATGGCACAGGAGAGCCCGGAGAGTGGCAGGAGGGGTTGTGTTGTCACCTCCCGTCACCTGTAAGAATGATCAAGCGGTGTAACTGCCACTATGATCATTCTTACGGTGCATAGAATCGCTGGCTCTAAAAGATGATACCTGAATGATGCCTGTAGCTGCAGGCATCATTCAGATATCCCCATTGAAAGTCAAAGATGTCATATGACGTCCTTGGGCTGGAAGTGGTTAACATATCATTTTTTTTTCATGTACATGGTTGGAAAAATAGGCCGTTCACATTGCAAGGGAAGTTGCAGTTTGCAAGGAAATCTTTCCCCCGAGCTTAGTGAAAATGGTAAAACGTCACTTTGCAAAGAATACCCATGTGCTCACATGAGAAAATTAAACAAAATATAAATTTTTGCTTGTACATGATTGGATGATGGATGTTAGCAGCTTTGGGGAAAATTCTCTTGAAACATGATAAGTCCATTTGCCTTTAGTAAACCAACCACACCAAGTTGAATTGTTCAAAATTCATCTTTTTGACAGTCCCCATCTAGACACCCACACAAAGTAAACCGTTTAAAACTCATGTAGTATTACAGTATACAGTACCCTTTGTCTTCTCTACACAGGATGTCCTGCTGGGTGTTGCCATCTTGGCTGATGAAGTCTGAACCCCCATAATCTTTACTTGGGTACAGTTATGGTACTTAAGGGAGCCAAGTGAGGTACAGAACATGTACACCAATCTCTTGGGTGGTAGTTTTAAGAAACATTAGGCCTGTCCTTACACAGAAGCATTCTAATGCAATATCACACTACATAAGAAACCAATATTAATTTTAGGCATCCTCTCCATGCATTATATACTGCTTTTCAAATGCCTCTTACTAGTTTGCTGAGCATTCTCAATGCATTATACGAAGAAGGGGATACAAAATACACCAGTATTTAAATATAACACATGAACTGAGTTGAGAAAGGGATCTCCCAGGGGTTTCCAGGAGGTGCTTTCTGCCAACCGGAAAGTATGAAAAGAAACCTTATGGCACCTCTAACTTTGGAAATGTATTGTTCTACTACACTTTAAAAAAAAAAAAATATATATATATATATATATATATATATATATATATATATATATATATATATATATATATATATATATATATATATATATATATATATATATAATCATTGATATCACCTTCTGTATAAGGGTTTAAAAGAAATAATGCTTGCACTAAAAGATGGAAGTATTATTTACTGTATCCCTAAACTTAAAAAGGTAACAAATTATTTTAGGATGATTGTAAGTTAGCCCACATTTCTTTCCCTGGATCACTTTACATGAACTGAAAGTTTATTTATTAAAAGAATGTTCATTAGGCAGCTGTTGAAAGAGCTCTGCAAGACTTCACCGCAAAATGACAAGCACATGATTTCTTAGAAACCTGGCAATTAAGATTGCACTACTCATTACAATGTGTATATTGTATTAACATACCAACCTGTTTTGTTCAATGAGTATTTTTAAAGTCTTTGGATTTGTCAAAACCACATCAGCATCGATGCTAAAGTAATAGTCGCATTGCTCATCCTGCCGGCAAATGTCCCTAAACAGGACAAGGAGATTGTGTTAAAGTAAAATTTGACAGCATGCCAATAAGTCATTGAATTCAACAGGTAACAATTGCACGGAAAAATATCAAAATGCCATGTTCATAAAGAAAGCTAGAAATGTAAATGCTTTTTCTATGCTTGGATATATCCTTAAAATAAGGAATCCTGTTATGGAGAAACCAGAGGAAAAAAGCCTAGATTATTGCAGTAGTATGAAGGTTAAATCAAACACTGGCATCTTAGTAGATGCTGGCAACTTGTTTAGTAAACTAGCTTATTATATGTCAGAAATTTCTCTGGTAATATCCAAGGAAGAATTTCTAGGTCCTCCAGCCTTTACAAAATGATCTCAGGATTACTTAAATTTTCATTCCCTTTTCATTATGATTAATGTAGCAGGATAACTGCAGGAGAAGTGAGATTCTTTGGCATAGGGTACGCATAGCTAGAACTTGGATGGGAGGGTCTCTGTTCTAGGATTTTAAAGAAATGTAAGAAGAAAGTACATAACTGAACTTCAGTACAAACTACTGGCTACTCCCCAGACATATAACTGGCCTTTGCAGCAAGGAGCACATGAAAGGATGAAGCATGTAAAAAAAAAAAAACTATGAAAAATGTCCAGCTCAGCTCACCAGCCAGCCTGCAACCAACTGAATTGTCCCGTCTCCTCCTGTTAGGACTGCATATAATACTGGGGTGTCGTGGAGTGGCTCTGCAGCTTACCCATGTATTTGCATATGCGTGCCAACTAAACCAGTTTTAAACGCAAATTGTTAGACAGGAGAATTTGGTTGGCTTCAGGCTGGCGAGTTGAGGGAAATCTCTTTGGTTTTGTTTTACATACAGTAACGGAACTTACCAACATTTACTCAAATCTAAAAAAAAAAATAACCTTTAAGTGGCCTGACCCTTTAAGATCAGCTTCTTTAGAATAAGTACAAGTGAAAACACATGGGATAATGGCACAGACTGTAGTATAAATAATGTGACAAGTCCATAGAAAGTCCTTTGAGCTAATTAGCTCTGTGTGAGAAAACAGTCCACTGTAGCAGCACAGCCTTGCAGGGGGAGTTGAAGCACACTCCAAACATGTGAAGCAAGAGAAAAACATAGGCGCCTCTGAGTAAAGACTGTAGTATTTAATAAACAAATAGCATTAAAAACTCACATTAGAGGCATCCTGACCAGCAGGAATCTTTGGCACTCGAGTGGGATCCAGACCCACCCAGGGTCTGGATCCCGCTCGAGCACCAAAGATTCCTGCTGGTCAGGACGCCGGCTCCACCTGGATTACAGAGACGTGGCTACTGCAGACAGCCCGGACGGTTACTGTGCAGTCTCACTGGACTTCATTGTGCCTACTAACAGATACCTTGTGAAGTTCTTAATGCCATTTGTTTATTAAATACTAAAGTCTTTACTCAGAGGCGTCTATGTTTTTCTCTTTCTTTAGAATAAGTAGAATGATTTAATTTTGTTTCCTTGAAGGGCATGAGGGTGACATTTAAAGGGTGAATTTGCACTTCGACAGGCCTTTTGCTGCATTGTAAAAACACCCATCACCGCAAGTACACACATGCTCTGCTGTACAGTGATATATGCTCTGCTGTACAGTGATATGAAGTGTACTTTGTACAATTCAAAATAAAACGCATATAAAAAAGGAGCCATGTGCAATCCTTTGACACAACACGGACAGCTGCCAGAGAGGTAAAGCACTCTGGCAGCCATTGGTTCCTGTGTAAACGTGTAATGTTTTCAATTACACTTAGGTCTTTATAAGGAAGCTATATTGGTTTGGGGGGGGGGGGGGGGGGTTGTTTCTAGTTTCAAAATCTGTTTTGTATCTTGGATAAGTCACTGTAATGGATCATTCAAATCCCAGCTTGGACTTTTCTTGGACTAAATTTCTTGAAAAAACAATAGGCTTTACATGACAGAAAAAAGGGAGAACCTAGAAAATCTGAAAATGAATCTAAAGCTCCATCTGCAAGCTCAAAAGTCGAACTTAAAATATTATCATGCAAGATTACATTTATTTAAAAAAAAAAAGTGTATATATATATATATATATATATATATATATATATATATATATATATATATATATATATATATATATATATATATATATATATATATATATATATATATATATATATATATACATACATACATACATACATACACACACACACACACACACATATATATTTATTATAAAAAATATAGGCCTGCCCATAATAAAAATATGTACAAAACCACTACATGTTCCCTTTAAAAATCAGAATAGCTCTACTATCAATGTGCCACATTAAGAGCTTAGGATCACAAATGTAGATTCTTGGAAGGTTAAAATCTTCTAATGCACAACAGCAGCTGCTGCTGACAAGCAATCTCTATCTAGTATTTGAATGTCTTTTTTCATCTTAAACAAAATACATATAATATAAATTTTATTGGATTTGCCAAAACAGAACATTAGTGGAATTGCTGATTAAATAAATGGTACTTTAAAATTGCTGACAGTTTGGGGAAGTGGAAAGAAGCTAAATTGTGGAAAGGATAGGTTTACTGACATGAAGATATTATTTGCTAAAAGTCTAAGCACAACTTAAAGTTATTGTTGGAAAGCAATAATTTAAAGTCTCATTAAAGTTAATCCAAAACCTTTGTAGAAAGCTTGATTTAGGTGCTATATTGAAGCACACATTAGTTGCTCATGAACCTTCACAATCTATTGGGAGGAGAATCTGGTAGATCGAACATGGCCATTGGTATTGTGCTTCTCTTTCAGATACCGTAATCTTTTCAGACATAAAACCCTAATTTACACCCATAGAGCATTTGCAGAACA
This sequence comes from Lithobates sylvaticus, assembly GCA_028564925.1. Classification (NCBI taxonomy): domain Eukaryota; kingdom Metazoa; phylum Chordata; class Amphibia; order Anura; family Ranidae; genus Lithobates; species Lithobates sylvaticus. Next base: position 413,225,732 of record CM053028.1, read on the forward strand.
AAGATTAACAGCAAACACCGGCAAAAACTTTTAAACTGAGGTATAGATTATCGAGAGGGGACAAGTTAGATCCGTTGTCAGGTTGTATTGCCATTTGTGTCCTTGTGGGATTGATCTATCCTCACTTCATGTCCTTGTAACAAGAGGTCATAAGAATAGGAACTGATACAAAATTAATTTTTTTTTTTTTTTTTTTTAGCAGAGCAGATAAACAAAATCTGTCAGGTTTTCGATTACCATATGTCTTTTCGTCTCAGGGACACCCGCATGCTATTTCTTGTGCTGGTGTCAGTGGGACAGGAAATGTGGGGGGAAATCCCCAATAAGTGTACTGAAAAAAAACTAAAAATTACAGTAATTATAACCATACTTTCTCCACCAAAATATAAGAAAAATATTTTGGGTGGGATTGGGTTTTAATGAAGGCACCTGATTGAATGCACAACTCTAACAATCGCCTTGGTATAGTCAGGAGGTCATGTTGTTCATATGTCTAACATCCAGCCATCAACCAGTCTTTCATATCACCCTTATAACAAATTAAATCTTTTGTTGATTTTCATTGTTCCAATTGACAATAGAATGTCCACTAAAAGAAAGGACAATTAACTCATACACATAACAGGAGATAAATATGTATCTGCATGCATCTAAAAAGGTGGCATTACATTCCCATGTTTCTTGCTTCTGCTTGTGTGATCTCTTCTTCAGGTCCAACTACTTTGAAAGTCTTAACGACTCCCTTGGCTTTTTCCCAAAACTTCTGGATATGTTTTTCATGATAAACCTCCTGTAATGAAGGAAATGTACCTGAGAAAGTGATATTTTTAAGATGCAGAAGTACATTACTGGAATAATTGGTAAACAGAGGAAACAGACACATACTATTAAAAACACAAGCAAAAATGCATAAGCAACTTTTGGGCCGTACATTATAACACATTGTTTGGACTTGTTTGGAGATTTGGAGATTTTTTGGCTGAACTCAATGGACGTTTTCTTTTCAACCTGACTATGTAACTGTTTTATCACATTCTAACATTTGTGGCCAGCTTTATAGTAAAATGAACTTTGTGAAGTAGTGATTGTAAACAGCTTTGTTGATTTGGTAACAAACTCCATGATCAATGCCTAAATAAAATGAAGTTCAAATTTAAATATGTCAGAACATTTAAATTCAGTATGAAGTCACAAAAATTGTATCAACTGCAACTGCATATGGGAGCAAGGTGTTTTTCCCATGGTACAGAGATGAATTGTAGTAAAATGTTGAGAAATGCTGATATACAGGAGCTCCTAAATTAATATCCCTGTGGGAATGGATGTAATTAGAAGTTCAAAACATTATAAACAGTAAGGTTCCCATTTGGATTGGATGTGACGGATTAGAAGTTCTTTAAAGTTAAGTAAATCTAACAGTAGTAGGCGGCTGAAAACACTGTCACTAAATGCCTATTGCTGTGAAATATCTGACCTCATCTGCATAAGCATAGACATGCTCCCACTGACCACCACCAGAAGTCACTTTGGGCGGTGGGGCCCGTGGAACCCAGAATCTCTTGGAGAGGTTGGTAAACCCTTGTTTAACCTCCCCAGGCCCCTTGTATGTTTAAGTTACCCTGTGTCTATTAGGGGGGCACAGGGTGACAGGGTGACCAAGAAAGTGATGGACAACTACTTAATGGACACGGAGAATGTGGTGGATTACTTCAGATGTGACAGTAATAGTTATCCACAATATCTTCCAGGAAATATATAAAGACTATTCCTGGTTTGTTTGATTTTGAACTATACATGTTCGTTGAAAGAGCTCGTCACATTGATCTCTTCAATGTAGGTACCAAACAGTCTGCTACCGAGGTCTCCTGCTATAGTCTGTTGCCTACTAAGCTGAGGAGGGGGATGTCACTGTTTGTATTGTTAATTTTGCTAATTGGGACACCTTTTGTCTCTTCTAGCAAAACTTTGGGGGATGTGGGGGTCTGCGGGCGGGGGGCTTATCGAATCTGGAAGCCCCCTTTAACAAGGGGATCCCCAGATCCCGCCCCCCCCCTGTGTGAAATGGTAAGGGGGTACAAAAGTACCCCTACCATTTCACCAAAAAAAGTGGCAAAAATGGTAAAAATGACAGGAGACAGTCTTTGACAATTCCTTTATTAAAATCTTCTTTCTTCTTTCTTCATCCTTTGGTTTCTTCATCTTCTCCTTCCGTCATCTTCTTCCATCTTCTTCTTCCATTTTCTTCTTCCTCCGATCCGCTTCTTCTTGCGCTGGCCTTCTCGTCCGGCATCTTCTTCCGTCGGCGACGGTGTCTCTGTCTCTTCTTGGGCCGCTCCGCGCAATGGAAGGCTCCCGCTGTGTGAGGCTCCGCTCCGTCTGACAGGTCTTTTATAATGGAGGGCACCTGGTGACCCCGCCCCCTCTGACGCACGGGGACGTCATGAGGAATTCCATGATGGCTTTCCCCATGACGTCAGAAGGGGGTGGGGTCACCAGGTGCCCTCCGTTTTAAAAGACCTGTCAGACGGAGCGGAGCCTCACATAGCGGGAGCCTCCCATTGCGCGGAGCGGCCCAAGAAGACACCGACGCCGACGGAAGAAGATGCCGGACGAGAAGACCAGCGCAAGAAGAAGCGGATCGGAGGAAGAAGAAGATGGAAGAAGACGGAAGAAGATGACGGAAGGAGAAGATGAAGAAACCGAAGGATGAAGAAAGAAGAAAGAAGATTTTAATAAAGGAATTGTCAAAGACCGTCTCCTGTCATTTTTACCATTTTGCCACTTTTTTTGGTGAAATGGTAGGGGAAAGTACCCCCTTACCATTTCACACAGGGGGGGCCGGGATCTGGGGGTCCCCTTCTTAAAGGGGGCTTCCAGATTCCGATAAGCCCCCCGCCCGCAGAACCCCACAACCAATGGCCAGGGTTGTGGGGAAGAGGTCCTTGTCCTCATCAACATGGGGACAAGGTGCTTTAGGGGTCTTAGACCCCCAAAGCATCCTCCCAATGTTGAGGGCATGTGGCCTGGTACGGTTCAGATGGGAGGGGGGGCCGCTCTCGTCCCCCCCTCTTTTCCTGCGGCCTGCCAGGTTCCCCTTAAAATCCATCCCAGACCTGAAGGGCCTGGTTATTGAATTTGGGGGACCCCTACGCTTTTTTTTTTCATTTTTTTTATTTTTTATCAATGACTTTTTTTTTTTATGAATGAGTTTCAATGAATGACTGTTCTCTGTATTACGGGAGCCGTCAATTAACATTAGCCGCGAGTGATTTTAAATAGCTTTTTTACTTTCAAAAATGACACTTTTGCGCAGAGACAGTTCTAAACACGGAAACATGCGCCCCTTTACATGCATACTATAGACACCCCCCAGGTACGAAATTTAAAGGAATATTACACTTTTATTGTTTCAATTTAAGCATATTAAAATCACTGCTCCCCTGGGGCAGGACCCAGGTCCCCAAACACTTTTGTCTCTTCTAGCAAAACTTTGGGGGATGTGTTTTCTGGTGCGACACTTGTAACAATGTTTGGGAGTTTGATTCCGGGGAGTTTGATGCCGGGAAGTCTGACGTGTGTGTGTGTGTGTGTGTGTGTGTGTGTGTATATATATATATATATATATATATATATATATATATATATATATATATATATATATATATATATATATATATATATATATATATATATATATATATATATATATATATATTCTGTTTTAGCTTGTCAAATAAACATTTCACGTTGCAGTTTTGTAACAGAGCTAGTCTCGCTTGGTTCTTGGTTACAACATGTGGCTGCAATAGACTCAGATCCAGACTGGAGGAAGCAGTGTACTGATAAAAGCACTCAGAGTGTGGGAAGCGAGTCTGTTACACACCCCATCACCACTAAAACCACAACTGACAATGCTTGGGCCTGCTTGATAGGTTGCTTGTTGCATTGTTTGCTGGAGAGATGCATCTTATCGCTTAATTCTCTCGTATAATGTAGAGGGCTATATGAGGTTATGTTTTTAACTGCTTCTACTGTTATGTTAGCAGCTTTATTTATCACAACAGCTTTGCTTTAGAGTGGGAGTAAACTCCCATGCATGAATTTTAGGTAAGCCTATAATAATGCTTACCTATAGGTACTGTAAATATCTCCTAAACATGCACCGTTTAGGAGATATTTACTGTACATGCAGCCAGTGATGTCCCCAGTGCATGCACTCTGAAGGAACGGCAAACCCATGCCGTTCCTTTAGAGACCTGTGCCGTAAGGCTCCCACACGCATGCACAGGAGTGACGTCATCATGGCTCCGGCCATTCACACAGATGGAGTCTGAACTTGGCGGGAAGACCAGATGAAGATGGAAGCGCCTTCAGTGGTGACAGCGCGCCACTGGAAGGCTTTGTTTTCAGGCAATAAAACAAATACCCAATACCCATGGTGAGATAACACAATGAAAATATATATGTAAAGTGACAAGTGCTTCCAATGGCAACTAAGGTATCAAGATTGAAAGGAAATATTCAGAGACCACGCTCTTTAGAAAAGAGCACAAACTCACCAGAGCCTCAGCTTGGCAGTCCAGGGGTCCAAAAAAAATGCTTGGAGGAGTCACGGTGGTAAATCCAAGGTTGGAGGAGCTCCCACAGGTAATTAATATGTGGACCAGGAAAGACAATATATATATTTAAGGAAAATAAAAAAAGGCATATAGTGAAGTACTGCCCATGTTGTGTCGAATAGTGTCCCGTCGGATAGTGTCCGACCTGTACTGCGCTTGCGCACCGAAAGTCTCTGAAGATGAACAGCGCCTGTGCACTCCAGAGTCCAGGTTCAAGCCCCACGATCCAAGTGGACATAGAGTTAGAATAAAAAATTGCCGAGCGAAGCCCTGGATGAGGGGCGAAACACGTCTACGCATTTCCGGTTTTAGATACCAGTGACGCTACTTCCAGTATCCATGGAATGCACGCTGCGGTTGCGAAACCAGGAATACACTGATGCCCGTTTTACAAGCTGTCTCGTGAGTGCCGTTCTGTTACTATATGCCTTTTTTCTTTTCCTTTAATATATATCGTCTTTCCTGGTCCACATATTAATTACCTGTGGGAGCTCCTCCAACCTTGGATTCACCACTGACTTCAAACGTTTTTTTGACCCCTGGACTGCAAAGCTAAATCACAAGAGGGGATTTTGTGCTCTTTTCTAAAGAGCGTAGTCACTGAACATTTCTTTTCAATCTTGATACCTTAGTTGCCGCTGGAAGCACTTGGCACTTTACATATATATTTTCATTGCATTATCTCATCATGGAGTGTTTGTTTTATTGCACTTTATTATGTATACACACTTAGTATGTTTTCCATAAGCGCTGTTGAGACTCATATTTTCAAGGTTTAGTACCTTTGCGACAGCTGCTGTGGTCTTTATTAATTATCATTTTGCATGATATTTAGTTCTCCATTGGCGCAAGTTTTAGTTTGTCTTATATCTCGTTTTCAGGCAAGTTTCACATAATGTGCTAGTATGCGTTGCAAAAAAAAAAAAAAACACCCAGCGGTTTACTCCCGCTTTAAGTAATCCAATTTCTACTTTTTGAGAAAAGATTTATACTCCAGAAATTCGTACAATTTACGAATTATGAAAAACATTTATGTAAGCAGAACTAAAACACAAAATGGAATTACGTTTAAGCCTCTTGTTACTAATCAATCATCAAGGTTCTCGTGGCACAGCTTACATCATTTTATGAGGCGTTTTCTTGATTAGGAGCACTGATTAATATAACTCCTGATGCGAGTGGTTTACTTGACTAAATCCTAGGCAGTGACACTGTGGTTTTTAGTGATTGCTGTTAGTATTTAAGTGATTGAATTGCATGTGCATTTTGAAAATGATCATTGAAAGACTTTTCCATGTAAATTAGACCTTGCTCCTGGTAGGTCAGTCAACTGTACTATTATGTCAATAGAAGTTTTGCTAAAACCTTACTGGGAAATTGAAAAAACAAAAAACAAATTTTGCTGCAAAAACAAAATCTAAAGAAAATCTACATGTCTGACACAAAAACGAAGTACAGTATGCTATTGTAACTCACCCCACTTCAGGTTAAATCACAGAAAATAAATCGTTAATTGGTTGATGTAGGCTGCTTTGCATATTTTAATTACTTTTAGCACTGTTTTAACAGTCTGCTGGAAATGAGTGATCATGAGGCCTTCCAACATTTGCCATGCATAAACAAAGACACTGCACCAACATGGTGATACCAGTGAAGATATGTGAGAGCAAAGGCTTTCTATTTGATGCTATACCGGGATATTTGTCACAAGAACATGTCTCAATGTCTAATCATCCCATCCTACAAACAGGACAGCATGAAACGAAGTTAACGCTTGTTCACTGAAAACTCAACAGTTCTAACAGCAAAGCGTGTGCTATTCTGAGACACTCTGCGCATGATAGATTAGATAGACAATATATACGCGCACACACACAAAGTGAAGAGTATTCACTACCAGGATCCTGACCAATTTGCAGAAAAGGGGTCCAAGGGATACTTTGTGGGAAAACCAAAAGTAATCAGCATGAGAAAACCAATGAGAATTATTATTATTATACAGGATTTATATAGGGCCAACAGTTTGTGCAGCGCTTTACAGCATGAGGGCAGACAGTACACTTACAATACAAATCAATACAGCTAGTTAGCGCTTACAAGGAAGGAAGTTAATAACTGTGGGGGGTGAGCTGATGGAGAAAATGAAAGGTGTGGGTAGGGTAGGCTTCTCTGAAGAGAAGGGTTTTCAGGGATCGTATAAAAGCTAATAGAGTAGGAGAAAAGCGGACAGATTGGGGTAAGGCATTCCATAGGATCGGAGAGGCTTTGGAAAAGTCCTGGAGGCGAGCATGTGAGGAGGTGACGAGGGAGCTAGAGAGCAGAAGGTCTTGAGAGGAACAAAGAATGAGTAGGTTGGTATTTAGAGACTAGGTTAGTGATGTAGCTGGGGGCTAAATTGTGGATGGCTTTGTAAGTAGTAGTAAGTATTTTGAATACAATTTGTTGGGTGAGCGGAAGCCAGTGGAGAGATTGACAGAGAGGGTTAGCAGACACAGAGTGATTGGTAAGGTGGATGAATCTGGCAGCAGCATTCATGATGGATTGAAGAGGTGATAGACTATGTAGAGGTAAGCCAATGAGAAGTGAGTTGCAGTAGTCGAGGCCTCTCACCAGTGAGTGAATTAAGAGCCATGTTGTGTCATTGGTTAGAAAGGGGTGTATTTTGGGAGATGTTGCGGAGGTTGAGGTGCCAAGATTTGGACAGTGATTGGAAGTGGTGCTTAAAGGAGAGTTCAGAGTCTAGGACTACACCTAGAAAGTTGGCATGCAGGGTTTGGCTTACAGTTGTGCCTTTGATTTTTAATGAGATCAGGGGAAGGGAGAGGGGCATATGGGGGAGGAAAAAATTATAAGTTCGGTTTTGGATAGATTGAGTTTGAGGAAGTGGTGCTACATCCAGACTGATATATCCGATACTAAACTATGATATGTGAGGAGACAGGAGGGAGTGAGCTGATGGGGTAGAGAAATAAATTTGTGGAGCGTCAGCGTAGAGGTGGTATTGGAAGCCATGGGAGGCTATCAGCTGACCCAGGGAGAAGGTGTAGATTGAAAATAGGAGAGGTCCAAGAACAGAACCTTGGGGGACCCCAAAAGAGAAAGGGAGAGGAGGAAGTAGAGTTGTCAGAAACGCTAAAGGTGCGGTTGGATAAGTAGGAAGAGAACCAGCGAAGAATACAGTCACTGAGACCAAAGGCGTGGAGTTTTGAGTAGGGGGTGCTCAACCGTATCAAAGGCAGCAGATGGAGTACAGAATTGTGTCAAATGGTTTTGGCCATTAATAGATCGTTTGTTAGTTTTAGGAGAGCAGTTTCTGTGGAGTGTTGAGGAACGAAATCCAGACTGAAGGGGATCAAGAAGGCTATTATCAGCAAGGTGGACGCTCAGTTGGTTGTAGACCAGATATTGAAGGAGTTTGGATAAGAAGGGGAGCAAGGAGATGGGGCGTAGGTTGTTAAGATTGGATGGGTCCAGTGAGGTCTTTTTAAGTATGGGTCTGACAAGTGCATGTTTTAGAGAGTTGGGGAAGATGCCAGAGAGAGAGAGGGAGAGATTGAAGATGTGGTTAGAGAGTGTAGCATAGAGTCAGAGGGTGAACGTAGCATTTGCAAGGGAACAGGAACCAGAGGGCAGGTGGTAAGGTGGACGTTAGAAAGTAGTTTAGCAACCTTGTCTATAGTGGTGGGGTTGAAAGAGGGAAGTAATGATTGTACCTGTGGGCATGAAGTGTAAAGCGTGGAGGGTATCTGAACAGTAGAGATCTCTTTGCGAATAGTATTAATCTTCTGTTTGAAGTGATTGCCGATCTCCTGGACAATGAGTGAGTTGGCGGGTGGAGGGCGAAGTAGAGAGTTGAAGGTAGAGAAGAGTTGACGGGGATGGGATGATAAGTTGCTAATGAGAGTGATAAAATAGGTCTTCTTGGCAGTGAGGAGGCTGGAATTGTTTATTTGGAGGGCAGATTTATATTGATTGAAATCTTTCTGAGACTTAGTCTTGCGTCACAGGCACTCATGAGCACGACTATGTTTTTTTCAGACTTCTTGTATCATCTGTTTGCCAATGTTGAAGGGGTCGGGCCTGATTCTGTGTGTAGTGAGGGGGGCCAGTGAGTCCAGTGAGGCTAGAAGTGAAGCGATATAGACAGAAGTGGCTAGGTTGGTGCAGGATAGGGGTGATATTTTGTCGTAGAAGTTGTCGGTAGAGAAGAGAAGGGTTGAGATGACGTAGGTTTCTGTGAGTAACTTTTAGGTGGTTGGGAGGGAGGGGAGGTGGAGGAGAGGGAGAGAGTGAAACTAAGAAGGTAGTGATCAGAAAGAGGGAATGGATAGAGAGGTTGCATGAAGTGCAAAGGTGAGAGAAAACGAAGTCGAGGGTATTGCCTTCAAAGTGAGTAGGAGTGTGTATTCACTGCTTCAGGTCAAAGGAGGAGGTTAGGCTGAGAAGTATGGAAGTGGCAAGAATGTCGGTATTAACAGGGATGTTGAAGTCACCCAGAATGATTGTGGGGATTTCAGAAGAAAGTAAGGTATCCAGACAGAGAAGTCATCAAGAAAGGTCGATACTGGTCCAGGGGGCCTGTAGATCACAGCTAGGGGTGAGCCAAAACACCCCCCGGTTCGGTTCACAGCAAACATGTGAACAGGCAAAAAATTTGTTTGAACACGTGAACACTGTTAAAGTCGATGGGACACGAACATGAATAATCAAAAGTGCTAATTTTAAAGGCTTATATTCAAGTTATTGTCATAAAAAGTGTTTGGGGACCTGGGTCCTGCCCCAGGGGACATGTATCAATGCAAAAAAAAGTTTTAAAAACTGAAGTTTTTTTCAGGAGCAGTGATTTTAATAATGCTTAAAGTAAAACAATAAAAGTGAAATATTCCTTTACATTTCATACCTGGGGGGTGTCTATAGTATGCCTGTAAAGTCCCTGCACAAAATTTAAATTACTTTTTTCCTTTAGAAATTTCAAAGTACTCGCGGCTATAATGAATGGTCGGTCCTGGCAATACACATAAAAGTCCTTGAAAAAAATGGCATGGGATCCCCCCACAGTCCATTACCAGGCCCTTTGGGTCTGGTATGAATATTAAGGGGAACCCCGAAACCAAAATGTTTAAAAACAGTGGCGTGGGGGTCCCCCCCAAATTCCATACCAGGCCCTTTAGGTCTGGTATGGATATTAAGGGAACCCTGCGCCAAAAAAAAAAAAATGGCACGGGGGTCCCCCAAAAATCCCTACCAGACCCTAATCAGAGAGCACCCCCCCCTCCTGAACCATACCAGCCTACATGTTGATGGGGACAAGGACCTCATTCCCACAACCCTTGCCCGGTGGTTGTGGGGGTCTGTGGGCGGGCGGGGGGGCTTATTGGAATCTTGAAGGACCCCCAGATCCCAGCCTCCCCCCGTGTGAAATGGTAACGGGTACAAATATACCCCTACCATTCCACAAAAAAAGTGTGACAGTGGTAAAAATAACATGACACGGCTTGGAACAAGTCCTTTATTAAAAAATAAAAAAATGTCCCACGAAGTCCATTCAGCATCTTCTCTCGCTCCGACAGACTAAAAAAATAAATAAAAAAAAAAATCTGCACGCCGCCACCGATCTGGTGACAGTTTTTTTCCTGAGGGCAGGGCCCCCACGGTGATGTCGCCGGGTGACCCCCGCCCCCCTCTGACACACGGGGACATCCCTATGACTTCCCTGTAGCGTCAGAGGGGGTGGGGCTACCTGGTGACGTAACTGGGTGACCCTGCCCCCCTCTGACGCTACGGGGAAGCCAAAGGGATGTCCCCGTGCATCAGATGGGGGTGGGGGTCACCCGGCGACGTCACCATGTGGCCCCGCCCTCAGTTATAAAAGAACTGTCACCTGAGAGGACGGTCATTATGGAGCGTGCCTCCCATGGAGGAAGATCAGTGGCGGTGTGCTGTTTTTTTTTTTTGGTCCGTTGGAGCAAGTGAAGAAGAAAATGAATGGACTTTGTGGGAAATTTTTAATAAAAGGACTTGTCCCAAGCTGTGTCATGTCATTTTTACCATTTTGACACATTTTTTGTTGAGGGCATATGGCCTGGTATGGTTCAGGAGGGGGGGAGGCGGCGCTCTCTCATCCCCCCTCTTTTCTTGTGGCCTGTCAGGTTGCGTGCTCAGATAAGGGTCTGGTGTGGATTTTTGGGGGGACCCCCACGCCATTTTTTTTTTCATTTTGGCACAGGGTTCCCCTTAAAATCCATACCAGAACTGAAGGGTCTGGTATGGATTTTGAGGGGGGCCCCCAAACGCCATTTTCTTTTGGTGCGGGGTTCCCCTTAATATTCATACCAGACCCAAAGGGCCTGGTAATGGACTGTGGGGGAATCCCATGCAGTTTTTTTTTTCAATGACTTTTGTGTATTGCTGGGACTGACAATTCATTATAGCCGCGAGTACTTTTAAATGACTTTTTCCTTTAGAAATTTTATTTTGTGCAGGGACTGTTGTAACGACGGGAAACAAGCGCCACTTTACAGGAATACTATAGACACCCCACAGGTACGAAATTTAAAAGAAATATTTCACTTTTATTGTTTCACTTTAAGCATTATTAAAACTACTGCTCCCGAAAAAACGTCAGCTTTTAAAACAAACATGTTTGTTGCATTGATTTCCCCTGGGGCAGGACCCAGGTCCCCAAAGACATTTTATGACAATGCCATGCATATAAGCCTTTAAAATTAGCACTTTTGATTTCTCCCATTTTAAAGGGTGTTCCGCGGCTTTCGAATTTGCCGCAAACACCCCAAATTGTTCGCTATTCGAACATCGGGCTCATCCCTAATCACAGCTATCCTTAGAGAAACTGGAGTGAAAAGAATGTAAGTTGCATCATCATCATGTCATAACCCTTACTTAGATTTATGCCAATTATGCAAAGTTTGAATAAGGGCAAGAAAGGATTGAAGGTGGTGCACCAATGCTGCTGCGTGCTTCATTTGTAATGCTAAACATGGCATTCCAATATTTACCTCACCCAGTTTGCTTCCAGCTAACAAATCAATAAACAATCCACCCTGTGACATGGATCAAAGAGCCAGATTAAGCAGATCGCTATGGATTATCCTCTCCCGCTACACATTTTGGCCAGAGAAAAGATGAACAGATTGCTATCCCTGTAGTGGCAGCCCTAGGAAGAAGGCCTCTAACTGCAGGTCACATGACTAGTAGGATTTTTATCTACCTGGACTATTCTCCATTTGCAGCTGAGACTTGGCAGTGGAGACAAAAAGGTGGCACATGCAAAATGTATCATTTATGGAGTGACCAATGGGCAAACGGAGGGAGCCAGTCCATCCAAAACTAGCAAGTTATGGCATATCAATTAAGGGTGGGTTTCACCTTTGAGAGAGAGCGAGCGAGCGAGAGAGAGCGAGAGCGAGAGCGAGAGAGCGAGAGCGAGAGAGCGAGAGAGAGAGAGCGAGAGAGAGAGAGCGAGAGAGAGAGCGAGCGAGCGAGCGAGCGAGCGAGAGCGAGCGAGAGAGAGAGCGAGAGAGAGAGAGCGAGAGCGAGAGAGAGCGAGAGAGAGAGAGCGAGAGAGAGAGAGCGAGAGAGAGAGCGAGAGAGAGAGCGAGAGCAAGCGATAAAGGAGGGAAGAATAGAAGTTGGAAGTAGCCCTGTTAAACAGCATGTTACTCATACATCATTTATTCACTTTAAACTTAAACAACAACTGCATAAATGGTTTGTAATAAAAAGCAACAATATGCCTCTTTTATAAGCTTATTAAATTCCCACCATATAAATGCAGGTCCTAAAAATAACATCTCAGCTGTGAGCTACAAGGTCAGTTCAATGAAACAACCAATCAGAATAATTCCATCTAATGGAGCTATATGTCAACATTGATATTTCCAAAGTACTAAAACTTTATGAGTTTTCAAAGCTATATCTGCCCATGTGTAACTTTACATTTTTTAGTTCTCAGAGCTTGTAAAAATTAAATGTAGAAACACAGCTAATAAACAGATAAAGCCAAAAACACAACATGACTGCAAGACAAATGGAAATACACATGCTTTACACCTCACAATACTTACACTGTTATGGATAAAGACTGATAGCTTATCTTTGGGATAGTCAAGTGCCAACAGTCTGCTGAAGAACTCTGGTAGGAAAGGAGTTGGCTGTTCAACAAAGATTCCAACGGTTATATCTGGATAGTCCTAAAAATATAAACACACAATATTATATCTACCATTTCATAAAGTCTTATGTTAGAAATACATCTAACAGTCTAAATAAACTATCATTTAATGCTTCAGTCAAAGTACATGTGAACAACAGTGTATAGTTACTATCCAGGGATCTCCAATTTTTTTTAAACAAAAAGGTATCCAGACCATCTAAATAAAATGTGAGGCCTAAAGCCGGCCATAGATGGTTCGAATTTTGACCAGTTCAGTAGGAACCGGCTAAGATTCAAACCTAAATGCAACAAGCCTGCCAGATATTACATGCAATTATTGCTAGCAGCTTCTATAGCTGCTAGCAAGAATCACCCATCATTCCCGACGGGAAAAACTATGGCGCCATGGGAGGGATTCCCCCCTCAACACTACAGTTAATTGGTTAGAATAGGATCAATAGATCACTGGTATCAATTCACATGTGCGTGTAGCCTCGTGTTACCAGAAAAGTATAGACAGAAGGGTGAACAAGGAAGTTCACACACCAAGAGCACGGGTTACATTTAGAGGCTAGACTAAGTACCAAAAGAATTTATTGTATAAAATATACATTTTTATTAGAGGTCACAAGGAATACATTATACAACCACAACATTATATATATATATATATATATATATATATATATATATATATATATATATATATATATATATATATATATATATAAAAAAAAACACACCCATAACAATAAGAAGATGTTGTCTTCCCACATTAAATGTGGGCACAAGAGTTATATGGGTCAGGTTGACGATAGAGAAGCTTGCTTTTCAGTCAGCCTGATACCCAAATTATATTCCAATACCACACCAGCAGACTTACTGACAAGTACAAGTAGAGACAAGAAATCAACTCAATGTAAACCTTCTATAAAATTACCATCTTGTATTCTTATAGACCCTATACAGGAGCTAGCAGGAAACAAACCAAAGCACAGTAATAGTATAGACACTTGATGCAGCAGTTGTTACAGTTAACCATGCTGAGTCAGCTATTGTAGATGCTTCAAAAGTGCATATGTCGTTAAAGCCTAATTGTGATGTACTGGGAACAGTAAGGGTCAAAATAGCAATCCAACCATGGATAGAATAGCTTGGACTCTGATAACACTGATAATCTGGTCAATAAATGACCATGCATATGTAGGTCAGCTATGTGAAGCATTGTCCAGATAAGGTTACAGCGACAGGATCAGTGGGAGATAGAGCATAGTAAAGCAGGCGGTAATGCGGCACAGATCCATAGGTGCTTGGGTGCAATTAAACACATGGTGTGATTATTTAGTCACTCTTTAATGAAAGTCCCATCCATCCAAGCTTGCCCTTGGTTATCGGTCACTGCAAGCCTTCAGGGTGAAGCAATTCAATGTAAATAGAATTGCTTACATGAGGCTAGTTGTATAGTTTCTCACCCATCCATATGGATAGTCCACACCACCAGGCACTTAGGAGGGGGGGGGGGGGGGAGTTAGATCCACAGGTTGCAGGAAAGAAATTAGCTTGATTCCCCCCTATCAACAAAGACAGCGTTGACAGGGGATTCCCTCTCAAAGCCACTAGGTTTCTCCTGGCAGGCTGGTTGAACCCAAGTTCACTGATCGATAAACTTGGGTACATTCAGCCTTCCCATACATGGTTCAAATCTTGGCCGGTTCCTGCAGAACCAGCCGAGATTCAAAACATCCATGACTGGCTAAGTATCCCGTCTTCAGCAGCATCTGTTGGAGATCACTGTGACTGATACAACTTTTAAATCATTGCTAAATAAGATTCCAACGTTTTGGCTAGAGTAAATAACCACTGAGAGCCAGAGATGCTTTTACACCCTGCCCAGGGTGTAACAACTGCTCTTTATAGTAAGGACTGTGAGCAAATGAATACTGGGAAAAGACAGGTTTATTATATCTGTATGTATGTCAGACACAAACTCTCCAGATGGCAATTCTTACACTTTCAGTTTATGAAGGAAACGGGTCTACTGTTTAGGTTAAAGTCATTCAGCCAGAATAGTTGGATTTAAAAGAGATTATGTTTCCATTACAAAAATATGGCATGTTTAAAATATCCACCAGATGAAACCTATGAGTATACAAAGGCTTAGGCTCATGGGTCCCTGGGACCTTCAAGACAATACCATATAGTTTCTTTAATAAATGTATCCTAAGTTTGATTGAGCAGCAGTCAGAGGTTAATCTCTGTATAAACAATGGTTGGTGGGAACCACTATAAAAAAAATACAGGGAAGGCAAAGCCTATGCTAAGTTTGTCAGTCTAGCAGCTTTGGCATATGCTAGAAGTGCTAGAGTTTAAAAGGCATAGTTCAAAAAATGCCTTTGCAGATAAAGGGCATCTGCAAAAAAAAAAAAAAAACGTTTACCAAAATTGGATAATGCCCCTGCTAAAGGTGTAGGTCATTTGTGTACCTCATGAAGCCCAACTATGCCCTAACTATGCTCCCAAAGATTGCTTCTCCACATCCTGACTTGTTGCTAGGATGTTGCCAAGACATTCCCACCGTAAAGCCTTGTAAACATGATCAGATTATCTGATGAATTTGTCAGTTTTTTGTTGCATGCTAGTCTCATGTCAAAAGTGAGGAGATTACTTTTATACGAAAATTATCGTATTACCGAATTCAACTTCAGAAGTGATGTCATGTTTTGAATTGTTTTGTATGTATTTTTTCATTTCTGAGCATGCAAAGTCTTGCCCTTATGATTTTTTTCAGACGAAAACTGTACCAATTAAATGAAAATCGGATGTTGTGTTCGCGTACGATAAAAACTTTATAGCCTGCACATCCCAATGTTGTCATCCAAAAATTTGTAATCAGCTGTTAAAAGCACCATACCAACGATCCGAAAATCGTCACATCGTTCGGACAAAATTTTACTTTTGATTTTCTTATCGTGTGTACGGGACTTTACTGTTCACATCCAATGCTGAGCTCAGGGCTACTGCATCAGGGGAGAGAAAGCACATGTGATGGGATTTGAATCAGAGAAAGAGCTCACTCCTGTGGTGGTGGAGGTGAACAGTAACAGTAGGCATGTCTTAGCAACGTCCTAGCAACAAGGCAACATGGTTTTAAAGTTCACCTTTTGAGCAAAAAAGGCACATTTTTTTTTTGTAGGTAAAAAAAAAAATGTGCATTATTGTTTTGGGAGCATGTAAAGTATTGCACCAGTAATCAGCAGATCGCTGATGCCATGCAGGTTTCATGCACATTTACTGAAGATCTGTCAATGTATCAGCTTGCTTGTACTTCATACGAGGAAGCGGATACATTCTGACAGGAAGACTCAATGAACTACCACAGCACCCTGGTAGTTCACTGAAAACCACAAGTCGTCAGCCGCAAAGGACTGAATGAGTGACATGGCGGGATGGGCGGAGCCCGGCACGGCCACATCTTTTTTGAATTGTAGCAGCAGACATGGAGAGAATATCTCTGGTCTGCTGTCACAGTGGCTATCGGGAGGGGGGCGGGGCATTAACAACATGTTACATCCTGCATATGGGTGCAACATGTTTTGAAAGTTGAACGTATCCTTTAATTTTGGGAAATTCCAGCTGAATTGGCTGAAATTGCAGCTGTGGTTAAGCCCTGTGCCGAGCTGTGACTGCATCCTATCAGTTGTATTTAGGGATGAGCCGAACATCCCCTGGTTCAGTTCGCAGCAGAACATGCCAACAGGCAAAAAATGTATTCGAACACCGTTAAAGTCTATGGGACATGAACATGAAAAACCAAAAGTGCTAATTTTAAAGGCTTATATCCAAGTTATTGCCATAAGTGTTTAGGGACCCAGGTCCTGCCCCAGGGGAAATGTATCAATGCAAACAAAAGTTTTAAAAACTGCAGTTTTTTGGGAGTGGTGATTTTATTAATGTTTAAAGTGAAACAATAAAAATAAAATATTACTTTAAATATCATGCCTGGGTGGTGTCCTTAGTGTGCCTGTAAAGTAGCACATTTTCCAGTGTTTAGAACAATACCACAGCCAAATAAAATTTCTAAAAATGTAATTTAAAAACTACTCACGGCTATAATGTATTGTCGGGTCCCGGCAATATAGATGAAAAACATTGGAAAAAACAGCATGGGTTTGGGTCTGGTAAGGATATTAGGAGGAACCCTGCACCCAAATGAAGTGGGGGTCCCCAGGTACTATATACTCTGAACAGCAGTATATTATACTATACAGCCTGCCCTATATACTCTGCAGAAAATTGGGCCTTAGGTGTTGGTGGTACCAGAACACTGTAAGCCCTCACAGTTACTCTTGGTGGGCGAAGGAACGAGCCCTGCTGTGAAATATATCAAACATTGTAATTACATTCCCCTGTTAAACAGGGGCAGAAAAAAATTGGTCCTCGGGTGGTGGTGCCCTAAACCAAAAATATTGTTGGAAGCTAGCATCAACAAGATTAAGGAGGATAGTCAGCATAGGCAGTCTTCAAGGGATCCCACATCCATAGCAAATTCAATCAGTTACATCAGTATCAGGTTCTTGATAGCTGCGGATTCAAGACCGATTCATTTTTATGAATGGGAGCCTATCAATGGAGTCTGTGGAAAGGCGCACTCTTTGATCCATTATAAACCCTCCAGCAGCACTGAATGTGCGTTCAGTAAGCACACTGGATGCAGGAAAGCCCAGTAGCTCAATTGCATATTGAGCAAATTCTGGCCAGTGGTCCATCCTCAAGACCCAGTAACCCAGTGGATGCTCGGTGGGAAGGGTTTCCAAGTCTGCTCTTGCCCCTAGATATTCCTGCACCATGTAATGCAGACGCTGGCGTTGGTTGCTTGAACCGATCAGACCTTGACGCTGAGGATTGAAAAGTTGTTTAAAAGGCATTGTCAGCCTTATCCACTGCTCTTCCTCTGACTGAACGAAGCCTCAGAAACACGTTGTCCAGCACCAGGAAATTGTAACCTCCCAGGGTCTGGAAATGCATTGCACAAACCTTTCTTCAAGGCCTCCTGAAGATGTTTCATCCTCTGCTCCCTCTGCGAAGGCAGGATGAGTTCTGCAACCTTACCATTGTAACGTGGATGAAGAAGGGTTGCCAGCCAGTAATGATCCCTCTCCTTGATACCACAAATCCTAGGATCCGGTCGCAGGCTTTGCAGAATCAGGGAGGCCATGCAGCACAAAAGTTTGCAGAGGCATTCGATTCCGAGTCCTCTGGGTCACTAAGGATCACAGGATCCGTAATTACCTACTCCCAGCCTCGTATAACTCCTTGGGTTTCCGGGGACTGAAAACCATCCCTTAAAGACTGCTGCTGAGTGTTATGCTCTACATCCATGCTGACACAATCCTCCTCCTCCTCCTCTTCCTGCGTGTTTGGCGGGCCCGCAGGAATGCTATCTGGATAAAGGGGGCATTGAGAGGTAAGGAAGTCATCCTCCTCACTTGAGGCTGTTCTGCCTCAAGTGTCCTGTCCATGATTCCACGAAGTGTGTGCTCCAACGGGAAGGCTAGAGGGACAGTGTCACTGATGCATGCATTGTCGCTGCTCACCATTCTTGTGGCATCCTCAAATGGTGACAGGACAGTGTATGCATCCTTGATCAGTAGCCACTGGTGTGGCAAAAAGAAGCCAAGCTCCCTGACCCTGCCCTGGTGCCATACTCGCACAGGTACTCATTTATGGCCCTCTGCTGTGTGTGCAGTCGCTGAAGCATTGTCAAGGTTGAGTTCCACCTGGTGGGCATGACACAAATAAGGTGGTTGGTGGGCAGGTTTCATTCCCTTTGAATGTCAGCCAGCCGAGCACTGGCATTGTATGACCAGCAGAAATTAATTTTCTGGCCTGCCTCAGGAGATCCTGTAAGCCTGGGTACCTGCTCAAGAACCGCTGCACCCCCAAATTCAGGACATGTGCTAAACATGGGTCAAGTGTCCCCGTCAGAGGGCGGAGAGAAGAATGGTGCCATTATCGCATACAACTATTCCTGGCTGAAGCTGGAAAGGCTTCAACCGCGTCTGAGCCTGCTCCTGCAGAGCTGACAGAATCTCTGCCCCAGTGTGGCTCCTGTCCCCTAGGCAGAACAACTCAAGCAACGCATGACATCTTTTAGCCTGACTGCTTGTGTAGCTTACGGAACATCACTGGTTCAGAGGACAAATCTGCAGAAGAGGCCATAGAGGAAGAAGAGGGGGTGGAGGAGAGAGCTGTGGCAGAATCACCATTAGCATTTTGGAGGCGTGGTGGCAGAACAAGCTCCAACAACAACTTGCATCCTTCCAAGCTGACCGCCCTGTCCAACGAGGCAAAACATTGCCTTCAACATGCCGGTAGAGAGCCGGAATGGCCTTCCGTGAAACAAAATGGTGTTTTGGAACCTGCCACTGAGGTACAGCACATTTCACAAATTCACGAAAGGGGGCAGAGTCTACCAGCTGAAAAGGCAGCAGTTGCGGTGCAATTTGGCCAGGCTAGCATTTAGACGCTGAGCATGTGGGTGTCTGGGACCGAATTTCTTTTTACGGTTCAGCACATGAGGTAGGGAAATTTGCCTGCTAAAATCAGATGGTGGTGTACTGCTAGAAGATTGGCTGCAAGTACTTGGGACACCTATTGCTATACCTTCATTCCTCTCAGTGCAGGTTTTTGAGAGGACTGGAGGTATAGTAGGGTTGGAGATCCCAGATGAGGAGCAAGGAAAAGTCTGCCTTTTTCTTTGATGTGGGTCTTTTCAAGTGCTGCTGCCAACGGACTGCATGGCAATTTAATCATATGTCTGGTCAAGCATATGGTGCCCAAGCGGCTGCTGTTCTGGCCAGGTTTGATCTGCTTTAGACATAGGTTGCAAACAGCAACAGTGCGATCTGCTGCACATGTGTCTTAAAAGGCCCACACCAAGGAACTTGTACTGTGACATACTGAAGCAGAGCATGATCACCTCCTTTCGGAGACTGGGCCGCAGGGCAGTGTTCAAACATGATAATGACCCCAAACACACCTCCAAGATGACCACTGCCTTGTTAAAGAGGCGGAGGGTAAAGGTGATGGACTGGCCAAGCATGTCTCTAGACCTAAACCCTATTGAGCATCTGTGGGGCATCCTAAAATGGAAGGTAGAGGAGTGCAACGTCTCCAACATCCACCAGCTCTGCTATGTCATCATGGAGGAGTGGAAGAGGACTCCAGTGGGAACCTGTAAAGCTCTAGTGAACTACATGCCCAAGAGGGTTAAGGCAGTGCTGTAAGATAATGCTGGCTACACAAAATATTGAAACTTTCAGCCCAATTTGGACATTTTCACTTAGTGGTGTACTCACTTTTGTTGTCAGCCGTTTAGACATTAATGGCTATGTGTTCAGTTATTTTGAGGGGACAGCAAATTTATACTGTTATACAAGCTGTACACTCACTACTTTACATTGTAGAAAAAGTGTAATTTCTTCAGTGTTGTCACATGAAAAGATGCATTATGCCCCCATAATGCATTAAGTGCATTATGAGGCATTCCGCAGCACTCGAATTTGCCGCAAAAGCCCCATAATGTTTGCTCTTGGGCGAACACCTGATGTTCAAGTTGAACTTCTGTTCGACCCGAACATCAAACTCATCCCTAGTTGTAATACCTGTTCAGGTATTCAAGCAGCGATGGCTGTGGAGATCTTGAATCCTAGCCGTTAACGTGGATAGGAAAAATCAATGTTTAGGTATTCAGGCAGCCACTGCTGAGGAGGTTCTTCAATCCAGGCTATTAGTGTGGATAAGGGAATCAATTGATTTTGGCTTGTTCATCCTGCAGGCAGAGTATGGCAGTCTTACAGTAGGCCATAAATTCAGCCTTTTTTTTTTTTTTTTGCAGATTAACCAGCAATAAACCTTGCTTGTGAGTGGGGCAAAGCCACAGTACGTCACATGCCCTCGCAATATTTTTGCTATTTTCTATCTTTCACCCTTAGCAACACAAAGTAGAGTTGAATAAGGCGGGGTTCACGCCTTCACCGCATGCGGGGATCCAGTGAATCCTGGTTCACAGTTTCAGGTCAGATTTCAGCCCAAATTTTGGGCTGAATTCGGACCTGCAACAGGCCAAAAGACATACAGCATTTTTGTGCAAAACACACAGGACCTGCTGCAGAGATATGTGAATCGGATCCATAGAGCGCCAGTCAAAATCTCCTGCTATTGCGAATTGAATGCAGAGAAAGCACATCCAATTCGCAATGGTGTGAACTGAGCCTAAATGTGATCACATGACCACAGCTCAGTAAAAAACTAAAATTTAAAAGGATTACCGACATGCACTGCCAAAAAATGTGTTTGTTTTCTTGGGTCATTCGTTATGATCGAAATTTGTTATTTCGAATAAATTCGTAAATTTGTAAATCCGAAAGAAGGAAAACCAGAAATTCATCGGGAGTAGCGATCTCTGTCATGTTCTAGTGAGGCAGTCCCCGTCCCCCCCCCCCCAGTTATAATCACTCCCTAGAACACACTGATCAACTCCTAGTGTTTAACCCCTTCCCTGCCTGTGTCATCTACACAGTAATCAGTGCATTTTTATAGCACTGATCGCTGTATAAATGCTACTGCTCCCAAAATAGTGTCAAAAGTGTTCGATGTGTCTGCCATAATGTCGCAGTCAGGATAAAAAAAAAAATAAAATGTAATCGTAGATCGCCATTACGAATAATAAAAAAAAATATATATAAATTAAAATGCCATAAATCTATCCCCTATTTTGTAGACGCTATAACTTTTGCGCAAACCAATATATGGTTATTGCAATTTTTTTTTATACCAAAAATATGTACAAGAATACATAACGGCCTAAACTGAGAAAGAAATTCTTTTTTTTATATACATTTTTGGGGGATATTCATTATAGCAAAATGTAATAAAAAATGCTTTTTTTTTTTCAAAATTGTTGCCCTTTTTGTTGCACTTTTTTGTTTATAGTGCAAAAAATATAAGCCGCAGAGGTGATCAAATACCACCAAACGAAAGCTCCATTTGTGGGGGAAAAAAAAAAGGACGTCAATTTTGTTTGGGTGCAATGTCGCACAACCACGCAATTGTCAGTTAAAGTGACGCAGTGCCATATCACAAAAAGTGCTCTGGTCAGGAAGGGGGTAAAACATGTTATACTTACCCGCTCTGTGCCTCTTCTCTCTGCTCATTGGCTCACTGACCGATTGACAGCAACGGGAGCAAATGGCGCTTGCTGCTGTGCCCGCCAATGAGGAGGGAAGTCCCGGACAGTCAGTCTCTCGTGCAACATCGCTGGATGGAGATGGGGCTCAGGTAAGTTTAGGAGGGCTGCTGCACACAGAAGGCTTTTTGTCTTGATGCAAAAAAATACTTTAAGAAAAAAACTCACAACCACTTTAATTTGCAGGAATTTCATCACTTCCTGTTTTGGCTACGGGACAGAAAGTGAAGGTAAATCTCAGGAAAGGGACACAGATGGCAAAAAATAAGTTGACAGAGGTTATAACCTTCCTTTACTGTATCCAAAAAAAAATAATAAAAATTGCCTATAGTTCTACTTTAAGCTTTCCAATGATTGACCCAAAGGAACTTTTTACTTGCCCGAGTTAGGTCTGAGATCTACAGCAATATGTCCCATTCATGGAAATGGCAGGCCCCTCTGATTTTCTACATACCAGAAAGCCATTGTGTATTGCACTGGAGGGCGTGGAGGGGAATACATGCTTGCACTCTAGATGGAGAACTTTTGAGCTGGAAACACCTGACTTCAGGAATTCATATAGCTCTTCACAAGATAACAAAAAGCGTATGCAGGCACCGCTATCTGATTTCAAATTCTTCTCTTACATTTATTACAGATTAAGCCAGACAAGATGGGTTTGTTTTTAGGATGGTTCCTGCTCTTTAAATTAAAGTTAATTATATTATATTTACACAAACTTTTTTTGATATTATCAATGCATTGCGTGCTTTTCTATTTGCTCTTAGTTATAATGCAAAATTTTATTTTCAGAGCAAACTTGTTTAAACTTCCCGAGATTTTCTTTCAGTTTTGCAATGTTTATACCAAGCCTGTGCTGTAATTTACTGGTTCCCGTTTGTCAGCTATCCAAAGCAAATCACAGATTCGGACACTGTTGTTTTCCTTTTGTTTACCAGTCTGGAAACAGTCTTCCAAAATGACACATATAATCAATATCTAAACATAAACACACTTATCTTTCATGGTCCAAACCATTCAAGCTTGTGCCAGAAGGGAATTCCGTCGTGCTGAATTCTATTGTTTTTTTTTTTATTTCAGAGCGGCTCCTGTTCTGTTCTAATCTGAGTTTATATGGTTCTCCTATGTCATTTTACAAGGCCAGAAGTGACTGACAGGACCAAATTAAAATCAGACATGTAAACCATGTCTCCAGGATTATGCGACAGGAAACCAAGAAATGAACACGGTAAAATACAAAACAAGGTGAGACACAGACTGTATATTCCCAAAAGAAACAGTATGACCGAGGATGAAAACATCTGTGAAGGTTTATTTCCAGCACATCATACTTTTCCACATTAGGAATTGTCAAAGCATGTTTATTCTAGACATAATACTATAAATGACAAAATACAGCCACAGACTTAACCTGCTGAGTCTTCATTCACTGCTCATTCAGAAACTGACCTTCTGGATTTTAACTGGAGTTTTGTGTTTTCATTAAGGGTGGGGTTATATAAACTGGATGACATCTATTTTCTTTCAAAACATAGAAATGCTGAAAATGGCTCTGAATAAATGGTGCCCAGTGTGATTACTTCATAGGTTATGTAATGCAATCCATATAACTTCCCTTCTAAAAAAATAAAAAAAATAAAAAAATAAAAAGATTGGCTGCTCTGTTGAGAATGACATACCTGATATAGTGATGAATGCACATCATATCATAGCTATTCTGTTGAGAATGACATGTTTGATGTGGAGAAATAGGGATAAGCTGTACTGCTTGGTTTGTATAGGGCTCAGCAAACTTCAGAAGTAGTTCGGATTCCAAATCTGAATCCCAGTGAAATCAATAGAAGCCAGGTCTGTCAAATTAAAAATGACACTTTTCTGGGCTATTAAGCAAGCAGGCATAAAAAAAATAAAAATAAAAACACTGCGCTGGGAGAAAAAAACATTTTAATATTCGATTTGACCAGGAGCAGTGATTTATAAATACAGTGAAATGTTAGAATGCCCAATTCCTTTATATAACATGCCTGGGGGGTGTTCCAATCCTGTTTTTGAAGTGCTGCAGCAGCACTGACATTTACAAAAGGAAAAAAAGGTTTAACATTTCTGGCAAATGACATGCCAATAACTGCGGATTTAAAAAAAAAAAAAAAAAAAAAAAGCACACAGACTCCTCCAATGGTCTGCTGTGTATACTGTGATACCTTGCAACAAATGTAATTTGATGACAATTTAAACTGTATCATTGAATTTTACTTTGTAATTGTCATAAGGAACATCCTACAGCAGAATGAAAACAATTGCATAGAGCAACCCCAAAAATGCATACCAGACCCTCATGCAAAAAAAAATAAAAAAATATTGCATGAGATACCCAGGAAATAATACCACAACCTTAATCTGAGCATGCAGCCTGGCTGACCAGGAAAGAAGGGGGGACATCAGCATGTACCTTCCCACAAAGCATACCAGGTCCCATGCCCTCATAGGTCTCCTGGCAAAGAACCTTGTCCCCCATATTGATAAGGACAAAGGCCTCTTCCCCACAACCCTGGCAGATTACCTGGTGCACCTATCCCAGTGGTACTCCCAGCCCAGTGACAGCTCCCTGAATTGTCATTGGTTTATATGGAACAGGGTGAGGATGCAGGTGACTGACATCACTGACCAAATATGGCCATGGCAATATTTTGGCACTGCCATTACTTAAATATGGCCAGTGACATCAGTGGTTTCTAGGGATGTAGCGGGAAGAAAAAGAAGAAAGAAGAAATACTGCTTCTATATAAGATTTTTGGTTCCAGCACAGGAAAAGTTCAGGCATTAGTCTCAACAGCCAAAGTTCAATCCCAATCTAGGTTTGGACCGAACCCAATGGGGAAGATTTCACATCATATCATAGCCATTCTGTTGGGAATTAAGATACATGCTCGAGAACGGGATACATTCACATCATCATATAGCCATAGCTAGATGCAGATGACCATCACACCATCCACTTTCTGCCTGCTAGGCTTGACCTAAACTACACTGCAAGTTCTGCTTAAACTTTAGCAATCTAGGCTGCATGGCGGGAGGGATTCCATTTTCCTGCATGTCCTCCATTTCTTCATCAGCAATAACTTTAGATTTCGCCAGCAGCTGGCCATTCAGACACCATGACGTAAAAAGAACATAGTACAACGAAAACAATAACTAGACCAAAACCACAAGGGTCGATGTATTGCCTTTGCTGCTAAAACAACATCCTAAAGGACAAAGCAGCCATCGGGATAGTATTAAAGAGTAACAAAGATGGCCTAAAGTGGTTCTAAAGTCCTAACTTTTTTTTAACGTTTTAATTAATTCCTTGCATTTGAGCCAAAGTCTCCTGCTGCCGTCATTCAAATCCTTTGAGGAGGGAGCCGGATGCCGACACACAGCTCAGCTCAGGAACAGGTGTCCCCTCAGAAGCCAGCTTGCTGAGGGGGCACTTGGAAGAGAGCAGGAGCAGAGAGCAATGGTGGGGAACTCTAAAAGCGATGGTAAAGGACTGCTCTTTGCAATACCATTGCAACAGCACAGAAAAGTAAAATATCTTTTTATTTTAATGAAAAAAGCAGCTTTACAATCACTTTACGTAGGAAGCAAAAAAAAGATCTACGCTCTGCAAGGGGGCAAGACTACTCACCAACCATGAACTACACACCAACGATGAGGCATCTGAATATTAATAGTAATTGAAATGTTTTGCTACTTCTCAAGAGACCAGCTCGCTAACACCTTTTGCCGCGTACACACTTTCGGAATTTCCGATGGAAACAGTCCGATGGGAGCTTTTCATCGGATTTTCCGACCGTGTGTATACCCATCGGTCTTTTTCTGTCGGAATTTCCGACGGACTTTGGATTGAGAACCTGTTCTTAATTTTTCCGACGGAAAACCTTTCTATTGGATTCTCCGATCGTTTGTATGCAATTCCGACATGCAAAATTCCGACGCATGCTCAGAAAAAATTTGACGCATGCTCAGAAGCATTTAATTTCCCTTTTATAGTGCAGTCGAACGTGTTGTATGCTGTGGTGTTATTGACCGTCGGAATTTGGTGTGACCGTGTGTAGGCAAGACAGTTTGAGCGAAATTCCGTCGGAATTCCGGCGGGAAAACCATCAGCACTTTTTCCAACGAGAATTCCAACCGTGTGTACGCAGCATTTGAATCAGGTCAAGTTTCTTTCATAGTTATCCACTTATCAGTTATCTTTTTCTTACCCTTTTCTTTTCTTACAAGAATCTCCCAAAAATTATTATATTGCATCGCTGCAATGCATTGTATGTGATGTTGTTTCTATGATTTTTACTGAAAAAACTCTTTGGATCTCAAGATGTAGCCGTGACTCTTATTTTGGAAAATTTATGGAGTAGTATTATGGCTTTTTCCCCCCAATACTTCACCCCAGAATAAACTACACAAGCAAGCATTTTTATTGTTTACTAGATGTTTGGCACCATCTGGGTTAGGACATTATTGAGAGTCAGTATCTATTTCTGGGAAGAAGATGCACAGAGAAGACAATCCTGAAAACTGCAAAAAAAAAACAAAAAAAAAAAAAAAACACTCAAATGGTTTGGTTCCTATGCTACCTCTCACCTTGTGTGACCCAATGTAAACATATTATAATAGTTTTACAAAGATTAAGCTCCCTGCTGCATTTTCCCCAAAAATGCACTGGATTAGCCAGACCTTGGGAGGCTGTGCCCATTTTATTTTTTTAATTATAAAACAAAATGTTGTGACTGGTCAGGGATTTATTCATGCAGGCGTGTAGAGTCACTGATAGTATACGGTCACTGTTTAAAATGCAGACTAGCAGTCCTATCTGTACTGTAGACATTATGGAAAGCTTGTTAGCAAAAGTCGCGGTCATGGCATCAGAGAACACCTGGCTGGCACAAATGGGAATGAACACAATTAAGAAACCTGGCATAAAGCAGATCAGATCTGCTCAAGGAAGAACTTGCAGTTACAATAAGGTTTCTTGTAGAGAAGGAAACTTTCCAGGCACAATGAACAATGTTCCCTTTTGTAAGGAAACAGTGATGCCTATTTAAGAGGATCCAGGACATATTTTACAGTCTGTCAGTTACTGAGAGTGTTGTGGTTGTATACTCAAAAATTCAAGGATTAATTGTAGCAACATGCCTAGGGGCATGTTTCTACACCTGAAGATTTTTTAGCCGACCTGTACTATACACCAACCATGAGAAGCTAGCATCTGTAGAGAACCATATACTCACATCAATCGTTGATAAATCAATGATGTCCAAATCACAATTTCGACATTTGATTTCAGGTGTCCACAAATCAGGAACATAATTTCCAAAGTAGTTTAGTTGAACCTTTAGAAAAAAAAAAATGCAGAATTCAGGTAAGTAAATAATGTGCAGTACAAAACATAAAATTTATAGTAAGCTATACCATAAAAAGAAGTGAAACCCTGTGCAGCTATACCAGTCATGCCAAGCAGGGAAGAATTTTGAGACATAAAACACAGAGGAAAAGAAGCGTTAAGTAATGTTTGCACTTCGATACACTATTTTATAGACATTTGCTTTAGAAGAAGGTGTCAGTATGAACGCCATAAAGCAGGTGTTTCAGTGCTGCTATAAAAGGAAATGACAACTGTCAAAGACATTAAAGACCCTGTAAAGTTCCTTTATAGCGGTTGCTAGGTAATTAACAAAGTGTTAAAGTAAGCCCTGATCTGCTATGGAAATAATGACATCAACTTTTAGCCTGATTACTTAAGGTTTAACTTCTGGCAGATATAACAGACTCTGTAGGCAGTAATGCTTACCTACATGTATGGCTTTACATAATGCAAACAGTGTTTACCTGAATAAAAAACTTTGTATCAGCCTCTGGCAGTCCCTGTACTGTAGAACTAAGACTTGGAGAGGCAGAAACCACAAAAGACAATCAGTTTTGCTGCAGTGCGCATGTGCAAGCAATGAACATGCTGATAGGAGGAAAAAGCAGAGTGACAGAGATAAACTCATTAGTTTTCTGTTTCTTTCGTTCTCCAGTCAGAGGCTCTGAAATGTTACCCGAAGTATTACTGAACTACATCAGAGAAAAATTAGGTATCCTCTCTGCCAGAAAAAGGCCGTGTGATTTGGCCGTGCTGTATAAGGCAGGCCATAGATTATGCGATTTTCATTCCTGCAACCACAGGTTTCAGGAGAGGAAATTGCTCTATTCCCCCATCAATGCAGTCAGTGTTGATGGGGCAATCCTTCCTGTGGAGCTATTGTGTTCTTCTGGTGGGTGGGGGGCACAGGGATCCAACCCTGCAGAAAAATACAGTGGTTATTACTGCCGGCTATAGCCGCTGGCATGAATGGCATGCAAGAATTCTACATTGCTGGTTGTACCCAAGTTTATTGATGGATCGACTTGGGTACAATCAGCCTAAACATGGATGGTTAGAATCTTTGGCGGTCCCTACTGAACTAGTTGAAATATAAACCATCTGCAACCTAAAGTGGTTGTATAGTCACATCTATTATATTATTTTATCCTCTCTGCTTTAGAAACATATTAAATGTTGTATGTGTTTTTTTTTTTTTTCTTTAAATGATAAAGCTAAATACCTTCTTTGACCAGCACCGCTGTGTGGTCACAAGTCCTCCCCCTGCTCTCCTCTGTTTGCAGAGCTTAGAAGGTTCCCACTTTAACCACTTCCCGACCGCCCCCTGTATATTTACGTCGGCAGAATGGCACGTACAGGCAGAATCACGTACCTGTACGTGACATTCTTCCGGCGGTTGGGGGGTCCGATCGGACCCCCCTCCGCCGGCGGGACGGTCGGGATCGCTTCAGGAGCGATCCGGGACGAGGGGACGGCCAGTGGTTTCTGGCCACCCCCTCGCGATCGCTCCTGGCCAATGAGAAACTTCCCCTTCCTGTCTATTGTATAGACAGGAAGGCGGAAGTGATGTCACGCTCGGTGCGCCGGTCTATGTGACCGGAGACGCCGAGCGGCGAACATGTACAGGTTAGTGCACAACAGTACACTGACACCAGTACAGTTAGGCACATATTCCACCCCCCTGTCACCCCCTGATCACCCCCCAGATCACCCCCTCCCCCCCCAGTCACAGTGTCACTAATTGCAGTGATCATTTATTTACTGATCACTGCATTTAGTGTCAGTGTGACTGTAATAACTGTCAGGGCAGTTAGTTTTAGGTCCAAGGTAGCCCCCTACCCCCCCCTAATAAAGGTTTAACCCCTTGATTGCCCCCCAGGTAACCCTTTCACCCCCTTTTGCCAGTGTCACTAAGCGATCGTTTTTCTGATCGCTGTATTAGTGTCACTGCTGTCGCTAGGTAACCATTTTTTTTTTTTAGGTAACCGCCATGTTTATATAGGTTCATAAATAGGTTTATAGGTCAGGTACCCCCATATTACAACCTAAATAAAGGTTTTAACCCCTTGATTGCCCCTAGAGTTAACCCTTTCACCAGTGATCACTGTATAACTGTCACTGGTGACGCTGGTTAGCCAGTTAGTTATTTTGTTATTTAGGTTCCCCGTCAGGTTTTTATATAGCGTCAGGTACCCCCATATATTACCTAATAAAGGTTTTAACCCCCTGATTGCCCTAGTTAACCCTTTCACCCCCTTTTGCCAGTGTCACTAAGCGATCGTTTTTCTGATCGCTGCATTAGTGTCGCTAGGTAACCAGTTTTTTTTTTGTATTACTGTTACGGGTGACGCTGGTTAGTTAGCTTGTTTTTTATACTGTCAGGGCACCCGCCATTTATTACCCAATAACGGTTTAACCCCCTGATCGCCCGGCGGGTGATATCAATTAGGTTTTAGGGTCAAATAAGGTCTGCGTCGCCCCAGGTTAGTGCCAGTACCGCAAACACCCACGCGCAAAGCATACACCTCCCTTAGTGGCACAGTATCTGAACAGATCGATATCTGATCTGATCAGATCTATACTAGCGTCCCAGCAGTTTAGGGTTCCAAAAAAAAAAAAACGCATTGTTAGCGGGATCAGCCCAGATACCTGCTAGCACCTGCGTTTTCCCCCTCCGCCCAGCCCAGCCCACCCAAGTGCAGTATCGATCGATCACTGTCACTTACAAAACACTAAGCACACATAACTGCAGCGTTCGCAGAGTCAGGCCTGATCCCTGCGATCGCTAACAGTTTTTTTGTGGTAGCGTTTTGATTCAGTCGCTTCAGTCAGGAGCTTTTTTACCTGTGAATCTCAAAAAAATAAAAAAAAATAAAATAGTTGTCGTTTTATTGTTCTCTCTCTCACTCTATTCTCTCTCTATTGTTGCTCTTTTTTTTACTCCATTCTATTCTGCAATGTTTTATTATGTTTTATCATGTTTTATCACGCTTGCTTTTCAGGTATGTAATTTTGTTTACTGTGTTTTAGTGTTGAGCATTTTTTTGTTTTCAGGTGCGCCATTCAGTTGCAACGCGGATTTATTTATCTTGACAGCAACAGCGTTTGCTCCCACGATACATAAAGCCGCGACTCCAACGCTGTAGGAGGTGATTTCACCACCACAGTTAAAAAAAAGAGCATATATGCCGAAGCATGGGGGCAGCAGGGGGGGGAGGAGCGATTGGCTCCTAATGCCACGTACATACGGTCGAAATTCCGACCGTGTGTACACGGCATAACTTTTGCGGGAGGATGCCCCCATGCATCGGCATATATAAATGGTGCATGTATGCCCATCATTAGAAGTGGGTGGATGAAGGGAGGTATTCTAATGGTGGGCATACCCACCAATCAATCTCTTTTTTTCGTTCAGCCAAGAGGCTGCATGAAAAAAAAAAGATTACAATATATGTCCAGTATGTTGCTGGACTTTGAATGGTTATACCAGAATGATGCCTGCAGGTTTAGGTATCATCTTGGTATCATTCTTTTCAGCCAGTGATCGGCTTTCATGTAAAAGCAATTCTAGCGGGTAATTAGCCTCTAGACTGCTTTTACAAGCAGTGGGAGGGAATGTCCCCCCTCCCGGATATAAACCGCGCCATTGGGAAATTGGGAAAGCATTTTTATCACACCAATCTTGGTGTGGTCAGATGCTTTGAGGGCAGAGGAAAGATCTAGGGTCTAATAGACCCCAATTTTTTCAAAAAAAGAGTACCTGTCACTGCCTATTGCTATCATAGGGGATATTTACATTCCCTGAGATAACAATAAAAAATCATAACAAAGAAAAAAAATGGAAGGAACAGTTTAAAAATAAAATAAAAAAGCTAAATAAATAAAAAAAAAAACAAAAAAAAAAAAAAAAAAAAGCACCCCTGCCCCCCCTTCTCTTGCGCAAAGGCGTACACAAGCGTTGGTCTGGCGGCATATGTAAACAGCAATTGCACCATGCATGTGAGGTATCACCGCGAAGGTCAGATCGAGGGCAGTAATTTTAGCAGTAGACCTCCTCCGTGAATCTAATGTGGTATCATGTAAAGGCTTTTAAAGGCTTTTAAAAATGTATGTAGTTTGTCGCCACTGCGTGTTTGTGCGCAATTTTAAAGCATGTCGTGTTTGGTATCCATGTACTCGGCCTAAGATCATATTTTTTATTTCATCAAAAATTTGAGCAATATAGTGTGTTTTAGTGCATTAAAATAAAAAAAAAAGTGTATTTTTTCCACAAAAAATGCGTTTGAAAAATCGCTGCGCAAATACTGTGTGGAAAAAAAAAATGCAACACCCACCATTTTAATCTGTAGGGCCTTTGCTTTAACAATATATATAGTGTTTGGGGGTTCAACGTAATTTTCTTGCAAAAAAAAAATATGTTTTCATGTAAACAAAAAGTGTCAGAAAGGGCTTTGTCTACAAGTGGTTAGAAGAGTGGGTGACGTGTGACATAGGCTTCTAAATGTTGTGCATAAAATGCCAGGACAGTTCAAACCCCCCCCAAATGACCCCATTTTGGAAAGTAGACACCCCAAGCTATTTGATGAGAGCAATGTTGAGCCCATTAAATATTTTTTTTTTTTGTCCCAAGAGATTGAATAATGAAAAAAAAAAAAATATATATATTTTTTTTACAAAAAGTTGTCACTAAATGATATATTGCTCAAACATGTCATGGGCATATGTGGAAATACACCCCAAAATACATTCTGTTGCTTCTCCTGAGTACGGGGATACCACATGTGTGGGACTTTTTGGGAGCCTAGCTGCGTACGGAACCCCAAAAACCAATCACCGCCTTCAGGCTTTCTAAGGGTGTAATTTTTTTATTTCACTTCTCACTGCCAATCACAGTTTCGGAGGCCATGGAATGCCCAGATGGCATAAAACCCCCCAAAATGACCCCATTTTGGAAAGTAGACACCCCAAGCTATTTGCTGAGAGGTATTGTGAGTATTTTGCAGATGTCGCTTTTTGTCACAAAGTTTTGAAAATTGAAAAAAGAAAAAAAAATTTTTTTTTTCTTTACTTTCTTCATTTTCAAAAACAAATGAGAGCTGTAAAATACTCACCATGCCTCTCAACAAATAGCTTGGGGTGTCTACTTTCCAAAATGGGGTCATTTGGGGGGGTTTTGTGCTATTTTGGCATTTTATGGCCTTCGAAACGGTGATAGGTAGTGAGGAGTGAAATCAAAAATTTGCACCCTTAGAAATCCTGAAGGCGGTGCTTGGGTTTCGGGGCCCCGTACGCGGCTAGGCTCCCAAAAAGTCCCACACATGTGGTATCCCCATACTCAGGAGAAGCAGCAAAATGTATTTTGGGGTGCAATTCCACATATAACTATGGCATGTGTGAGCAATATATCATTTAGTGACAACTTTTTGAAAAAAAAAAAATCTTTTTTATTTTTGTCTTTATTCAATCACTTGGGACTAAAAAAAAAAATATTCAATGGGCTCAACATGCCTCTCAGCAAATAGCTTGGGGTGTCTACTTTCCAAAATGGGGTCATTTGGGGGGGTTTTGTACTTCTCTGCCATTTTAGCACCTCAAGAAATGAAATAGGCAGTCATAAATTAAAAGCGGTGTAAATTCCAGAAAATGTACTCTAGTTTGTAGACGCTATAACTTTTGCGCAAACCAATAAATATACGCTTATTGGCATTTTTTTTACTAAAGACATGTGGCTGAATACATTTTGGCCCAAATGTTTGACTAAAATTGAGTTTATTAGATTTTTTTTATAACAAAAAGTAGAAAATCTCTTTTTTTTTTCAAATTTTCGCTCTTTTTCCGTTTATATCTCAAAAAATAAAAATCACAGAGGCAATCAAATACCATCAAAAGAAAGCTCTATTTGTGGGAAGAAAAGGACGCAAATTTCGTTTGGTTACAAAATTGCATGACCGCGCAATTACCAGTTAAAGTAGTGCAGTGCGAAATTGAAAAAAGACCTCTGGTCCTTTGGCTGCCAAATGGTCCGGGGCTGAAGTGGTTAAACACTCTTATTTAACCACCTCCCATCCGCGCTATAGCTGATGTATAGCTACAGCGCGGCGCGCTCTGTGATCAGTCAGTCTATGAGACTCGGCTGATCACAGATCAGAGTAAGGGGTCGATCCCGACCCCTTACCACATGATCAGCTGTCAGCCAATGACAGCTGATCATGTGATGTAAACAGAGCCGGTAATCGGCTATTTTTTCACCAGCAGCTGTGAGAGGGACATCAGCCGCAATCGTGGCGAGCCTCTACAGAGGCTTTTGTGCCAACCTGTGCCACCCACCAGTGCCACCCATCAGTGCCCACCTATAAATGTCACCAATCAGTGTCTTATCAACAGTGCTGCTTATCAATACCACCTACCTGTGCCCATCAGTGTCCCCCTAACTGTGCCCATCAGTGTCCCCCCTAACTGTGCCCATCAGTGTCCCCCCTAACTGTGCCCATCAGTGTCCCCCCTAACTGTGCCCATCAGTGTCCCCCCTAACTGTGCCCATCAGTGTCCCCCTAACTGTGCCCATCAGTGTCCCCCTAACTGTGCCCATCAGTGTCCCCCCTAACTGTGCCCATCAGTGTCGCCTCATCTGTGCCCATCAGGGTCGCCTCATCAGCTAATATCAATGAAGGAGAAAAGTTACCCGTTTGCAAAATTTTATAACAAAATAAGTTTTTTTTTTCCCCAAAAATGTCTGTATTTTTTGTTTGATTAGCAAAAAATAAAAACCCAAGTGGTGATTAAATAGCACCAAAAGAAAGCTCCATTTGTGTGGGAAAAAAAATGATAAAAATGTCATTTGAGTACGATGTAGCATGACCGCGCAATTGTCATTCAAAGTGTGATTGGTCTGGGCAGGAGGGGGGATTAAGTGCCCAGTAAGCAAGTGGTTAGGTAACATTTCTGTGTCCTGTGTAGCTCCATTTTCCCCAAAAAGCAATGTAGTAGTGAGTAATCAGGGCATCAAAGAATGATAGCTCATTGGTGGTCTTGAACTTTTCTCTAATTAAAATGTAAAAAAAAAATAAAAAATAAAAAATCTGTCTGCATCCACTTGACCTTGTAGCAGACAAGATATGTAATTTTTAAAATATATGCACTTTTTAGAAAAAAAACATGTTTCCGCTGGCTCTGTCGCTGGGTATGCCTATGTCATTTGTGGGCATTTGACCTCAGCAGAAAGATGGTCAGGAGTGCACACATCCGACAGAATTTCTATGTGTGTGTCTCATCTGGAAGCAATCAGTCAGTTACTGTCCAAGGTTTTTTACATTAATGTGGTGATAACTAAGACTCATTCAGGCAGGATTACACAGCAGACTAAAACCATCATTCACAGACACATATCATTTGAAGAGTCCAATGCACAAATCAGTGAACACACATCAATCATTGTGTCTTGTATGAGCTTACAAAAGTTGATCATTACTGGGTCAGAGCAGTGCAGCAGAGAAAGAGGGAGAGCATTCACAGATTTTTAGCCAACTATAGGAAAATTTATAAAAAACGCTCGATCTTAAAATTATATATTTTTTTACATTAAAGTAACTCCTTTCCACAGAGCCTGCGGTCTTATTTCAGTCTGTGACTATCCTCTTTTAGCCATCGTGATTCCACTAAAATGTTGAATCAGATTTTGCATTTGCATTAGTCTTATCTTAAAATTTGTATTTAAAATGCTATACTTTTAAACAGATTTGTATTATAATAAAAACAATATTGTATACATGACACTTTACCCATTACATTGCCTGTGCATTGCATTATGAGCTTTGTAAAGGGAGCACAGCAATAGCCGTTTACCTTCAGAATGTCTCTCTCAAATTGAAAGTTTGAATGAAACTGTACTGGGCAGCTTGAAGGTTCCCTTTATATCAGATTCATTTTTTTTATTATTATAATGCACAAATTCCAGAATCAGAATTCCAGAATTTGTAAAAAGTAAAGGCACGCTAGGAGTTAAAGAGGAAGTAAACTGCAGTGGGTGAAAAAAAAAAAAAAATCTCCTGCAAGGCAATGTCATAATGTGGTAGTATGCATCACATACTAGCAGATTATGAGAGACCTACCTTAGAACAAAGCCCTCCAGCGCCGTGCTGTCACCTCTGAGAGGGCTGACATCTTCCCTCCGGTGCACACGGGAACCGCCTTTTATGGCATGGGCTCTGAAGGTCCGGCACTGTATGCCAGACCTTCAGGACTCATGTGCCGTTAATGTCACTGGCTGCATGCACTCTCAATATCTCCTAAACTGTGCAAGTTTAGGAGATCTTCACAGTACTTGCAGGTAAGCCTTACTAAAGGCTTATCTGTAGGTACAAGTGGTAGAATAGAGTTTACTACCAGTTTAAATCCAACTAGGCGCATGACATCTCCTGGGGACTTACATTTGACTGATTTATTGCTCTATCGGAGAAAGACACTCCTGGATCTGAGAGAAGAGCAGCACACAGTGCAGCTATACCTGTCCCTCCCCTCTGCTCCCCATTCACAGAAGCCTTTGTCTTTTGTAAGTTTGTTCACATAAAACCAAGGTTTCTGTGAATGGGCAGGAGGTAGTGATGGGTGGGTTTAGCAGATGAAGTGACTCTACTATTGAAGATGCAGAGCTCAGAAGGATCAATGTTTGGGCTCCCAAAAATATAGTGGGCGCTGTCTTCCAGAACTTTAAATCTGTTAAATATAAATAGAGATACGTCTAGGACAGTGATGGCGAACCTTGGCACTCCAGATGTTTTGGAACTACATTTCTACATTATGCTTAATTACACTGCAGAGTGCATAAACACCATGGGAAATGGAGTTCCAAAACATCTGGGGTGCCAAGGTTCCCCATCTCTGGTCTAGGAGATGTCATGTACCGCCTTGGACTTTAATATTGTGCCTTCACTTAAAGAAGCTGAATTCCTGGAATTCAGCACAAACCTATTTTATTAAATCTGATGTCTAATGACTAAATAGGACTACAATGAGACATGAATAACATTCCAGGCTTCTGATTATTATCTCTAGCTTTAGAAGCCATTTCCCTTGCTTTCCCAGATCTTAACTAATGAAAGTGGTAAATTCTGCATATCTTTAAATTACAAGCTCAATTATCACCGGTCTGTTAGAGATCACAGACTAGTAACTGGTAAAAAAAAAAAAAAACAGTGAAACAGCAGAAATGATTTAGGATTAAAAGAGTTGTTAGTAATGGTGCTGCTAAGGCCACTGGAAGAACTCCTGGAACCCCACAGAGCCTACCTGACACCCCCCCAATCAAAAGAAAAAATAATATTTTGGCTAAAAATACAATAAAACCATTAATGAATACAAACACAACATAACTTAAAGTCTCTGCTCAATCTAAAAGATTAAAAAAAACGTAAGGATATGTGGGTGAAAGAGGTGTTATGCCACGTACACATGGTCGGAATTCTCGTCGGAAAAAGCTCTGATGGTTTTCCCGTCGGAATTTTGCTCAAACGGTCTTGCCTACACACGGTCACACCAAATTCCGTCAATAACACCGCAACATACAACACGTTCGATGTCACTATAAAAAGGGAAGTTTAATGCTTCTGAGCATGCGTCAAATTGTTTCCAAGCATGCGTCGGAATTGCATACACGCGGTCGAAAAATCCGAAAGTTTTTCCGTCTGAAAAATTAAGAACAGGTTCTCAATCCAAAGTCCGTCGGAAATGCCGACAGAAAGAATGATGGGCATACAACCGGTCGGAAAATCAGATGAAAAGCTCCCATCGGACTATACAGTGTAAAAATGTTTTTATTTTATTTGTTGTTATGTGGCTGGAGTTGTGTGCAGGCAGCCTATGTTTTGCTATTGGGACGCAGCAGCTGCATGAACACAACTCCAGGCCCGCATTTGACAGGCGTGTCTGTTCAGGTGTACAGCTCCTGGACACAGACAATGGGGTTGATTTACTAAAACTTGGGAGTGCAAAATCTGGTGCAGCTCTGCATGGTAGACAGCTTCTATCTTCAGCTTGTTCAATTAAGATGTGTCAATAAAACCTGGAAGCCGATTGGTTTCTATGCAGAGCTGCACCACATTTTGCACTCTTCAGTTATACTAAAAAGAACCCCATTGTGTATTCAGGGCTAATTACCAGCACTGCCCACCTGTCAAATTAGGACCTGCAGCTGTGTTCGTATAGCCCATGCCCCCATGGTGTAACAAGCAACTCCAGAAGCATAAACAAACTGCTCATTCACACTATATGGGTCAGAGAACCTTTATAACCTTTTTAATAATTTTTTACAATTAAGGCCTCTTTCACACGGCCGATCCGTTCAGATCCGCCTGTCAGTTTTTCAGGCGGACCTGAACGGATGCTCCATAGAGGTCTTTGGAGCGTCCGATGTCAGCGGTGACATGTCCGCTGACATCCGACCCGCTCCGATCCAAAAAAGTGTGACAGAGGAAAAAGCTATTTTTCCATCCGTCATTGTCTACGGTCCATTGTCACCCGATCTCCCATAGGGGAGAGCGGCGCTCTGACAGGTCCATCCCTGCATAGTGTGCAGAGACAGACCTGTCATCTTCCTGCTCAGCGGAGATCACTCTGGCTATCCCCGCTGAGCAAGCGAATATCCACTGCGAATATCAGTGCTGATTTGCCCCGTGTGAAAGAGGTCTTACTGGTCATCCTGCCAATAACATACTTCCTGTCCTAAGGTTACAATGCTCACTTAGACCCCATACACACTATACAACTTTTGTTGTCGGATTTCCGAAAAACTATAACTAAAACTATTAAGGTTTGATCTCGTATTATATGGTTTCTGAAAGGAAAAAAAAAAAATATCTACAGAAAATTGTATAGTGTGTATCCACACTATACATATATGGAGAAGCAGTGTTGTCACCCTAGCGCATAACTAAAAACACCTTCACTCTAATTTTTTCTATACCATAGGGCAGTGATGGTGAACCCTGGCACCCTAGATGTTTCGGAACTACATTTCGCATGATGCTCAACTACACTGCAGAGTGCATGAGCATCATGGGAAATTTAGTTCCAAAACATCTGGGGTGCCAAGGTTTGCCATTACTGCCATAGGGCAAGGTGTGTCACAGAGATGATCTAGGCAGGGCTGATAACCATGTTTATTTGAACACTGCAGTGTGCAGAGAAAGTTACAATTACTGGTTTCTGGTAGGATCAAGAGGTATTTTTTTGCACTTCCAGTGGAAATATTACAAAATGTTTTTAAAAGATATTTAACAGACCAGAAGTGTCAAGCAAATAACTTTGTTGTTAGGGTTTACATACACTTTTACTAACAGCATGGGCATTCCTCAACATATTTGAAACACTATTAGAAAGAAGACCTAAACATCCATCTTTAAAAAGGAAAAGACCATTTAATTCCATTAAATTAAAAAGTGAAATGAATCACGGCTGGGACCTATAATTGAAGGGACGTGTAGATCAAAATTTTGCAATCCCACCATGAATCATCCATTTCTGTTCCATTTATTCAGTTGGTGTTCCATGTGATATGCTGGAATTTATTAACCACCTACTACTCCATCTCCCACTCCGACCATGTACTGATAAGGACATCTGCTGTAAAACTCAACATACGCAGCCTCTTACACGTCTTCCGTTACCACATCTTTTTGCTGCTTTACTTCTAACACTACCATAATACCTTATTAGTTTATGCCTAGGGACTATAAAAAAATAAAGTCTGATGATGAGACCAAAAACCACAAGCTAATGTTAGCAGGAAAAGAAGCAAATGCTTTCCAGATGACATCAGCCTATCACAGTCTGGCCCGTCTCTTGTAAGACAGTTTTTCCTCCTTTCATACAAATTTCCTTCTTTCCGCGCTACTTGACTAAAAACTAACTCATGTGGGAATTCAGAACCATCTGAACAGACATTTAACCCAGCAAGCATTAGCAGGGCCCAACACAACCCAGACATGGGCATCAGAGGTCAGAGAATTATGAATGTGAAGTCAGACTTCCTTCACACATATAATCTCCCTTCAAAGTCGAGACTGAAAACCAATCCTAAAATAAATGAATGGTGAGTCACTCAGCGAAAAGGAAGGTTTTTATGACAGCGGGTTTCCAAAAAGGAATATACATCCAGCTCAGTATTGTATTTTATTTAATTTGCCCAAGAACAAACACAGTACATCATGGTTCAAGCAGTTCTTGAACTTCACTTTGGGGGGTTTACTGTAGACAGTGGCATTACTAAAAAAAAAAAAAAAAAAAAGTGCAAAAAACAAACAAACATGACAAATAATTTTTTCATGGATCCAAAACAAAAATTAAAGTGGTTGTAAACCCTTACAGACCACTTAGACCTACAGGTAAGCCTAGATTAAGGCTTACCTGTAGGTCCAAGAAATATCTCCTTAACCTACACGGTTAAGGAGATATTTTACAAAAAAAGGGCACCGCATGCACACCGTAGACAACGGCGCAGGCACACTGGGTGTGCCGCAAGTGAAGGCAAACATCACTGGAGTGACGTCATCGCTGCTCCAGCCTCACAGCGCCGGAGCAGCGATACCCGGAAGAAAGATGGACGCTTCGTGGAAGAGGGGACATCGGTGACATCGCTGGCTCCTGTGTCAGGTAAGTGACACATAATGGGCTACTATGCGTTGCATAGTAGCCCATTATGCTTTACCTTTGCAGGGAAACAAAAAGAGAAAGCAAACCCATCAGGGTTCACTTCCTCTTTAAAAACGGCAGATATTTCAAGTTTACAGGTTGTTTCAAATACAATTATCGATTAAAGAAGAACTGCAGTCTGCTCACATAATTTGTAATAAAAACATCTTTGCCATTCTGAAGCTTCTCTCCAACCACTTTGCGTAATATTTTATATATATTGCAATTCTGTACTTGCCAAATATGCTGCATGAAATATCCCTCCACTGGGTCTGCCAGCAGCCATTTTAGCTGATGCTGCTGCCTGTTCACTTCCTGGATTTACACAGAGGCACGCCTCCAGCTCTGCAGCCCTCATTGGCCCTCCTATGACTCATCCCCCCTCCCTTCCTGGCAAGCTCTCACGAGAGTGAGAGAGAGCTGTGCATGAGGTCATAAGCCTAGGCTCTTTACCAGAAAAGAATCAGAAAGTGGGCTGTATAAGGTATTTGCTGGCAGAAAAAAAAATAAGTTTTACTATACAAAGTTAAAAGAACAAGGGCAGAAGATTTAATAGATGGAAAGTTAAAAAAAAAAAATGACTGAAGGTCTGCTTTAAAGGCAATGTGGAGAAGTTATTGCGCAACTGACTACACCTCTAATACAGTACAGACTGCAAACTAACAACTGCCAGTTAAAGTGGAACATCATAGAAAAAAAACTGTCATTAAATACTGTATTACATGATGTTCATACTCACTCAGTCACTACGAGATTCATTCTCTGTATTCTGCAAAAAACATGATTGATCCTGCTGCTCTCTATCTCCACCTTCTGTTCACATCTTCTATTTAGCTAATGATTTTGCACATGCTCAGCGAGTTTCTATGCCCATTTCCTCCCTGTTACATTTGAGCAGCCCATGTGACCATACAGTCACACATGTGGGTGTATACACAGTGGTAAATGACAACCCACTCCCTCCCTGCTCCATGCCTACTAACCAGCTAAACACAATGGGGGTGGGATATTACATTTAGATTAATGGAGGCTTCACCTCCCTCTTATTATAAGACACAGGCTGGAGGAGCGTGGAGGTTTGACTGGCAAAAATCTTCACACACCATGTTAGTGCCAAAAAATAATAAAGATTTGATTTCAAATATATCTGTATTACCATTTTAAACCGTTTGATAATTATTTTTGCTCTGTATTCCAAATGCTATTTTTATTTTTTATTTTGAAGAGGTGACTGGCAGCAGAGGACTAGAAGCTCCTCCTGCTTATGTTTCCCTGCAGGCAGGCTGGGAAAGATCTGGGTCATGTGACAGCTGTATATGGATTAGGAAAAAGGTACTTCGTTGTTTTTGTTTTAATTAATTGCAGTGCCATCATCCATATACAGAAATAAAAGGGATAATGTAAATTAAACAGTATATGTTTATTATCACTAACTATTCCTTCTCTTATTTGTTTCAGACTTTAAATCTAGACACTTTCCACTCAATACATTTGTTTTCATGAGTTCTACAGCTGGACCCCTTTGTTTGGCATCAATAAGTGAAGTTTTCTTGTTAGACTCTTGCAATGTGTCCTGGCTTAATCTGATGGAAAGGTCACAATGTACTTTGCACAGTAACTGAATATGGGTACATGTTTCATGGACAAGGAAAAATCATAAATTGTATACTTTTCATTTCTATTACAGGAAAAGAAGAATTGTTTTGTTTTACGGCAACATCCAAAAGCTCAAGCACTATATTTATCTAATATAGATTTGGAACTTTTTTTTAATTTTGTGTATTTTTTTCTTTTTGCAATACTGTATTCTAAAAACATTTTTATTTTTTTTTTTTTTTTTTTTAGGCACCACAACTGGTCAAATATATTTTACAAGCTCAGGTTCCAAAGATTACCTACTGTGGTAGACAGGTGCGTAGTAATCATATTTTTAGGCACATATAGTTGGTAGCCAACTTCTAGCTGTATACATATTTTCACTGTACCTTGGTAGGGCCGTTTCCATGTATTAAAATTGGAAAAGTCTCATACTGGGTATTCTGTGCTCTGGCTCTTGGACCATCGAAGTAAACTGAAACCTCATCTGTAATACACAACAGAAGCATTAATAATAAACAGACAAGAACATTATAGGAACAGACTAATCCTACATGAACCGTAAGGCTTGGTTCACCCAGTTGTGGTGCGTTCTACTGTATATGTTTTTTTTTTGTATTTGTTTATGTTTAGTAGTATGCTGAAATCTAGTGGTGGTTTTAACTGCAACTGTATCACTGAGATTTAGTTTTTCCCTCCTGTTTATAGCTAGTTAGTTCAATACTAGCTAGACCCTATCCAACTTGTCCATGTTCCCCAAGTCGGTGTTAGTACTTCACAGAGACAGGGCTTAGGAAAGTCATGGTCTTCTTACACTGGGAAAACATAATTTATACTGCAATTAGCTGAAATAAAAATTGCGTGGTGTTCAACATCTTTGGCTTAGAGTTTTGAAGAGTTAAAGTGGATAAGTCCAGTTTTTAAGTTATACCTTCAGGCAAGCCTATAATAAGGCTTACATGTAGGTACAGTAAATATCTCCTAAGCAAGCACTATTTAGAAAGATATACTTTAGTTGCAGCCGGTGATGTCACTGACGTATGTGCACCACGGCACCGTGGCATGGCGTCACTTTGAGAGAGCTGTGCCACGGCCATGACTTCCGTGTGAATGCATAAGAGTGTAGTTTGTGGCTTGGCCATTCAAATGGCCAAAGCCCGCAAACCTGGAAGGAAGATGGGGTGAAGATGGAAGCCCCCGAAGTGGTGAGAGCGCCCCTCCTGGAGGGCTGCATTTTAAGGCAAGTCTGTCATAATGTGCTAGTATGTATGGTCATACTAGCACATTATGGCATTATCACGCAGGGGCCCAATTTATTTTTTTGTGACACTGCATGTATATTTGTTCTGTACAAATTCAACTATTTTTCTCTCCAGGTTAAATGTTGGTCATTTATAAATAACATATTTCCTATGATAATCAGCTCCATCTATTGGTCATAATGTGGTATTTTCATGAATCATGTTATTCTTATGAATTTAGAACCCTTTACTCTGATACCCCTAACTAAAATCTAGTGAAACCAGTTGTCTTCAGAAGTCACCTAATTAGTAAATAGAGTCCATCTGTGCGTAATTTAGTCTCAGTGGGGGACACAGCAAACATGTGGAAGAAGGTGCTCTGGTCAGGCGAGACCAAAAATTAAACTTTTTGGCCTAAAAGCAAACCGATATGTGTGGCGGAAAACGAACACTGCACATCACCCTGAACTCACCATCCCCACCGTTAAACATGGGGGTGGTAGCATCATGTTGTGGGAATGATTTTGTTCAGCAGGGACAGGGAAGCTGGTCAGAGTTGATGGGAAGATGGGTGGAGCCAAATACAGGGCAACCTTAGAAGAAAACCTGTTAGAGTCTGCAAAAGACTTGAGACTGGGGCAGAGGTACACCTTCCAGCTGGACAACAACCCTAAACATACAGCCAAAGCTACAATGGATAGGCTTAGATCAAAACATATTCATGTGTTAGAATGGCCCAGTCAAAATCCAGACCAAAATCCAA
This sequence comes from Lithobates sylvaticus, assembly GCA_028564925.1. Taxonomy (NCBI): domain Eukaryota; kingdom Metazoa; phylum Chordata; class Amphibia; order Anura; family Ranidae; genus Lithobates; species Lithobates sylvaticus. The sequence continues at coordinate 413,269,462 of CM053028.1, forward strand.
TTTGAGAATCTGTGGCAGGACTTGAAAATTGCTGCTCACAGATGCTCTCCATCCAATCGGACAGAGCTTGAGCTATTTTGCAAAGAAGAATGGGCAAAAATGTCACTCTCTAGATGTGCAAAGCTGGTAGAGACATCCCCAAAAAGACTTGCAGATGTAATTGCAGTGAAAGGTGGTTCTACAAAGTATTGACTCAGAGGGGCTGAATACAAATGCACGCCATACTTTTCAGATATTTGTAAAAAAAAAAATGAACCATTTATCAGGTTTTTTCCACTTCACATTTATGTGCCACTTTGTGTTGGTCTATCACATAAAATCCCAATAAAATACATTTACGTTTTTGGTTGCAACATGACAAAATGTGGAATTTCAAGGGGTATGAATACTGTTTCAATGTGCTGTAATTATACATTTCCTTGACCCATTTTTTTTTATAAAAAAAGATTACATATATTTATGACCTCACAGTATAGCATATAAGGAATCCCTGACCAGGTGTGAGACTGGCTGGAAGGGTTGAGGGCAGTATTTAGGTGTCACCTACACATGGTAATGGACTCAAGGGACTCGAGAGTTTGTGCATCTTATGGAGAAAAGCTTTTTGCCTTTTTGACAGAGATTAGCAAGTTCTGGTCTGGGTCCTGAAACCTGGATGCCTTGTAGAGCTTTGGATGGGATAACACCTCCATTCCTAGGTCTACATCTTAGGCTGCCCCTGAACTCTCCTCTACGTTATGTTATCAGTACATGTACACAGGGTTGTTTATACTCATTTCTAGGCAGTTGAGTTTAGAAGCATTTTTTGGAGAGCAAAAAAATGTGTTCAGGACAGATGTTCGGAGGCATTTGAAACGCTTCTAAATGCAAACGTGGCATGTAAATGTGGTAAAACTGACGTTTTTAAGCGTCGGTTACTATCTGTCAAGTTAAATCGTTCAGGAGAGGTTGTAAAACATCCAGTGTACATTAAGCCTTAGAAGACAGCCAGTGCTCCCAGAATTGTGCAACTGTGCACAGGTTCTATTGTTTGTTTTTAATTACCCTTTTAATATCACTTTTTAAGAAGAGTTTCTGTAAGTTAACACAGAAACAAACCGCCACGCAGAGCAGGAGACAAAAATAAATAAAAAGAGCGACCAAACCAACAGTAAAGGAAATGGAATTGCAAAATATCCAGGATTTAGACCTGGAGCTTAAGAAATATGTGAGTCATCCATACAGTAACAAAGAATACTTTGCTAACCTACATATGGTGAGAGACAGAGACCTAGGAGAAGAGAGGGTGCATATATTCAATCCATTGGGACCAAATGGCATTATATTTGTGCACAGTATTCCTAAGATAATAGCTATGGTTTTCATAAGAAATTGTATTTGAGATTCGTTACCCAGTCAGGAAAAGTCATTGTAGCCTAAAAGGCACGTGAGGGGCGCCACTAAAAAGTTAGTCCCCAGTAAACCATTCAAGGTATCCATAACCTTTGCCCAATACCTCTTCAACCTGGAAAATTGCCACAAGAAGTTGATAAGGGATCCTGCAGAATGACCACACCACAGGGGTTTTCTCACATCCCAGTGGTGTGTACAAATTTAGGGGTTCTGTATACACCGAGTAAAATGAAGGCCTGGGTAAATCTCTGAGGAGAGAGAGAGAATTCTAATTTAGGGATTGTGAGAAATGATCCCAAATGTCATCCGAGAGGGGCCCCATGTCCTTCTCCCAGTGTGTTCTGCAAACTATTGGGGATTTCAATAACAGCCACACATGTGGCTGAGATCAAGCCTTTAGAGGATGCACAAACAATATTACCAATTGTATGCATATGGGAAAAAGACGAAGGCCGGGTTTGGTTGTGCCTGTATAGTGTGTCTCAGCTGAAGGAACGGATAAATCCATTTGGGGTTAAGTGCTAATTCGTTGGTTAGTTGTGCATAGAACTTCAGAGACCCATTTTCATAAAGATGGGACAGGGTGCAAACTCAATCCTTCTCTCATCTCTGTAAGCCCTGTAATTTGCAAATCTTTGGAAAGAGGTCATTGTGCCAAATCGGAGTATATCTAGTAAAATAGGATACCCCCTAACAGTCTTTTTTTTGTAGCGTACCCATACCTTGCTGGGTTGGGATGGGTGGTCTGGGAAGCCTGCACTAAATTATGAAAGGGTCTTTCAAGAGCATGGAGTGAATACCTACCTTGAAATAGAAAAGTAATTAGAGGGAGGAGCTGGGGCAGTCCACACTTCACAATTCTTTAAAAGAAAACGTTCTTTACAGCAGGATTTATGGTTTATTTATTCAAACAACAAAAACTTGTGTAGTCGCTTGACTAATGTCACCAGACAAACAATCCCATGTAGACTCCCCAGATGCAAGCCCTGAGCCTCAGCTCCTATGCCTCTCTGTCTCTCACCATATGTGTAATTAGATGCCTCTTAATAAAAAGGGAATTAAAAATAAATAAATCATACATGTTCTACTTACCTGCTCCGTGCAATGGTTTTGTACAGAGCAGCCCTGATTCTCCTCTTCAGAGTCCCCCCGCTGGCTCTCCTGGCTCCTCTTCTTCTCCGAGTGTCCCCATAACAAGCCGCTTGCTATAGAGGCACTTGTACATGCTCCTCCCTAAACCCTGCTCTGTGTGTCCATAAAATAAACAGGATGGGGCTTGGCCCTGCCCCCTCCACACTGGCTGTGAATGATAGCAACGGGAACCAATGGCTCCCTCTGCTTTCTCTCAAGACAATGAGGGAGCAGAGATCCAGTAGAGCAAATGCTCTAGTGCACACCAATGGATTTCAAATCAGGCTTGGGTAAGTAGTGGGGGGGCCTGCATACTGAAGTTTTTTTTTACCTTCATGCATAGAATACATGAAGGTAGGAAACCTTCAGCCTTCACAACCACTTTAAATAAAGTTAAAATAAAAAAATAAATGTGGGCAGAGAGCCCTTAAACAGATAGAAAATGGATGGAGTCCTTGACACTCAGCTAAATACTATAAAATACCTTATACTGGACATGATGGTTGTGACCTGAAGCAAGGAACCATCATTCCTTAATGGCACATTAACCAACTTGTGTAGTGAGAACATCCTTTGTTCATCTGGGCATGTGTACTCACAAACAAACAAAGAAGCACTAGAATGCCTGCAATATCCAGGGCTCATGGAAGCAGGCGCATTCATCCGCAACATCAAAACATCTAGGGACTTGTCTGAAGTCCTCGGCCGTCCTCCGGTGTCATGGCTATGGTGGGGAAACGCACGGTCCCTTGCGTCTCGTGGTTCCGAGGTGAGTGCGTCCCAGGATAGGCACGTCAGCAGGATTGATGACGTTGGTAGGCGTGGTTGGAAGCGCTCACGTTCGGAGCATGCGTGCTCCTTCATCAGGCGGTGTAAACAGCTGCAGCTTGTAGACACATATTTATAGTGGTTGAAGGGGGAAGGGGGAGTGTGGGAGGAAGAAAAAAAAAAAAAGAAAAAAAAAAAAGGGGGGCGGTATCTATCTTTATACTTTAAAAAAAACTTTAAAAACTTTAAAATTGGCCAACGCTGATCATGTATTAGAGGTGTTGTGAGAAGTTTAAAAGGATCATTCATGTTTGGTAACATAATTTGTGCGGAGATGTTTTGACTGTTAAAAATGTGTGTAGCAAGAGCAGGGGGGGAGGGAAGGTGATGATGTGGAAGCAATCATGAGGAGGGGAAGGGAATGTTGTGAGTGTGGGCGGGACTGGGAGAGAGAGGGCTGATGGGGATTGTAGTTTGGTGGGTCAATATGTTATAGAATGACAGTAGTGTGGATGAGGTGAGGAATAAAAAAATAAAAAGGAAGAATGGCGAAAGGGGTGAAAGATGATGGGTGGAAAATGGAGGATATATTATTTATATATAGGGGAGAGTTTGTAGTATGCATGAAATAATGTGGGCAATTGGAGTGTGCTGCAGAATGGAGATATAGATGTGATCAGAATGAGAAAGAATAGGAAGGGATTAAAATGCTGTATTAAAGAGCTGTATTAAAAAATCTATATAAAATCTGTGCAAGTAAAATTTATATGAAAGTTATATATAAAAAAAAATAAATAAGGAGAAATTCCATGAAAGTGTACATTATATATATATATATATATATATAATATATATATATATATATATATATATATATATATATATATATATATATATATATATACACACACACACACACACACATGTAAAAAGACACACATACATATATACATTATATATATATATAGATATATATATATATATATATATATATATATATACATATATACATACATACACACACACACAGGTGCAATGGCTCCTAATTTCAGGAAATATATGTAGATGATGGGGGAAAAATTAAAGAGATGGAAATGGTGTGATGGAGAAGGGAAGTGACGCATGCTCTGATGACTGTTGGTGACCGGTAAAAATAAGAGGGGGGGGGGACTTGGGAGGTTTTATGGTTTATAGGAGATTTTTTGCAAGCATGTATGTATATATATATATATATATATATATATATATATATATATATATATATATTATATATATATATATATATATATATATATATATATATATATATATATATATATATATTATATATATATATATATATATATATAAACACACTTTTCAAGGGCTGGTCCTTTGGAGTGGGGGAGGGGTGTTTCGAAAAAGGTGGTAGGGTATTTTTGTGCGGGGGGGGGGATTTTTTGGGGGAGGGGGGAAAATAAAAAGGGAGATGGGGGACAACGAGTGGTGGCTAAAAAATGGAGGCTAAAAAATGGAGTGGATTTCGATCTCCTCAAGACATTTTACGGAATTCCACCAAGGCTCCACCAATGGCCTACATGTTTGGGCCATAGAAACCATCCCTGACACTTTCCCTAGAGCAGAACGCATCAAACGCCTATGCGAGAGGGAAACCTTCTGGATCTACACCCTGGACAGTCTCAAGCCAGGAGGACTCAACGAGGAGATCGAAATCCACTCCATTTTTTAGCCTCCATTTTTTAGCCACCGCCTCGTTGTCCCCCATCTCCCTTTTTATTTTCCCCCTCCCCCAAAAAATCCCCCCCCCCGCACAAAAATACCCTACCACCTTTTTCGAAACACCCCTCCCCCACTCCAAAGGACCAGCCCTTGAAAAGTGTGTTTATATATATATATATATATATATATATATATATATATATATATATATATATATATATATATCTGTGCAAAAAAATGTCCCCCCCCCCCTCTTATTTTTACCGGTCACCAACAGTCATCAGAGCAAGCGTCACTTCCCTTCTCCATCACACCATTTCCATCTCTTTAATTTTTCCCCCCCATCATCTACATATATTTCCTGAAATTAGGAGCCATTGCACCTGTTTATATATATATATATACATACACACACACACACACACACACACACTGTCCATTTCTTGGTTAAGTATTTACATTTATATTAGCTTCCTCTAATCCTCTACACAGCAGCAATTAATATTAGGCAACAATGACCCCCAGACCCAGCCACTGCCAACATGTGCCAAAAAAGACAGACTTTTTATACAGGCTATAGATGCAAATACCACAATAGAGCCAGGGAAAGTAGAACGTTCTTTAAAAAGACTACTAGGTTGCATGAGCAACACAGTTCTTATTTCAGAAAGGTCACAAACAGACAATTTCTGTCATAACGAACTTATAAAAGATGGGGTTGACATTTCTACTTCTCAAAGCTTCTTGGAAAATCATTGTTAAATTGCCAATATTTTTTGTCTTCGTTCTACAATAGCAAGTAGTCTAAATTCACTGTTGGGCAAGAAGCCCATCAAAACCAGAATGTTCATGTCATTTTGAACACATTTGGGCCATTTTATTAGCAGTTTGTTTAGTATCTACACACTGCTGTATACATTTCACCCTGTTGGAGAAGTGTATGTCAGAGTTCATACATCATGAGCGCAATGCATAAAGTTGCTATAATCCTTTATTTGATCAATGTAGCAAATTTATAAATGAACATTTAGCTGAAGTGAAAGAAAAGTATAGCTTACCAACTGCTCCATTTAGATTTTGGAAAATCTCAGATCTGTGATCCAGTGTAATGTTTAAACGTTCCTGTACAGAGGGCAAAAAAGAGGAAAACATGATCTTAAAAATGGACATTGTTCTTTTCAATCCACTGTAATAAAGCATTTTTCCTGTATAAATTAGATGCAACTAAAACATTGAAAAAGAAAAAAAATATATGCCAAGGTTAAAGTGATAATAAACCCTCAGTTTTTTTTAATTACTTACAGAGTATGCAGCTTCCTTATTTTTTACTCCTTGCCTATGTCCCTGATTAAGCTTGTGCCATAACCACTGCCCCAGATTTCCTGTTTCAGGGTGACTCAATTCTCTTGCAGCATCCTATGGAGCCACTCTTGCATGTGGGGACTAGAATTGTGTCTCCCTACACTGTATGCATCAATAGAAACACATAGCCCCATAGCCTAGGATGGCAAGGCATCCCCCCCCGCTCTTCTCTCCTCCTCCTCCTGCCAACTTCCCTTCCCCAAGCAAAGAGACTGACTGGAGACTGCACTATCCACTGCCAATTCTTCCCTGCGAAATCCAGAAGTTCAGGGAAACCGCACTAAGAGAGCAGGGACCAGGAGCACTGAAAGTTGTAAACTGCAAGTGCTGGGGTAATTTGTCATATGCTGCTCATCAGTTTACTGTCTAGTAACAGACTGGGGTAGGGACAAGACTCTCAGTGTAACTAAATGGCAGCTTAAAAAATGTGTGTCATAGTTGTATGAATGTAAGAACTGGATGGACACACATGGAGCCCCTTGTGTCCATCCTTACTGCTGGAGCAACTATTCCAGCCAGAATTTGGGTCAGTATGTGGTTTTGGTGGATTGTGGCACTGATACAAAAAAAAAAAAAAAAAAGGGATGTTTTTTTTCCTTATGAATTATGACTATATACAGTACAAATTTATTGCACAAGCATTGAATGCCTACGCTGGCAAAGCAAATTGTTCATTAAAATACTAGTCTGTTACCCTCCAGCAACACATTGATTGATATGCATTGATATATGACATTAATGTAAAAAGATCCTAATATTATTATTATTATTATTATATGTGTTTCAAAATGGCCTCTGATGTGATGTGTTAATATTTATGCTAGTGGAAACATTCATGATGTAACAAATGCAGATGCACAATAGTTTCAAGAAATTGTTTACAATTTGATTTGTTTTACGTGAGTACAAACAGTAAAAAGGCACATTTGTGACATGCGCTGCCCTCCTTAAATGTCTTTCTGTACACAAGACGTTTAAAAGTAATTTTACAAATAAACGTTTAATATAGGGTACATTTGTGACAATGTAATTGCAAGGCGTTCTGAGCCTTCTAAAAATGATAGCCTAGCAGTAAGCGCCCTCTAGTTTCTGTATTCTTAGACTATGTTCACGATGGTGCACACCCCCTTTTTTGCACATTCCTGTGCGCTGCGTTTAAGGCAGCCTATTGGATTTCAGTGAGCTGCCCTACATACAAGAAAAAAAATAAAAAGTTCCCAACACATTTTAAAAATCATGCTGCCCCAAAATGCATGGTACTTAATGCATGTGTTCGCAAAATGCTTGGGAGGTCCCATTACGAATCAGTGGCACCGCCGCACGTCTGCAAAGGAGCAGCTTGTTTTTGTGTGTTGTGCAAAAGCGTGCAATTTTGTGTTCCTGCAACACACTTGTGTGAACAAAGCCTTGGTGAAAGGACTAAACAGCCCATCTGTTAAAGATATTCAAACCCTTTTATATAAACACTCTTAATCGTCAACAGAATTGTAGTTTTGGGGATAAAATTACTAGATGGAAAGTTATTGATTTACGGTTATCTAGTTCAACGTCTATGAAGTTAATTATTTGAAAGGAACATCACACTCTAGAATGCCAAAAAGGGCAACAGATGTTAAATATCAGAAAAATAAGTCATACTTTGGCAGCCATTACAGAAAAGCCTATTTTATACCTTATTTTAGGCCACATTTATCATACTAAATCCACAGACATACAAGTATGTGTTTTCGTTTCTCTCTCTCACATAAAAAGAAAAAATGATGTCAAACTGAACATAATATATTTTACAGGTGTGCACACTACTGAAAACACTGGCTACAGTAAAACGAATCCGGAATACGCCATTTCTTTAATGTCTTAGAAATATAATACTGAGACAGAGTACATTACTACATTAGAAGGCATCTACATAAAAACATAAAAAATATGACCAAATAGTCTATCAGATAAAATAGAGTAGGACGATGGCTATACAGATGGGCACAGTAAAGTGATCCCAATCAACCAACTAGACTCAATTTTACATCCATTAGAGTTAAAAACAGGACCTGAGCTATGTTAGTGCAAAAAAAAAAAAAAAAAGCAGATGACAAAGGACTAGTCAGCAGTATTGCCTGTAGGCTCCTTGCAACGGACCTTTTCCCCATACCTTGTTCCACAACGCCTAGTTACACATCATGTTTGGTTTACTAAAGGCAAATGTACTTTCACCTTCCTTGCAAAGTGAACAGCCTAAGGGAAATTTTCCTCATAGGATTAGTACATACGGTCAACGTGTACATTACTCAATCATGTGAAAGGAAAATAAAAAAAACAGCATTTTTGCTTCTATACGATTGGATGATGGATGTGGCCACAGCTTTACCTCACCTTCACTAAGCTCCGAGTAAAACTCCCTTTTAAAATGAACAGTTTAGTTACCTTTAGTAAATCAACCTCAATGTGTCTGTATGTAGAGGTGGCCATTTGGTAGGTCAGACACAGAAGGAGGAAATGGAGGACACATACGGTGGGGAGATGGAGATCAGGGTTAACATGCAGAAGACGAGAGTTGAAGGGGTCAATATAGAGGGCACATAGAAACAGCATTGAGAGAAGATTAAGGGGGTGTGGGAGGGGGGGTTTAAAAAAAATTAATAAATCCCACAATTAATTGCCACTCCGCACAATGAATCGAGTGCTGCTGCTGATCCTTCATTCACAAACCTTTATTGGATTGATACTTCCTCTCTTGCAAGAATAGGGATGACTCTCAGATATAAACACTATATTGATTCATTGCGTCATCACAGTGATCACAGAGTACAGGGCCACTTGGACGGGCTCTATACATTGCATCCGTGTTCTGATGATGGCTTACATAATTATTGGGCGCAGTAGCCATCTGTGAATTATTTCTGCAATGTCATTTATAAATCATGATCTGATTGTATAAGCATTGCTGCGTCATTGTCACACCATCACAAGAAGCTGCACTAGGTGGGCCTCGGTGGGCCACACAGTATTGTGAGACCTTGCAAGGGGACCAAGAGAAAAGTGCAGATGCACGTATGATTAAGTTCTTCAGCACTTTTTTTTTTTTTTTTTTTTTTAAAGATGAACTCCAGCCTTACCATCATTCTTGAACAGGCTCCACTCCTGTACTAAAATGTCTTCCACTGCACACAGTGAGCTTCTCAGTGCGCAAAGGAAGCTAAAGCAAGTCAAACAAAGCCTTGGGTTTCTTTTAACTAATAAACATGCACCATCATATGGGGCCTTGCTTAGGGCAGTTCTGCCTGCATAGGCAGGCTGTCTAGAATGCCCACACCCCAGACTGGCACCCACCCAACTGCTTGCTTCAGATTTAAGGTCTACTTTAACTAAAGCATTTAATCTTGCATAGAGTGGAGAAAGATTAGAAAACCGGTCAGGTTTTTATTGCTGGCTGGCTCCTTGTTAGAGAGATTCACACTGGTTTACCCTGGTTTGTCCTGGTTACCGTTATAGCAGAAAGGGAAAGAAAGTCCCACATTTTGGGTGATCAGAACAGAGGAAATCTTTTAGTGGGGACACTAGTACTGACCCTGGTGACAACAAGGAACTCCGTCACTTTGGAAATATTTCCTCTCACTTCCCGTTTTGACCATAGGACAGGAAGTGAAGGGAAATGTCACCAATGTGAAACAGGGGACAAAAAAAAAAAAAAACTGATTAAGATTATAACCCTTACTTAAATTGAAAAAAAAAAATGTTGGCTATAGGTTTACTTTATGTATTCTTTAGTGAGAAGAAGATTTTACAATGTTGACTGGAGTGTACCATTTATCTGACACGTGCCAAAATGTTACATCCATAATAGCTTCTAATTTTAAGTGCCTAATAAACTGATGTCCCTAGTTTCCTTTGATTTAGGCACTAATGGACTTTACAAACTCCCCGCCTCCACTGTGTATGCACAATGGCTAAAATTGATCAACAAGCCATTAAGAAAAAAAAAAAAGCTATAATTTGCCAAACAATGAAAATCCAGGTAGGCCAATACTTGTTTCTAGTAGTTCTGTATTTTCATGGTATTTCGTATTAGAAAGCGTACTGTGTTTACTGCTCTACTCATTTCCTCTGGTGGCTCCTGTGTTTACAAGTGACAGCATGCCTATTCCAGCAGCTCAGACTTCTTGGTCTCTCTGGTATGCAATATGCACTACTGAGCCCTTTACTCTGCATTACCAAACCTTGTGCGATATGCAGTTCTGAGACCTGACCACACTAACCATTTGGTGTAACATATTTTGTGCACCTCTTTACTTCTCTCCCTTGGGGTTCAGGGGCAGTTGGCGGGGGAAATATGAGTACCTGCACCCATTCTCTAACAAAAAAGTCTTGCTGATAAAGTATACCACAGGAATTATATCAAGTTACAGCAACAATGGAACAGCTAGTATGAATCCATTAGCTATGCCAGCAAGAAGTTTAACCAGTAATTCACGTGGACATAACACCTCATCACAAAATGTTTGACTAGGACAAGGTGTCCAGAAATCTAAATATTTGTAAAGGAAATTAAAGCCAATAAATGCAATATTATATATATATATATATATATATATATATATATATATATATATATATATATATATATATTCTCTGTCTTACCCGTTGAAGCACATCAAGATAAATTTTGGTGTAGAAAAGCTGATCATCGTCATTATCTTGCAATGTCCATTGTTGTACAATTTGTTGTATATTGGGTATATGGCCAATAAATCCTGGAATAAAAATATTCACTTGATTATTGTAGCATAATTAACTGTACTAAAAAAAATTAAGTATGGAGCAGATGAATTTGTGAAAAAGTTACATTAAAGTATATTTTACAAAAAATGAAAGCACTGTTGTGTTAATAAACTACACCTGCTAGAGATGTCTTGATAGGAATGGTGGGTTCTTACATAAAGAATAACATGCCTAGCTACTGAGGGCACTGCTGGTTTTGTAGCACACACAGTCTAGAGCACAGCTTTTCAGTCAGATAGTCATTGTCCCAACAACCATCATGGTATTAAAGAGGTTATAAAGCCTAAACATTTTTTATCTTAATGCATTCCTTGTATTAAAAGGTAAAAAATGTTTAGGCATCAGCAGCAGATTGTGGGATACTAACTATACCGGTGTCAGGAGGTGCCAGCATGCAGTACTGGCACGTTTTGGCACACTAAAATGTCTGGTTCTAATAAAGTTATAATTAGCAATAACAGATCCACCTACTGACCGCTAACACATAAAATAATAAAACAATCCGTTCTAATCCCTAGTTACAAGCTTTACCCCCATATAAACTTCTTGACACGTTATGGATTTAATTACGTCTAAAATGGAGACAGATTAGACTCTAGAGAATACAGGGTTAATATGTGGGAAGCTTCACCGGAGATTCAAATGAAGCATGATAAATAGAGAAAGGCAGCTATGAAAACCTCTGTGTTTCAGCCAGGAGTCCCAGAGAAAAAGGTCAACATAGACTGATTGCAGGCTGTGCAGTTATGCGTTCCATGCATTCACAGTACAAGCACTCTGTTTAAACTTGAGCAAGATCCAAACCCAGCTTAGTTCTTCCTGGCTAGCAATTTCACTGAAGGTGGTAATTTAAGGGGAACTTGGTAATTTGAAAGTATAGCTCGACTGTTGTTCTAAATAACCAAGAATAGCAAGAAAGCAAAAGTGATATGCTGACCAACACAAAGCATTTTAGTTTTACAAGATCCTGCATTTCCATTATGTTACGGCACCTTATGGACCCTGACAAAAAAAAAAAACTGCAAAAAAATAAAATAAACTATTGCTTTACACATTGATTTAGTATTGTCATTTTTTTCACAGCAGCATTCACATCAGTCTTTACACCCCCCCCCCCACCCCCCCTTAAAAAAACAAAAAACAAAAACAAACATACAACTGAATGCATCTACCACAGTTCTACACAGGCCAACACTCATTAAGGTCAACTTGGCAAGCCAATAAACCTACCAATATGTTTTTTGGGTTGTGGGAGAAAACCAGAGCACCCAAAAGAAACCCAAATAAACATATGGACCCATACAAATTCAGGCTGACAATATTCTTGATAACCCTAGTGTTGCAAACCACAAGTTCTTAAAAATGTATACCTATTCCTCTGCCATGTAGTTTTGATAAAGCTTTGACAATTCACGCCAGCTGACAAGTGTTATGCAGAGAGCATAGCTACTGGTGTGCGTTGCATTGGGCGGTGTGATGTCTTGCTTGCCTTTGCCATCACACAGTCAACAGCTTGCCTTTTTTGTTTTTATATTTATTGAAATGCCACACGAAATGGCATTTCATTCAACTCTGCACTACAGAACGCTGCAATGCTGTGCAGTACATTTTAATATACTGTGTAAAAATAAAGCAAACGCACGGCAGAAACGCTAGGGTCACACATCGAATGATGGCTTATGAGAAGATCCACAACAGGCAGCTCAATACTCATCTGAACATGTATGAGGAATCCACAAAACAAAGTAATTCAGGAGCATTACATGTCATCTCCAAAGAACGCCAGACATAGCAGTATAAAACACAGTGTATTCATCCACATGGTATAGTTAATATATTGCAGATAAAAAGGTTAAAAAGTATTGCCAGCTTGCCAAATTGGAACAAAGCAATCACATACCCTCATACAGCGGAGTCAGGGGTATATCCAGACCAGGTCTCATGGTATGGGGAACTAATCCTGGATGACAACTCTGTGGCTGCTTACGAGCAGAGTGAATTTATGGTGTCTGCCAGGGCACAGTCCGCGAGAACTGTGGACCGGAAGTGACATGGGTGGTGACCCAAATGTGATGTCACAGGCTGGCAGAAAATCGCTGACGAAGAGGCATGCCCCAAAACATGTGGTCAAGACAACTGGCTTTTATGATCGCTCCATCTACTTGTGATTAATTGCCAGAACATCCAGCGATTTGCTCTTCCAGCAGTTTTCCTTTGGAGTGTTTCCACCAGCCATGACATCACACCCAGTCCACTGAGGACTGCGCCCTGGCAGACACCGGAAATTCACTCTGCTCATAAGCAGCCAGAGTTGTCATCCAGGATTAGTTCCCTATACCATGAGACCAGGTCTGGATACACCCCTGACTCTGCTGTTTAAGGGTAGGTGATTGCTTTGTTCCGATTTGGCAAGCTGGCAATACTTTTTAACCTTTTTATGTGCAATATAGTGATTATACCATTTGGATTAAAAAAAAAAAAAAATTGTACTGCTATGCGTGGCGTTCTTGTGACCTTGGACATAACATGTGGTGCTCCTGAATGATGTTGTGTTGTGTTAAAATAAAAATCTGTCTTACGTAAATCATTGTACACCAACAAAGAATGTTGGTGTAAACTGAAACAATAGGACATAAGGCAATTGCCAACGCAGCTCAATGATCCTTAAGACTGGTACACACTAATAGTTTCTGGTCAGGGCCACTGTATTAACGATCCAGCCTTAGTACAGCGATCTCCCCCCGCTGAGCTATTGTGTTCTGACAAGGGGACCCATTGGCTGAGAGCACTGATCGGGAGCCAGTCGGTTGCTCGTTTTCCAGCATGCTCGGCAGGCTTCTGTCGAACCGAATGTCGGACGTTTTTTATTTAACTGTGACAATGGGCCCGTGTTTACTAGGCTATAGGGCTAGTTTTTATGAGCTTTTTCTTGCAGAGTTAACCAAGCACCTTTCAATTTTTATGCCTGTAGCAACTAGTTAGCTTAACTATTTTTACAGAATCACAGAAAGTCAACATAAGAAACTTAAACAGTTCCAAAATATTATACAGGCATTGAAATGCATTCCCATGAACGTCTAATACAGGAAGCGTCCAGAAGTTTCTCCTTCCAAGCACTGCTTGCAGTCACCAAGTCTAAGCAGTGATGTGAAGCAACTAAACACTTGTTTAAACAATGAACTTGTACTAAATCTCCTTATACTTGCAAGGTTATGCAAAGCGTTTGGGAAGCATTGTTAATATTTAAAAGTGGTTCATCAGTCACCTTTGTAAAAATTTTAAGTCAGTAGTTTTAAAACTGTAGCGGCTGACTTCTAATAAACAGCCACTCATCTGTCCCAGGATCCAGCGATGTCCTCACCCGGTCGGTTCTTTCACCAGTATTGGGTGACTGATGCTGGCATCTCAACTGTGAGCAGCCGGCCGCGATTGTTTGCAGCTCCATAGCACTGCGTCTTGGGACTGGTCCTGCAGTCTTCTGGGACTTGTGACGTGTCCCAGAGGACTGTGGGCAGGGAGGGGAGAAGGAGAATTTCAGCTCAGATTGCCTAGACAACCTGTCAAAACCAGATACATACTCCCCCCAAAAATTAGGTGCCAAATATTAGGGGAGGGGGAGAGTGGAACCTCCCTTTTTTGGTGAAGTTCCACTTTAACATCGGCCATTGACTCAAGCGTGATTAAACTCTTACGAATCAATGTGATCAGTTCTCCCAGTTCCCCTTTGTGATTTACAGAACACCTCCTTATATGTGATGGTGATTTACACAGGCATACCTCCCAAAACTACATCTCTCACAAGCCATTTCCCTATACACAATGTGTGAGCAGACTTGTGGGGGTCAAGGCAGCAGCACTGTTTTGCTGGGGACTAAACACTCAATGTATGGATGTGAAGAGGGAGTAGGGGTGGGGATAGGTAGAATTATGTAGTCCAGCAGGCAGGGTTGAAAACTTGTTGAGATTTTAGTGCAGAAATTACTGTGTTGTCAGCACCAACAGGAAGTTAGGAGCACACTGATATATAGCAGATCAAAATATACATTTCTGTACTTGCAGTGTTTTTAAAATGAAATAAAAAAACATGGGGAAGTGTGCAAATATTGAAAATATGTACTTTTTTTGTTTTTGTATTTTTTGCCCTGACATACAATTTAAGGAATAACCTGAAAGTAAGGAAACCACCAGATTTTACTATAGTGAAAATACTTTGACTTGCAATGGAGTTTAACCTGTCTTATCTGTGCAAAGAAAGCATAATATATGTTAACACTGAAATTGACTCCTGGCAGAATTTTTGTTTTACTTATGGAATTAAATTTGGTTAAGAATCCCATGGAGTTAGCACAAAAAAAAATGTTACCTCCTGAGTTAAGAAATCGTTTCCCACTGCGCACCACGGGGTACTTGTCTGCTAATCTCTTGTCAGGCCAGATTAATGCTTCTGCAGCAAATATAACCTTGTGATTTGTTTGCTGGAATTTTGTGAGCAATTCTTCAGGGCCTCCAGAAAAGATGACATCATAACTAGGAAAAAAAAAATATATATATATATATTAAATAAAATATCTATATTGTTATTAATTTTAACTTTGGGGTTATATTAAACTCCTTTTACAAAGCAAAGGTAATAATCTATGAAAACCTACATTAGACTTACCGGTAACGGTATTTCTACGAACCTTCCATGACGGCACACCTGAGAGATGAGGGATCCTCCCTACAGGAAACACAATCACTTGACAGCTTTGTTATAAGTACCCACCCTTCCCCTTGATCCTCAGTATCTAATAAAGTAATCCTCAACTGATTCACAAGGAGCACTGCTCTACATAGGTACTTACCACCTAGCATTTAGCTTATCTTTTCCCTCCACATAGGGTGGGAAGTAGGCCTGCCGTCCTGGAAGGTTCGTAGAAATACTGTTACCGGTAAGTCTAACGTAGGTTTTCCCCTATCACCTTCCAGGACGGCACACCCAAGAGGATAAACAGGTAACCACAGGCCTACTTTAGGGTGGGACCTCTGCCTGCAAGGCCTTTCTGCCAAATGTCGGGCTTTGACCTGAATTTTTTTAACTCCACTCCATAGTGTGTGATGAAGGTATCCTAGATGGATCATGTAACTGATCTGCAGGTCTGCTCCACCTATGTCCCTGCCTTCAGATGCAGGATCTAGGTGGCATGGACTCCTAAAGATAAATTCTGAGAGCCTGTGAATTTTGTAAGTTGGAAAAATTGACTGTCAACCTTCTAGCAATCGTGGTCTATAAAATGGCTAACTGCTGCATAGGACCACTAAAAGAACTAAACAGAGATTTGTTCTGTGAAACACGGAACTACTTGGTCAACAAAGAACATCTGGTTTTAAACCATTAGTCTGTTCAGGAGAATGATTTAGAAAAAAGGCTCCCTAACAGACAATCCTTGCGGGTCCCCTTTTTATTTCATTAATTTGCCATAGCCATGGTGAAAATGCAAGAACCCACTTAAGTATAATAGATTAAGGGAAGCTTTTTCCCTGTGCTCAGAGGACTGGACAGGTATGTAACCAAGCATACCCAACTTCTGGTTCTATTCCCAAACTTTTTTTTTTGCAGTCAGAACATCTGTTCCTTCCATATTGATGTACTATATTAGGGTTTATGGTGGTAAGCTATTTTTGCAATAACCACAGTATCTGAGTTACAAGGAAGCTGTGTAGATTTGTCTAGCTGAAGTTTTTGGGCTATTTGTTCCCAGACACAAGGGAAAAGATAGTAGCACCCTGGATTGAGGGAGTCCTATCTCAACACCCTAAAACCACCTGGCTGTTATTAGGGATTCTGCTGCTAAGCTCCCAAGGCAAAGGGAAGTCTCATTGATTTGTGGTCTTTCCCCTTCTTTGCCACAGCCACAGGGCTTGCTTTTCCAACCTCAGGTCACACTGGAGGAGGAGAATAGCGGCCCAAATCACCGCCTTCCAAGTTGTTGTCCCATCTGGAGAGCTGCAAAGATAGGCTGTGTGACTCACACACCTCTCCTGGGACCCAACTTTTTCAAAGGGAAAGGGGAAAAGCCAGGGCCAAACAAGCCAGGGGTGGCTAGCCGGCAACTTTTAATGGGGATTCTGTAAGACAGGAGATAAAGCATACATGTAATTTACTCTGTCTTCCCCCTAACTGCAGGCTTGTACTGGGGAGGAGGGGAAGGGCAAGGTGATTGGTGAAGCCCAGCCTGTTCTGGCTGGCTCAGGAATTCAGACCCCTAGAAGCCAGGATCTCTCACCCCCTTCCCTGCCTCCCTTTCCAAGGGGTGTTTTTGTACTCACGGGCCCAGACCTGGAACTGCCCACAGTTGTAGTTGAGAATATGAATATGAATACCGCTCTGAGTCTGGAGGCAAAGTGATGCCCACCCTGATTCGATACAGCTGGTGCAGGCTCTGCTCACAACAGAGAGGAAAAAGGGAAGTCTGGATGGCCGCACTTCAGCAAAAACTTCTTTAGTAGGCAAAAGATAAAATCCAAAGTAGTGACATCTCATGCGATACAGTAAAACAGCAACAGTAGTTTACGCGTTTCACGCCTCAAAGGCGCTTAGTCATAGCTATGACTAAGCGCCTTTGAGGCGTGAAACGCGTAAGCTGTATCGCATGAGATGTCACTACTTTGGATTTTATCTTTTGCCTAATAAAGAAGTCTTTGCTGAAGTGCGGCCATCCAGACTTCCCTTCTTCCTCACAGTTGTAGTTGCCTTCCCTTCCTCCTGTTCCATGAGGAGGTTGGCTTTGTCCTGGGCTGCTGGTACTGCTTGTATGGCTAGTACAGCAAGCCGACCCTGACCGCCGCCTTGCTCTGTCTCTCCATGCTGCTCCTGATGCGACCATGTACCAGAGTGAGGCCTGGAGTGCAGTACTTCTTGCAAGATGATTACCAGCAATGAAAAAAAAAAAAGAGTGGCTGGCGGCGGTGTTTCATGCACATACAGCAATGGCGTGCACTCCCTGCGGCCAGATCGCTGGTGCAAACTTGGGGGGCGACCTGTGAGAAGGACAAGCCTGCAGGTTAGTTCAGCCCTCCCCGGCCTCCCTAATACCTGTCTCAGCAGGGGACCATCAGACCCTCCCCGGTCATTCGGTCTTTAAAACAAAACAAACATGCTGCTGTGTTCGGGAGAAACACAATCAATACTGAGGATCAAGAGGAAGGGTGGGGACTTATAACAAAGCTGTCAAGTGATTGTGTTTCCTGTAGGGAGGAGCCCTAATCTCTCAGGTGTGCCGTTCTGGAAGGTGATAGGGGAAAACATCAATGCATTTTCTCAATACTATACAATTCTGTCCTTTTATACTCAATATAAATTAGAGATGAGAAGAATGAGTTTTGCAAAATTGATAATGAAATTCATAAATCCCCAATAGACTCAACAAACCATCACATGAAGGAAAAATATTGATAATAGTAGTCAAAAATATCAAAGAAATAACTAAACTATGGTAACACCCCCACCCTTTCAAACGCTTGTCCACTGGACTGCAGTGAAATTATCAAATGGCATGCGTGCAAATAAAATTAACACTAGCTATTCTAAAGATGATGCATGTAAAAACACCGGCCATCACTCTGCAAGTGTATCACATCAAAATATTCAAAACACAAGTGAGCTGCCTAGTCGGCCATCACTCAGCAAATTTTCATTCCATGATATCCTATGGACAAGAAATAAAATATCCAACAGATGTGCACAGGAAATTTATATGCAAAAGTCGTATTGTGCTGATACCTGCCAGTACGTGCTCTATAAATGATAAAAGAAATTGTAAGAATGGAAATACCCAACAATGCACATAGATTTATTTTGTGTACATATGGGCAAAATATACTTGAGAGTTACAGTTACATGGGGCTGCCTACATGCAGCTCCTGGCGGCTTGAAATAACATGGAACAAAAAATGAATTCTGTGTGTAAATAGGATGTACAAGTACATGGTTAGTGGCAGTGCCACTCCAGTATTCAGTAAAACATGAAAGTTCTTGTATGTACAAGCAAAAAGATGTGCCAAAAATTTGGTTATACTCCTCCAAATTGTAGGCAAATCTGACTGCATTCACTGAAAGCTTGAATCCTACTGTTTTTGTAGCATCGGTTTGGGTTGCCCAAATTGCTTTTCTCACAAAATTACCAATTTCAGCAAAAAGTGACAAATCCTAGGCCTCTTGCACATGGGAGTAAAAAATTGAGTTTGCATCTCTAGATGCATTGTCTACTATGAGAGACTGAACACAGCTGAGCAAAGACCAGTAATAAAACTCCGAGTACAGAGCAGTAAAATAAAAATAGAACATTTTACATTTGAGTTTAATTTACTCACATGCATGTTTGCTCGTCTAAGCATGTTGACGTGGGTAAAAATAAATGAGTATATTACAATACTGTCAATGAAGAAGAATTTTACTTGTCTACACGCTTACGCACCTTTACTCACACAGTTTTTGACCCCCTTGAACATTGGCTTCACAAGTTCCTGAGTAAACATCAGTAAAATGATGATGCCTGTGTTCAAGGATCCTAAATCTTGCCCACTGAGAAGCAAAGACAAAATTTGTTTGGAAAATAAAAAAATATACTCACTCTAAGGAAGAAAACACACGCTAAATATAGAGGGGTATATTTTGGATAGCTTAGTTTGTTTCATTTCATGCGCTTTGTATTTTATTTTTTTTGTGTCAAAATGTTATATTTGTGTACCGTCTATCCTCTAAACCCCCCCCCCCCCCCGCCCCCACTGTCTGCATTTTCCTTTCTGTGAAAAAAAAAAAAAAAAAAAAAAAAAAAAAAAACTTAAAAAAGGCAGTTTGCATAATATGGAAGTGGAGCGCTTATTAACCAACTCAATACTGGGCACTTTCACCCCCTTCCTTCCCAGACCAATTTTCAGGTTTTAGTGCTCTCGCACTTTGAATGACAATTACTTAGTGATGCTACACTGTACCCAAACAAAATATTTATAATTTTATTCACACAAATAGAGCTTTCTTTTGGTGGTATTTATTCACCACTGGGTCTTTATTCTTTGTGATAGAAGCGAAAAAAGTGCAAACATTTTGAAAAAAAATATTTTCTACTTTCGTTTTAAAAGAAATCCAATAAAAAATCAAACTTTGTCATAAATGAAGGCCAGAATGTATTCTGCTACATGTCTTTGGTAAAAAAAAAAAATCCTGATAAGTGTATAATTGGTTTGTGTGAAATAGTCTACAAGCTATGCTACGCATCATTAAAATTGATCAATCCTGATGTACTGATGGCCTCTCATTTCTTGAGGCCCTAAAATGTCAGGACAGTACAAATACCCCCTTTTTGGAAAGCAGACAGTCCAAAGTATCTAGTAAGAGGCATAGTGAATTTTTCGAAGTTGTAATTTCTTCCCACAATGTTTTGGAAAATGAACTTTTTTTTTCACAAAATTGTCATATTTACAAGTTATTTTTCACTCACTGCATAGGCAAAACTTACACCCCAAAACACATTTGGCTACTCCTCCTGAGTATGGCGATACCACATGTGTGAGACTTTTCCACAGTGTGGCCACATACAGAGGCCCAACATCCAAGTAGCACCTTCAGGCGTTCTAGCATAAAATTACCCATCTAATGTTATGGCTACATATACTTTTAAAGGCCCTGGAGCACCAGGACAATTGAAAAGCCCACAAAATTACCCCATTTTGGAAAGAAAATATTTTTTGGAAAATGTGGAAATAAAATTTATAAAAGATATTTCTAACACCTAGCATGTACATAGCAAAAATGACACCCCAAAATACATTCTGCTACTCAGATAGCTACCATAACCGGGTATCTTTTTAAACAGCGGGTGATCTGCTTTCAGATAAAAGTGGTCTCTGTGGCGGACTCGCTGGAAGATCACTTATCAATAAAAAAAAAAAAAAAGGACATTTATTTTTATTGTTTAAGTGTAAATGTGAGATCGGAGGTCTTTTTAATCCCAGTCCTCACATTAAAGAGGTCCTGTCATGCTTTTTTTTCTATTACAAGGGATGTTTACATTCCTTGTAATAGAAATAAATGAAACATTTGTTTTTATTTTATTTTTTAAAGAAAGTGTAGAGAAAAAAAAAAAATAAATGTTGAAAGCGCCCCGTCCCACCGAACTCACGTGCAGAAGCAAACGCATACATAAAAGTCGTGCCCGCATATGAAAACGGTGTTCAAACCACACATGAGGTATCGCCGCGAGCAATAGAGCAAAAGCAATAATTCTAGCCCAAGACCTCCTCTAACTCATAACTGGTAACCTGTAGAAATTTTTAAACGTTGCCTATGGAGATTTTTAAGGGTGAAATTTTGTCGCCATGCCACGAGCGAGTGCAATTTTGAAGCATGACATGTTGGGTATCAGTTTACTCGGCGTAACATTATCTTTCCCAACACAGAAACTTTTTTTTTTTTTTTTAATGCAAAAAAAACAAAAACAAACAGTAGACGTGTATTTTTTCCAAAGTATTTCAAGACCGCAATTTTATTGTCTAGGGCAGCCCTCAAAAATTCCACTCGCATGCTCGCATTTTGTGAGTGGATTTTGAGGGCTGGCAAAAAGGGCTGCGTGGGGGGGGGCGAGCACCGCCAATCACAGAGGGAAAGAGGAGCGTCGCCACTGGATGATCAGAGCAGGGAACATCACAGCTTTCGTTTCAATAGCTGTGTGTTCCCCCGCCGTGTGCTGTCACATAAGCCCCTCCTCTTTCTCTGGGACTTTGATAGACAGATCACCAGTCCAATCCTAGGACGGGTGACATGTATCAAAGTTCCCCGAACAAGGGGAGGGGCTTATGGGTTGGCGCCTTGTGGGGGAACACACAGCTACTGAAACTAAAGCTGTTATGTTCCCTGCTCTGATCATCCAGTGGCGGCTCTCCTCCCCTCCACAGGTAGGCTGCACGTGGTGGACACAGGCACGCTGCATTAATGGGCATGGATAAAGTTGTTAATATTTTTATAACTCAATTGCATAAAACATTAAAGTGTCATTTCATGAGATAATTTATGATGACAGGTTTAGGGGCGGGGCAACTGGTGGCGAGTAACCCTTGAGGCCTGGCTAGTAGCTCAGGACTTGAAATTTTGAGCCCTGGTCTAGGGTGTCTGAAAAAATATATATTATATTATATTTGTGGGTTCCAAGTGATTTTCTAGGGAAAAAGAAAAAGGGTTTTAACTTGTAAACAAGTTTGAAAAATAGGCTTGGTCCTTAAGTGCTCATTCCAGGAATGTGTGCGTTGGGAATATGGACTGAGGTACATTCATTTGACGCATGCTGCACCATTTTTAGAACACATGGGAGCCACTTTGAAAATACGTTTTTATGGATTCCAGGGAGTTTGTGTTTTGATATAAGAATGAGTACAGGACAGTTGACCTCTAACCCTCAATAGCAATTTAAAGCCCATTAAAAAAAAAAGCACCCTAAAGATTATATACACTCAGAAATTAAATATATATATATTGCAGCTTATCATAAGAGGTAGTGGGTGCATTTTGTTTTATTTTTCAGGCCAAGAATATTTTCAACAACTACAGAAAATGCCTGTTGCTCTTGCCAGAAATGTATTCTCCTTGTCTCAAGTGAGACAAACTAAAACCATCTTATCTTTCTTCTGTAAAGTGGGTGGCAACCATAGCTCCAAACTCAGATACAAGAAGTGTGCTATCACAGTATTACCAGGTGAAAGTTTTAAATTAAAAAAAAAGTAAAAAAAAAACGAATGCAGCAAAGAATTGCAAAGCTGCATTATCTTACGTTTTGAATTTTTGAATTAAGATATGCTTTAACTTTACATTTCCTAATAACGCCGTTGCATTTCACCTACATGATGATGTTTTGTCAAAATTTCATGATTTTCACTGAAATTTCAGAGAAATTAAAGATCTGAGTTTTACTCATCTTTAGTATAAACAATGAAAGGTTACATGCATGGCACAAGTTCTTTTATTTAAAAAGAAGGCTGCCAGACTCTTTGGTGCGGAGGCGTATTTATGTAGAAGCTTAGGGTGATGTTTTCTTCCCAACAGTTGCTATATCTATTTTAGACAATGTCAGTCCTGTAGTCCTGTCAGAGAAACAAGAAGCAGATACAGATTTTCCACCGAAGACTTTAAAGTAATCACACATTGATGATAATTTAGAAAGGGCACAAATCTGTGAAATGGAAATATAAAATTCTAAAACGTGGCCCTTCATTGTGCACAAATTTTCATCATAATGTGTTTCATCCATGTCTCCAAGAGGCAGTTGGGTGCACTTGCGCACTTACAGGAATGTTAAAAATGTTCATAAGAATCCAACACATACATCAGAGTGCAGGGAAGTGTGTGGAGTTTAGATAATTAGACAATTACTAGATAAAACATTTAAAAACTATTAAAATTAAGTCCTTGCAACCCTTTTATTCATCGTTTAGCCATAATTATTAGGGCCCAAAAAAAAAAAAAACTCCCGACTTTTTGCAGGCCAGGAATGATAGTAGAGTTCTTAACAGAGATAAACAGATTTTAGTAGCATCACAGAGATTAAGGCAGGCTACACACGGTGCAAATTTCTTTCCTGCAACCACGTGTTTCACACAACTCCCCCATCAACACAGACAGTGCTGACAGGGGAATTCCTCCTGTGAGCAATTGTCTTCTTCTGGAGGGGGCAAGCGGGAGAAGCCACCCCCCCAGGAAAAGACCGTAATTATCGCTATCGCTATAGCAGTTACTAGCGATAATGTCAAGAGAATCTGGCTGGTTGTAACCAAATTGATTGATCAATCAGCTTGGTACATTCAGCCTGCCCCTTATCAATTCAAACCATGTATGTACAAATGTAGAGTTTTGCCCTTTGGGACTTTACATGAAGAGCCACAGAGCCAGTAATAAAAACATAGGGCCTTTTTTACTAAGTAAAGTCACTGTAGGTCGCACATCTATGGTGTCCTACTACAATGAATGGAGTAGCAACCTCAGCCTGGACTCTAAGCACTGAGCCATGACTGGGTAAAGTCATCACAACATTGTCCAATTAGAGCTCCAAGTGTGCTCGTTTTAGGTTCTCTTCATACATAGGTGGAGTAATTAGCCAGCTCCCTTGAGGTCCGCTGTCTTAGGACAATGTGTGCAATTTTAGATTTAATGTAGTGCATTATTAATAATTATCCCTGGTCAGTTATTTATTAACGTGAGAAACAGCCAGTCAACTAACACTGCCAGGCTATCAATGGTACCCAGAGTATTTTGGAACATCAAACAAGTGGGTCAAGACCAAAACGTATATACTTTAGTGCTTTTTACATCAAGAGGACTGATTAAGAAAATATTTCACAGGGCTGCAAGATGGATTAAGATGGATTAAATATGTAGAATGTAGTCCTATTTATGATATAGGTTGGATGTAATGATTTGTGCTTAAACTTTTTCATCCCCACAGAAGGAAACTGGATAAGCATCTTAAAAAGGCCATCTTCTAATTTATCCATTTCAGTTGTTTTTAGCACTAAACCTGAATTCTAAGTACAAGACTGACCAGATTGCTGCCTGTATATATCATCTGATTATGATGAGACATATCTGGAATGCCCAGCTCAATGCAGGTGGATATTTTCACTTACAGGCTAAGTAAGTCAGCTTCCTAGAAGCGGACAAGAGAAGTCTGATAAACAGAAGATGTGGTTGCCGCAGCGAGACAGGCCAGAATGAATAAAACACTAAAAACAGTTATCTCACTGTCCAGCAATCCTGCTGTACCTGCCTTCATCTGGATGTCTTTATTACGCAGGAGCTTACTGTTCATGTAAAGGCCATTGTTTAACTGCCTACAAAGAAGTGGGCTGGAAAACGCATTCAATAAAAGGAAGATTTATATATGCATCCTACAATTACTTCAAAATTACTTTAACAGAGCACAGTTTGTTTAGGCATTGTTTAAAGACCTGAGTTTTTCTTTTGCCTAACTTCTATTGCCCATTAAAACGTTTTGCCTAATTACCAGAACAGTTTTGAGTGTTTTATTCCATACATGTATTCACAAAGCCTAACCCAAAAATAGACAAGGATTTCAACTTGTGACCAAGTTTCAAATTTTATTGGATGTAGGTGAAAATACATTGACTAAACTTATTATTATTCCCATGTGTGTTCGGTATTTACATGGGCCTGTAGTGTGAAAAACTCCACCCATTATATCTGATTGTAGGCCACATATTGACAAATTATGGTAATCTCTGTAGAGACAAGGTGCTGCATTGTTTTTATGTAATCTATAGCAGTACATTTCAGTTTGAATCATTGGTCCTCTTAAAAAGTTCACCAGACAAACCCAACCTTCTAAAAAATATATGGTTAGACAAGCCACAAAGTAGATGGCAATTAACTGTATACGTCATAAGCAGTGAAGGTCACAGGGAATTTTTTGATTTTTGTCATGGAAGTAGTAACCTTCTCTTCCATTCATACGACATGGAAACTCATTTTATGACTTAACTACACGTGGGATTTTCCACCATACTGCTGCATGCCTCTGCAACAAAAGTTTACATGTCTTGCTTAATTGGTTTGAAAAACGTATGCACAATCCTGGAAAACTATGGTACTGAAAGATCATTCACAGTAGATAAAATACGATTATACATTTGTAAGTAAAGATATTAACATAAAAGTCAGTATATGCTTGTATGTGTGTTTATAGGAGAGTGCATTTCACTGGGAGTCCCTACAATCTGAACTTGGCTTCATGTAATGTAAAACAGGTCAGCTACAAAGTATTATCTGCCAAGCCTTATCACTACTTGTCAAGACTTGTAAAGGATTGTTAGCAAACTAATAAGGTCAATTACAGGGGTATTTGAAGTTACAATGGTGAAATGAACAATGGTGGAATGCTAAATTTAAAAAAAGTTACAATGTCATGTTCTATGCTTGTAATGGAGAATAATTTCTAACACAAATTTGACTGTGGGATCCAAGTATAGTATATTTTATTTATTAGACAGTGACATTATTAATTGGCACAAACATGTAAAAAAAATAAATAAATAAATAAAAAAAGAAAAACACTGAGATCATCTCATGATTCAAGATAGATGTTTACATGTCTTTTAATCCAGACAAATAGCTGGATTTGATTCACATAAGCTCACAATTTAGCAAAATACAGCTGTTTAACAAATTGAATTGGAGAGATTTTCCCTTTGGAGTGGAAGTAGCATTGACACTAGAGTGTTTCAATATAATAGAAAAAATATGGTTTCCTATAAATCTCTATTACACCCAGGCTGTGAAAGGGACAGAGTAAGAACAGAGACAGCAATAAAATCTCTTTAGTAAGAAAAGAGTTTGTTGAAAAGATTTCCCACCATTTCCCATCCCAGTGAAAGGTAAGTAGGAAGTGAGGGAAAATTTCCCCATTAGGAACAGAAACACAAATATAACCAGATGGTGGGGATTGAGTTGACAATTAAAAGGGTAATCTACAGTGGTGACAATTATTATTTCATCCCCCTGCAGTTTGTCCACTTACAAAGAAAAGAAGGGTCTAGAATTGTTATCATAGGTGTATTTTAAAATGATAGAATATCAACCAAAAATACAGAAAAAAAAAAAAAAAAATATACGATTCAAATGCTACAAATTTAAATAAGTATTTGATCATCTACCAACCAACAATCATTTTGACTCCCACAGACTGGCTACAGTGTGTGCTCATGTGGTACACAGATTAGTCCTGTCAATTTAAAAAGGTGCTCCCAATGACAACTCCTTATGAGCATAAGAGACATCTGTCCACAGAATCTTTCTTTCATTCAAAACTCACCATCATGGGCAAGACCAAAGAGTTGTCAAATGGCGTTAGTGACAAGATTGCAGACTTGCACAAGGCTTGCATGGGCTACAAGACCATCAGCAAGAAGCTTTGCGAGGAGACAACTGTTGAAGCGATCATTCGCAAATGAAAGACATACAAAATAATCATCAATCGCCCTCCATGCAAGATTTTGCCTCATGGGATAAAGGATGATCATGAAGGATCAGCCCAGAACTTCACAGGAGGAGCATGTAAATGATCTCAAGGCAGTTGGGACCAGTCACCAAAAAAAACATTGGTAACAAAATATGCCACCATGGATTGAAATCCTGCAGTGCCCGCAAGGTCCCCCTCCTCAAGAAGGCACATGTACAGGCCCATCTAAAGTTTGCCAATGACCATCTAAATGATTCCGAGAAGGATTGGGAGAAAGACCAAAATTGAGCATTAACTCGACTCGCTGTGTTTGAAGGAAGAAAAATGCTGACTATGACCCTAAGAACACCATCCCTACAGTCAAGCATGGAGGTCGAAACATTCTTTGGGGCCGTTTCTCTGCTGAAAAGGTACAGGCTGACTTTGCAGCATTGAGGAGCCAACGGACAGGGCCATGTATTCTAAAATCTTGGATGAGAACCTTCGGCCCTCATGGATGGGTCTTCCAGCATGACCCAAAACATACCGCAAAGGCAACAAAGGAGTGGCTCAAGAAGAAGCACATTAAGGTCATGGAGTGGCCTAGCCAGTCTCCAGACCTTAATTCTATAGAAAATGTATGGAGGGCCAAGAAACCTTAAAGATTGAGAAGATCTAGAGAGTGGACCAAAATCCCTCCTGAGATGCAAGGTGCAAACCTGGTAACCAACTGCAAGAAATTTTTTATCTCATTCCTTGCCAACAAGGGTTTCTCCACCATGTACGAAGTTTAGTTTTGCTTGGGGATCAAATACTTTGAATTGCAGTTCAGTGAGTTAATGTATAGCATTTTTTTTATGTTTTTTTGGGGGGATTTTTGGTTGACATTCTTATCTCTATAATTTAAAAATACACCTAGCATAAAAAAAAAAAAAGATCCTTCATTTCCTTATAAGTGGGCAAACTTAAAAATCTGCAGGGGATTAAAAAAATATTTTCTCCACTGTACACTGTAACACAAACTTCATTCTGCAATTGGTGGACATGGCTGTCCTTGTGATCCTTTAATTAAAATTGTTTCAGTCAATAAAGTGATTGTAAAGTTATTTTTTATTAAAATAACAAACATTTTATACTTACCTGCTCTGTGCAGTAGTATTGCAGAGAAAGGCCCTAAACGTCCTCTTCTGGGGTCCTCCGCTGGTGCTCTAGACTACTCCCCCTCTGAGCGCCCCCATAGCCACTCACTTGCTATTGAGACACTCATGTGGGCTGAATCCTGAGCCAGGCTGTGTGCATCTATAGACACACACAGCCGAGTGGGAGCCAATGACTCCCGCTGCTCTCAGTAAAGCCCAGGAATGCAGGAAGAGAGAGCAAAGCTGCTAAAGGGAACATCGCTGGATCGAGAGTGGTGTCAGGTAAGCGTTGAGGGGAGGCACAGAGAGTGGAGTTTTTTTTTAATTTAATGCAGAACGTGCATTAGAGCAAAGAACTTTCTGCCTCTAGAAACACATTAAACCTGATTAACTACTTTATTCCAAGTTCCCTGGTCTGCGTATGTCAGTGGGGTGGATTTACTAAAGGAAAATAGGCTGTTTACTTTTCAAGGGAAGTTGCACTTTGCAAAGGGAATATTTCCCAGAGTAAATTCGGTGAAATTTCATTTTGGAAAGATGACCCAATCACATGCAAGGAAAAATCTAAAAAAAAAAAAAAAAAAAAAACACAGAATTTTTGCTTACATATGTATGAATGATGCAAGTCAGCAGAGCTTCACCTTTCACCGCTTTGCTTTGGGACTAATTCCCTTGCAAAGTGAACAATTTGCCTTTAGTAAATTAACCCCCATGGCTCATAGTATTGAAAACAATAAAACAGCAATACATTTAGGCAACTAGAGGAAGGACAGAATGTTTCCTTTTCTTTCTACTGAGCAATTTAATCACATGACTTTACAAATGTAATTACAAACTTAATAGCTAAACCATACTGATATACACCAGTGTCCACATGCAAACATCCCAATGATGAAGAGTACAAGGTACATCTACCTTTTTTTTTTTTTTTTTACAAAGGTTGCCTGAAGCACCAAGCTTACAGATGGAAATTATTTATGATGACAGGTAGACCTCTGTCAAAGCATCCAACATAAACCAGAAGCCAGAGAATGGCTCACTCCACCAGGCTCCATAACTAAATATCACTTTTGGGTTGATTATTTAGTAATATGTCCTGCTAAATGATAGTGTAATGAGCAGCAGAAGACCATCAGATTCTGGCATAGTCTCCATATTTCCAATGTCATAGGGGAAATCTGTAAAGGATATGGGCACTCATGGCATTTCTCATAAACTGGTAGCTGGAGATTGAAAATAGATGTATTATATAATCTTTAGTGATCATTTTTTTCCTCTTACTGACCAGGCATTTTTTCCCCCATACTGAACAGACCACTCACCAGGCATGTTTTTCTGCTGCTGACCTCTTTCCTCCTACTGAACTCTGATGCTGAGGCATTTTTTACAGCAACAGATTAGGATTTTTTTCCTCTTACCACTGACGTCAGGGTATTTTTTGCTTTTACTGATCACTTGTGAGGCAATTTTTCCTGCTACTGGTAGCTAACACGTGGGCACTTTTACCCATCACCGACACCAGGGCATTTCTACCACCTTTAAACACGGCTGCCAGGGCATTTCTTTCCTCCAACTGAACACTATTGTGGGGAATGATCTGCTTTACTCCCACTTAGTGGAAGATTTTTTTTTCTCCTACTGACAGAATTTTCGCCTACTATCCATTGCTAATATTTTAATAATGCCAGTTATCAGAGGAAATAATCTGTAAATATGTAAAATATTCCAGGAATGTTAAGTACACTAAAGAGGAAAATTAAAACAATGCATGCAAAAGGACACAACACTGGATATACATGATAAAAGGGGAGTACATTTTCAAAAAGGGGCTAAGTTAAACAGTAAATTAAAAAAGAAAAATATTTATTTTAGCAATTAATCGTAGATTTCCCATTTATCATTCTTTTCAACACGCTGAGATAATATCCCTTTTTTACAGATATTTCTAAAAAAGATAATGTCTTTAGTACAGAGGATCAGTTAAATGTCTGAGGTTTTCCTGAATATGATTCTCTATTTTTCTTGCCCAGTTTAGGTTACCCAAGCATGACTGCTGCACTGTCATTGGTTGACCAGGCGGTCAATATTGATTGCCAATATCTGTAACCACCAGGTCAAAAATAAATGCCAAATCTGTATTCTGTGCAGACTATGCATTCGATTTAAAGGCATCTTTCATATGAATCAAGTATTTTTGTGTAAATATATATATATATATATATATATATATATATATATATATATATATATATATATATATATATATATATATATATATATATACACATATATACACACACACACACACACACACACACACACACACACACACACACACATTATACACATACATACACTGCACAGCCATCTAATGTACTGTATCAATTAAATTCATCCATAAGCCAAAAAAAAAAAACAACAACAACATACAAACACACCACACACACAAAAATAAAAACCCCTTTTGTCCAATTATGCAATATTGTACCACTTCATTTCCAGCACACTTGTGGTTGTAAACTTCATTCAATGCATGAAGGTAAAAAACAAACATTCTGTGTGCAGCAGTCCCCCTAATACTTAGCTGAGCCCCCTCTTGATCCAGCAATGTGCACAAGAGCCGGGTGCCATTGGCTCCCACTGCTCTCAATCACAGCCAGTGAGACAAATCAGGAGACAGAGGGGGCAGTCGAGCTATGGCTCAGTGTGTGAATGGACACACAGAGCCGCAGCTCAGGAGTGTGCCAGCATGGGTGCCCAGCAGGAGGAGGGAGCCAGGAGCACCAGTGTGGGGTCTACTTATCTGCTCTGTGCAAAACCACTGCACAGAGCAGATAAGTAGACAAAGGACTTTAATATCCCTTTAAGTGAGCCTGTCCTATGACAATTCAGAGTAAAGTAAAAACCAATCATGGTGCTATGCCCCTTATATTGTCTTGTAATTCTAGGGGCAGGACTGAGCCATACCCTTCAATGAGCCAAGAGTCATGTGATCCCTTATACTCAGAAGGCCTTGTTTCTTCTCAAAGTGGCTTGGAAAGCACGTGGAAACTATGCGGCAATCCTTTTACATTGTTCTCGATGTTAAAACATTCACAGACTTTGTAGAAGTGTTAGTTCACGCTAAATACCTTTTGGCAGTTGCAGTCTATTCCAGTGCATTTTACTTTTTTTTTCTAGGACACAAATGTATTTTTACAAACTTAATGCAACATTTCTTGGGTTTTATGAGGGGGGGAAATGGAACACAAAGTTCTAGTCAGTTCCCAGAAGAAGTACAACCCAAAAGTTTACCCAAATCTATAATTAACAAAACTACCAGTAAACCACATGAGTGTGACCATTATGAAAATAGCATGATAAAGTCCCAAGACAAAGCTTCACTGAGTTACAAAGTGGGTGAGGTTGAAAAAAAAAGACAAAAGTCCAACCTATGTGTGTGATTATATGTCAGTATTTCATTGCATATCCCTGTAGGTTGCGGTTGTTCAGGTGCTTATCTAATAGTTTTTTGAAACTAATCAATGCTCCCCGCTAAGACCACCGCCTGTGGAAGGCAATTCCACATCCTTGCTGCACTTACAGTAAAAGAACCCTCTACATAGTTTAAGGTTAAACCTCCTTTCTTCTAATTTTAATGAGTGGCCACATGTCTTGTTAAACTCCCTTCCGCAAAAAAGGTTTTATCCTTATTGTGGGGTCACCAGTAAGGTATGTACAAATTTAAATCATATCCCCTCTCAAGCGTCTCTCCTCCAGAGAGAATAAGTTCAGTGCTCGCAACCTTTCCTCCTAACTAATATTCGCCAGACCCTTTATTAGCTTAGTTGCCCTTCTTTGTACTTGCTCAATTTCCAGTACATCCTTCCTGAGGACTGGTACCCAGAACTGGACAGCATACTTTAGGTGCGGCTGGACCAGAGTCTTGTAGAGCGGGAGAATTACCGTTTTATCTCTGGAGTTGATCCCCTTTTTCATGCATGCCAATATTCTGTTTGCTTTGTTAGCAGCAGCTTGGCATTGCATGCCATTGCTGAGCCCATCATCTACTAGGACCCCCAGGTCCTTTCCCATCCAATATTCCTCCAGAGGTTCTACCCCCAGTGTATAGATTGCATTCATATTTTTGCCACCCAAATGCATTAATTTTAAATTTTTCTACAGTAAACCTCATTTGCCATGTAGTTGCCCATTCCATTAATTTGTTCAGATGTTTTGCAAGGTTTCCACATCCTGCAGAGAAGTTATTGCCCTGCTTAGCTTAGTATCGTCCGCAAATACAGAGATTGAACTGTTTACCCCATCCTCTAGGTCGTTTATGAACAAAATAAATAGGATTGGTCCCAGCACAGAACCCTGGGGGATCCCACTACCCACCTCTAAACCAGTCCAAGTACTCCCCATTTATCACCACCCTCTGAACTCGCCCTTGTAGCCAGTTTTCAATCCATGTACTCACCCTATGGTCCATGCCTTATTTTGTACAGTAAACGTTTATGGTGAACTGTTTCAAATGCTTTTGCAAAATTCAGATACACCACGTCTACAGGCCTTCCTTTATCTAGATGGCAACTCACCTTCTCAAGAACGATTCTTCATGAATCCATGCTGATTACTGCTAATGATACCGTTCTCGTTAATAAAATATTGTATATAGTTCCTTATCATCCCCTCCAAGAGCTTGCATACTATTGACGTTAGGCTAACTGGTCTAATTCCCAGGTATGTATTTTGGGCCCTTTTTAAATATTGGTGCTACATTGGCTTTTCTCCAATCACCTGGTATCATTCCAGTCAGTAGACTGTCAGTAAAAATTAGGAACAATGACCTGGCAATTACTTGACTGAGTTCCCCAAGTTCCCTCGGGTGCAAGCCATCTGGTCCCGGCGATTTATTAATGTTGTTTCCCAAGTCTAAATTTTAATTCTGTCCTCTGTTAACCATGGAGGTGCTTCCTGTGATGTGTCATAAGGATGTGTCATAAGATTTGGTTACTGAAGCCCCCCCCCCCCCCCCCCCCGATTTCCTTGTGAAGACTGAGGAGAAGAATAAATTCAATACCTTCACCATCTCCCCATCCTTTGTAACCAGATGTCCTTCCTCATTCTTTATGGGGCCAATGTGGTCTGTCCTCCCTTTTTTACTGTTTATATACTTAAAGAATTTCTTGGGATTTTTTTTTGCCATGTGTCTTTCGTGTGCTATCTTAGCTGTCCTAATCACACCCTTACATTTCTTGTTGCATTCTTTATAAAGTCTGAATGCTGATGATAATCCCTCAACCTTTTATATGCATTTTACATTGGAGTTAAGCCATCCAGGACTTTTGTTCGCTCTTTTAAATTTATTACCCAATGGGATGCATTGGCTAATGCCCTCATTTAATATGCTCTCAAAAGCAAATACATCTCTCCTCCGTGTTCTTTGTTCCTAAGATTTTATCCCAATTCATGCATTCTAACAAGGTTCGTAGTTTAGGGAAGTTGGCTCTTTGTATTCCCCTTATGTTTCCTATTCGTGTGATTTATCCGAATACTTAGACTGGGCAGAGGGAACCACGCATTCATCTATGTCTGGATAATTGAAATCCCCCATTATGATAACACTTCCCATCTTTGCTGCTAATCTAAATTGTAATAGGAGATTAGTCTCCCCCCTCCTCCCTCAGGTTAGGGGGCCTATAGCATACTCCCATTAATATTTTTCCCTTCGCTTAATCCCTTTGGAACTCTACCCATAAGGATTCCACCTCCTCCCTAGCTCCCTTAGTGAGGTCATCTCTCACATTCACTTGTACATTATTCTTGATATATAGGCATTCCCCTCCCCCTTTTTTACCCTCTCTATCCCTGCGATAAAAGGGTATACCCTTGAATGGTTGCCAGCCAATCATGAGAGCTGTTGAACCAGGTCTCTGAATTTCCCACAAAATCCAAAGCCTCCTCGTGCAACAGTATCTCTAGTTTACCCATGTTGTCCGCCAGGCTCCTGGCATTGGTGAACATGCCATGTAGTTTAGATCAGTTGCATACTATCCTTTTATTGGGTATAATTTATGAAGGAGTTTATGAATTGTTTTCCCCTTTTGGCTTCAGATTTGGATCCACTCAGGTGCAAAGAATAAGAATTAGGTTGGAGCAGACAGATTGGTGTAAGGCTTTGCTTATACTTGCATTGACAGTCAGTAAGGAGATATTTTAACGCCTCCTCCCTGCCCATTTAAACTTTTTAAACCCCACTCCAGCGTGCCGCAACTGCGTACATTGCACACAGTTGCAGGTCTCCCCCATTCAGTTGAATAGGCTAGATTCAGCAGGTAGTACTTCCGGCTGAATGTGTTAGTGGTAATAATTTTATGCTGTATCACATTGCAAAAGCATCATGACCCCAGCTTATGTATACACCCTTCGCTGTCTTTGCAGATTAATGGAGAACGAGGGGTAAAAACATGGCTCAATCATGGGTTTTTACCACCCCCTAACTGCAAGTATAAACTAGGCTAAACAGTTATGTTTGTGATAACCGCAAAAATGCCATATGACGCTGCATAGATTTTTACAAGTGCTTGATGCTCACAAAAGCACAATAGTTATCCAAAGTATTACATGTACTTGGTGGCAACTGGGAATTAAAGTGGTTCCAAAGTCAGAAAGTTTTCTTTTATCTTAATGCATTCCCTGCATTAAAAAAAAAAAAAAAAAAAAAAAAGAAGGTCAAAACCTGCTCCCCCCATACTTAAGCCTGATCTTGATCCAGCGATGTGAATGATAACTGCAGATCTCTCAACTCTCTCCCTCCTTACTGGCTCAGAGACCACAGTGGGAGCCATTGACTCCTGCTGCTGTCAATCACAGCCAGTGACGAGGGAGTGGGGCCAAACCACACTCTGCGTGTCAATGGACATACAGAGCGGGGCTCGGGAGCGAGCATGCACGAGTGCCCCTAGAGAAATATTTTAATTTAAAAAAATGAACCTTTACAATCAATCACTTTAATTGGTATGCCGCATTGTTCAATTTCATAGGTTTTCTTTTTGTTGTGTGTTTTTTTTTAGAGTAGTTATACGATCACAAGTATACTTTGGGTTGCTGGATGGGAAACCGGATTCAGATATCTTTTGGCAGCTGTTATCCTTTACCCACTAGAGAGATCATTAAACTTTACAAACCTGGGTAACTATGACCCTTCATTGTGGCATAAAAAAAAAGAAAAAAAAAAAAAAAAGGAGGGTAGAGGTTTATAATTTAATTATAGGACAGTACCCCTGCTCAGTAAGTTACCTTTCTGCAAGGGGATACTTATTTTTCCAGTGCACTCTCTGAGAAAACGATCATTACCCCTGTACAAGTTTTCTTTATTTTACAGGAGACGGGGATAATAAAACTACTAAAAAAAAAAGTTTAATTGTAGTAGATACGGTATTTAAAAGCAGAAACTTGTATCATTGGTTAGTTTTTATATATATATATATATATATATATAGGGCAACCTCAAACTCTGGTACTATAATTTTAAGAGATATAAAAAACAGTCTTCAATGAAAGAAAAAAAAATGACATTTGTAAGAACTGGCCCTTTAAAATAAAATTTAAAGGAAAAAAATGTATTTGGTGTGCATAAGCATTAGGCTTTATTTAAAAAAAACATTAAAAAGTTACCTGTCTGTAAATAGAACTATAAGGTCCTTCTGGTCACTTAAGGTTTCTAACGCTTCCTTTAACAGACGAACTTTCTGGCCTCCTCCTATTGAATTTGTTACATCTCCTCCTTTCCAGTCTAGTCCTGTGCCTAGAACCTACAAAAATATCAGAAAGACGTGTATAAGTTGATATTTTTTTTTTTCCAATATAACATCACAAGGTGGTTTTAAAGGCCAGGCCACAATTAAAAAAAAAACACATTAAAAAAGTTATATCTGAGGCGTAGAAATAAAAAACAAAAAAAGGTTTATGCTAATGGCAAATGTATTTTCAAGCAAACGTTGGCTGATAACCAAGATTCCAAAATGTACAATTCATAGATAACAACCAGGTGTTTTTTTCACTCTGGTCCAACCAGGAACCTTTTTATTTTCTGCCATATTTTATTAATATTAAAAAAAACAATTCTACAAAAAAATAAATAAATAAACAAAAAAAATTGAAAAAAAAATTTTTGAAAACCAAACATAAGTAAAAAGAGTAAGCATATACAAACTTCACTAATAGACCATAAAGTATTGGTATTCTGAAGTAGGCAAAGTACCCTTTTTGTTATTCATTGCCCACAATTCCAGTTTATCCCCCTCTCTGATATATACATATCTTGTACAGCTTCTTTTTTTTTTCTTCAAACTCTTTATTTTAAATTTTATACAATACAATACAGTGCATTTCATCTTTTGAACATGTTCCCTTACTTTGTATTCTCACATCTATAACCTACATTTTCTATAGTATGAATTATTTATACTTTTACTTCTGCTATTTTCCTTGCACTTTCTTCCACTCCCTCACACGTCCACCCCCCCCCCCCCCCCCCCACCCACAAAGTAAATAAAAGAAAAAAGAAGAAAAAAAAAAAAGAATTATATGTTACTTCCCCCTCTCCCCTCCCCCACCCCCCCCACCACCCCTCCCCCTCCAGTCTCCCCCTAAATGCAAAGTAGGGAGCCCATGTGTCGCTGTACCTCTCCTCCTGTTCCTTAATTACCATTGTCAAATTTTCCATTAATTGAATTTCTCCCACTCTGGCCCACCATTGGGCCCTCGTGGGTGCTACGTCTTTTTTCCACAGAGCCGGAATACAGGCTCTCGCCGCCGTGAGAAGATGTTTTAGTAGTGATTTTTTGTATTTTTCCACAGGCATAGGGACAAGATTTAACAAAAATGCAGCAGGGTCTTCACCAAGTGGCACCCCTGTAATTTCCTTTACTATTTCCTCGATCATTTTCCAGTATTCTCTGATTTTGTCGCATTCCCAAAAAATATGCAGCATTGTACCCTCCGATTTTCCGCATCTCCAACAGGTATTTGGTGTCTGCGGGAATATGCCGTGTAACATGCTTGGGGTCCTATACCACCGGGTAAGGATCTTATATCCTCCCTCCTGGTATTTACTTGCTATTGATGTTTTATGGACGGAGCCCAGTATTTTTCCCTTTTGTTTTGGGGAGAACGTAAGCTTCAGATCTTTTTCCCAGGCACTTATATAACCTAAGTTTTCAGGTGCTTCCAGTCTTGTAATCATTTCGTAGAAATATGACAGGGGGTGTCTTAAGTTCTCACCCTCTAAACATATCTGCTCAAATTCCGACAACCCCCGGACTTCTGAATATTTTAGACTTTTTGAGTGAATATATGCACCCAGCTGCATGGCTCTAAAATAGTCTAATTCTGGGGAAAATTCACTTTCTATCTCCCTTCTTGTCATTAATCTTCCCTCTTTTGAGAAGTGTATGATCCTGTTTTTCCCCCTACCTCTCAGGTCGCAGAATTTGTGGTCAAGTAAGCCTGGCTTAAATTCATATGTCCCTAGTATAGGTACCATAGGACTTGGTTCACTTGATATCTTGTTTTTATTGAAAGATTTTTTACTTGTGCTTAAAGTTGCCCCTATCAATGGGTGTTTTTTGGCTATCGCTGGGATATCCTTTCCAGACATCCATGCCAACCCCTCTAAGGGGGTTTTACTCGCTATTTGTTCCATAAGTACCCATGGCTTCTTTTTTTTAGCACACCACTCCTTAATTCTGACTAAATGTGAGGCCTCTTGGTACCTACCTGGGTCTGGAAATCCAATACCACCTTTTCCTTTAGGGAGAGTCAGAATCGATCTCCGTACTCTTGCTGGCTTTCCAGCCCATATGAAGCTCAAAAAACCTGATCGGAGTTCTTTCATAAAACTTTGGGGAATCTTTACTGGCATAGTTTGAAATAGGTATAGCAGCCGTGGCATTACATTCATTTTTATTATATTCGTCCTCCCAAACCAAGTGAAGATTTCTTTGTCCCATCTTTTCAAATCTGTCTTTATTTGTTTTAACATTGGGGCATAGTTTAATTCAAACGCTCTACTTAACCTTTTAGGTATTTTAGTGCCCAGATAATCAATATATGAGTCTGTCCATCTAAATTTAAATTGGGAGGTTATCTGGTGGGTCAGAGAATCACTCATCTCCAATCCCATAGCTTCTGACTTGCTATAGTTCACTTTGAAGTTGGCTATGTCCCCAAATTTCTGTAGCTCCCCCAAGAGGGGAGGCAGGGATATGGCTGGAGAGGATATAAAAAAAATCAGGTCGTCAGCAAAAGCTGCTAGTTTGTGTTCCTCAGTTTCTGTTTTTATACCTCTAATGTCACGGTTTGAGCGAATTATTCTTAGAAATGGTTCCATTGTAAGAATGAAAATAATGGGCGATAGTGGACATCCCTGGCGTGTTCCATTCCGGATTTGAAAAGATTCCGAGAGTCTTTCATTTACTTTCACTTTAGCAGTCGGCACTGAGTATAGGTTTTGGAGCCATCTCAGCATTCCCACCCCCAGACCGATATGTTGAAGTGTGGCCCTCAGATACCGCCAGTCCACCCTATCAAACGCTTTTTCTGCGTCAGCTGATATTAATGTTAAGGGTTTATGCTGGGTTTGTGACCAGTATATTGCATTTATTACTCTCTGTGTATTTTCCCTCCCTTCCCTCCCTGGGGTAAACCCTACTTGGTCGGGATGGATCAATTCCGGTATGTATTCAATCAATCTGTTAGCTAATATTTTGGAGAACATTTTTAGGTCGACATTTAATAATGATATCGGCCGGTAGCTAGAACACTGGGATGGGTCCTTCCCCTCTTTTGGAATAACAGCAATATGAGCTAACAGTATCTCTTCGGGTAGCTTATGTCCTTCCTGTATTGAGTTAAATGCTGCTAAAAACCTTGGGAGCAGTTTCTCTTCGAATGCTTTATAGTAGGATAAAGAGTACCCATCGGGTCCTG
This sequence comes from Lithobates sylvaticus, assembly GCA_028564925.1. Taxonomy (NCBI): domain Eukaryota; kingdom Metazoa; phylum Chordata; class Amphibia; order Anura; family Ranidae; genus Lithobates; species Lithobates sylvaticus. Next base: position 413,308,700 of record CM053028.1, read on the forward strand.
GCGCTTTACCTACGGGTAAGGAGTTCAGGACTTTCCTGAACTCCTCAGCCGTTATTGGCTTATCCAGATCTCGCAGGGCTTCTTCTGTTAATTTGGGCATTTCAGATAAACGTAGATATTCTCTAATTGCCTCCTCTTTCTTTTTGTTTTTCCCTGTGCTACCTTCACCCTCAAGTTGATAGAGGCCCTCATAATATTTCTTAAAAGCCTGAGCTATTTTCTCTGAGGAGTTTAATATCTCTCCTCCTTGCGATTTAATGCCCATTATTTGTCTCCTTATGTTGGGTTGTTTTAACGCTCTTGCTAACATCCTACTCGGCTTATTCCCATACTCATACATTTTTTGACTGTTTCGTTTTATCTTTGCTTTAGCTTGTTCGATGAGCAGGGAATTTAAATCGCCCCGTAGATTATTTAACTTCTCTTCTATTTTTTGTGCCTGAGTTTTTTTATGTACCATTTCTGCTTCCCTAATATCTTTAAGTAAGGCTTCTATTTGTTCATTCAATTTCTTTTTCCTATAGGATCCTAAAGAGATAAAGAGTCCTCTCATCACACATTTATGCGTCTCCCAGATGCCAAATGGTGTTATTTCTTCCGTCTCGTTTATTTGGAAGAAGGAATCCATTTCGCTGTCTAATATTTTTTTGTACTCTCTATCCTTCAGAAGTGACTCATTCATCTTCCAATGATATTCCCGATACTCTACTTCACCTAAATCCATTTCACAGCTGGTAGGAGCATGGTCGGATAGTGTAAAAGAGCCTATGTCAGCCTTTGTCAAATGTGTCAGTCCCGTCTGCGAGACAAAGACATAATCAATACGGGTATATGTCTTATATTTCGCAGAAAAGAATGTATAGTCTCTTTCTTGGGTATGAAGTGTCCTCCATGCATCCACCAGTTGCATATCGTTGAATAGTAATTTTTTAATTTTCCTTATTTTGGTATATGTCAGGTGGGAGGCGCCTCTTGAGGTATCCTTAAGGGGGTCCAAGACCACATTTAGATCTCCACCCATAATTATCAAACCCTCCTCATGTCTCTGAATCTCTCGAATACTGGTCTCTAAATAGTTAATCTGGTTGATATTTGGGAGATATAGATTCACCAATGTCACCTTTTGTTGTCCTATTAGGCCTTTCACAATTAAGAGGCGGCCTACCTCATCCTTTATTACTTTTAATTCTTTCCATGGGGTCTGCTTCGATATCAAAATGGCCACTCCGTTTGATTTAGAGTTCTGGGAAATCCCATGGTATATACTGGTGAATCCGTAGTCTCCCAAATTCGGTATTTTTCTTCCACTAAAATGTGTTTCCTGTAGGAAGGCTATATGTGTTTTTAGTCTTCTCAGTTCGGCGAGAAGCCTGACCCGTTTTTCCGGAATATTTAATCCCTTTACATTGTAGGAAGTAAACTTTATTCTAGTCAGTTGTACAGCTTCTTGATTTGACTAAATGCTAATCATTACTTTCTCCACAGCCACAAGATAGGAGACATGGAAGAGAAAGAAGTTAAAACTTTAAAGAAAACAAGTTGGAATGGGTTCCCATTCCTCCATATGGGGGAGTTGAGAGCGCAATGGATTTTAAGCAGAAATATTAATATATTTTTTTTGCAATTATCAAACTGACATAACAAAATCTAACAATCAACTTCTGTCAAACAGGGATGGTAATACATGGATCGGAATTTGTCAGGTCCCTGCTGAACTGTACACATTTTGAGCCATCTATCACTATCTTTACTGGGGAAGGGGGGCACAGTAATGATTTAATAGGTCTTCTGATCACACTTTTCACCAAACAAAAGTTAACAGTATGTGCAGGAATTGACAAATGATTGGCATTTCATTTCAGTGGGTGCCATACATATCATGAATCTAATCTGGCTGTGGGGAGACAACAACTGATTTTAGTACTGATGCATTAAAGTGGTTGTAAACCCTTCCATATGCCCAGTGAAGGGACTGGCCTCAGGTGATACACAAAGATAAAAACATATCCTCGTACATTAGTTGTACCCGTTTATCTTCTTCTCTACATACCTTCAAAGTCCAAATTTCTACAGCTTGTCTGAGCTTCCAGAAAGCAGGGAGTTGGGAGCTAAAAAAAAAAAAAAAAAAAAAAAAAGTACACTCTGAAGAGCTCAGTAAGAGCTGATTGGAGGGAAAGGACACCCCCCCCCCCCTTTACACAGGAACAGAGCTGAGGCGGTCAATCACAGGCTGTGTGCAGGAGGTCCCTCCCCTGCCGCCTCTCCTAAACACAAAAAGGTATGTTTTTTTGTTGTCTGCCTCAACTCCCCTTCCACTAAACTCCTGATAGATGCATGGGCTAACATGGAGCTCAAATGCCTTTAACAAACTGCTTTTTAGAGTTGCAGTGTGCACGAGGCCTAAAGTAACAAACTTTCCTGTTATAACATCATTAAAGTAGCTTTAGCCATTTGCTTTATGTCATTGATGAAACCTCCTCTCTTCAGGGAAGCCTATCCCAACTCCCCCTTAAAGCGGAGCTCCACCCTAAAGTGGAACTTTGGCTCATCGTATCCCCCCCCGTTCCGGTGCCACAATTGGCACCTTTCAGGGGGGAGGGGGCTGCAGATACCTGTATAATCCAGGTATCTGCACCCACTTCCGGGACTAGCTAGCCGCAGATAAACCCCCCCCCCCCCCCCCCCCCCCCGTTGTGTCCTGGGAAACACACAGTTCCCAGGACACAACAGCGACCAGTAAAGACACGCAGCACGGCTCGCGCATGCGCAGTAGGGAACCGGGCAGTGAAGCCGCAACGCTTCACTTCCTGATTCCCTGACAGAGGATGGCGGCGGGGGCAGTTGAAAGACGATCGATTGCTCATCATCTGCTGCCGACATCGCTGGAACAGGTAAGTGTTCATTTATTAAAAGGTAAGCAGCTGCAGTATTTGTAGCTACTGACTTTTAATATTTTTTGTTAAGGTGGCCATCCTCTTTAAGTGCTCCTGTACACAGCAGCTCAAAAGGAACTCAAAGAAGCGGCTCCTACAGGCTTTTGAGCTTATTTTTCTGCCTGGAAACTTCCCTCCACGTTAGCCAATGTGCCCATACACTATGGATTTTTCCGGCATTTGCTCCTACAGGCAGAAAAAAAAAACACACCAACCAAACTCGCATTTTTGAGAGGAGCTAGTACCCCAAAGAGCGGTCAAAAAAGCTCAAAACAATGTGAAAACATTTATTCCAGTTTTTTGTTTTGTTTATACAGTGGTTAAGAAAATACTATCTAGGAGGGCTTGTTAAAAATAAAAAATAAAAATAAAACGCTTATGCTCAAAAAAGAGCTTGGAGAAGCTTGAAGAAGTTTAATAAAAATGTGCACAAGAGCACAAAAAAGCGTAAGCTACTTCAAGCTGAAATAAAAGCTCAAATGTCTGCAATGTTCATGAGCCCTAAAACTGTACTTTTAAACTTTCTCCATCAGCTCATTCCTCACAGTACCACTTGCCCGCCTCCCCCCCCCCCCCCCCCCCCCCTTAGATTGTAAGCTCTTGCAAGGAGGGCCCTTTTAAACCAGGGGACGTAGGGCCATGAACATTTAAACAAAAAATAAATAAAAAAAAATCGCGCTTCAAGGGTTGTAGCTCGGTGATCTGGAGTCACAGAGACCCCAAATTTGGGGGGTATGTAGCCCAAGTCCTACCCCACCACTGGGCTCCTACGACCTATGGTTCCAGAGATATGGGGCTCCTTGGGCAGCCTGTCAGAAACAAAATACAGAGCGGCCACTTTATATACAAGCTGACACACTCTGTTTGCAGCAAACTGAGAGGCACAGCTTGGAGTCTTGGACCAATTGTAAAGTACCATTGGTCCCAGCTGTCCACTAAAAATGCTGCAGTGGAGGCACGCCTCTCACTGCAGTGTCATAGAAGGGGCATGTGTCTAAAAGACAAATGCTCCCTTCCAGCCCAGCCCTCTTAACTACAAGGAAAAAACATAGGTTTAGGTGTATAAGATTTACCCACAATCCCATGTTTTTCTCACACAGTTAAAGTGGTTGTAAACCCTAGGACAAAAAAAAAACCCTGCAATACAAAGGCATAATGAGCTAGTATGCACAGCATACTAGCTCATTATGAATTACTTACCTGAGATTGAAGCCCCTGCAGCCGTCCTCGTACACCTTGCCGGTGGTTGACATCGCTCCCGGAGTTACTTCCCGGTATCGCGGGCTCCAACGCTGTGATTGCCTGAAGTCGCAATGATGTCAGGTAACGGCACACTCACTGAAGCAACGGCACGTACGTGCCGTTGCCTCAGTGTGCATGTGCCGATGATGTCGGGAAATACAGGCGATATCTCCTAAACCGTTCAGGATTAGGAGATATCCAGGGTAGCTACAGGTAAGCCTTATTATAGGCTTACCTGTAGCAAAAAGTGCGTTGTAAGGGTTTACAACCACTTTAAGAGGGAGAAACTGATTCTGTTGAAAAGGTACTGTTATATTCAAGCTAAATCATATGTTTATATGCTATATGTTATAACATAATAATTTATCATCGATTTAATGTGAACTTACTGGTTGGAAGTTTTAACTTCAAGCTTCAGTAATTTGTTTGTTAAGCCACCTGCTTGAGTACAGCTTTTGAAAATATAGTAAAATTACATTAAAAACAATATATAATAATTTGTATATTACTTATGGTAATTAACCCCTTGCCACCAGAGGCGGACTGACAGCTCATGGGGCCTCTGGGCAAAAGGAGATCATGGGGCCCCCTGTGTCTCCGCCCATGTGTCCCCGCCAACGTTCAAGCTACATCCACACAAAGTCCCACCTACATATTGCACTGCCCACATTGCATGCGTTAAAGAATTTCTCTACACCACAACAATGGTACATTTTCAAAATTAAGGTTTTCATAAATTAAACCCAATCGAACAGGTGCAACAAATGTCTTCTTAGCTGAACAGTTTAATAAAAAAATACCACCAATGTAAGGGACATTCTCCTCACTGACCACATACACACTATATATATATATATATATATATATATATATATATATATATATATATATATATATATATATATATATATATATATATATATATATATATATATATATATATATATATATATATATATATATATATATATATATATATATATATTACACACACACACATAAACATACACACACACACATACTTACTTAGCCTAGGGTCACACTGACAGCAGGAATGAAATCATGCAAGTCCAGCTAAACTCGCACGATTTCATACCAGCATGTCAGTGCGAGTTTGGCAGCGATTTCAGAGACATCTGTGCACAGATGTCTATAGAAATCGCACCCAGAAGTTGCCAAAAGTTGTACAGAAACTACTTTTGGGAATCGGTGCGGAGCCACAAATGCGGCATAGCACCGATTCGGGTAGTGCAGTTGCTAATCATTTGTCATGCAATTTGACATGTCAAATCACATGCCAAATTGCTCCAATGTGCACCAGGGCTAAGTGCTATTCCCTATACAACACTGATATCTATACATTGAGTGGCAGTCAGTCAATGTACCAGATATCAGTGTGCACTAGTGAATAGCACCTGCCACCTGGTAAATAGGCACAGCACAGGGCAAGAAGGAAAGAACATTCACATGGCTCGTTCTTATAACAACACACACTAACTGCTGTGCTGTCTGTCTTTATCACACTGACCTGCTGCTGCACACAAGGCAGGTCAGTGTGGGTGCCATTGGAAATCGTAAGATGACTCTGCTACCCTCTGTGTGAACTCTGCAGACTCCAGCTCCTTCCCAGTCTGTCCCCCGCGGCAGTGATGTATGGCCCCGCCCCTTAGCTAAATTCCCCAGAGCGACTGTCACTGAAATCATCCCCGCACAGCTGATGGCTCCAATGATCCATCCCGGCCAGCTCGCTCCTCTGAGCATATCTAGCCGCATCAACCAGGCGAGATTTAACCACTTCAGCCCCGGACCAATTGGCAGCCAAAGGACCAGAGGTCTTTTTTCAATTTCGCACTGCACTGCTTTAACTGGTAATTGCGCGGTCATGCAATGTTGTACCCAAACGAAATTGGCGTCCTTTTCTTCCCACAAATAGAGCTTTCTTTTGATGGTATTTGATTGCCTCTGTGATTTTTATTTTTTGCGCTATAAACGGAAAAAGACCGCAAATTTTGAAAAAAAAAAAAAAAGATATTTTCTACTTTTTGTTATAAGAAAAATCCAATAAACTCAATTTTAGTCAAACATTTGGGCCAAAATGTATTTAGCCACATGTCTTTAGTAAAAAAAATGCCAATAAGCGTATATTTATTGGTTTGCGCAAAAGTTATAGCGTCTACAAACTAGAGTACATTTTCTGGAATTTACACCGCTTTTAATTTATGACTGCCTATCTCAGTTCTTGAGGTGCTAAAATGGCAGGGAAGTACAAACCCCCCCCCCCCCCCCAAATGACCCCATTTCGGAAAGTAGACACCCCAAGCTATTTTCTGAGAGGCATATTGAGCCCATTGAATATTTTTTTTTTTTTTAGTCCCAAGTGATTGAATAAAGACAAAAAAAAACACATGCCATAGTTATATGTGGAATAGCACCCCAAAATACATTTTGCTGCTTCTCCTGAGTATGGGGATACCACATGTGTGGGACTTTTTGGGAGCCTAGCCGCGTACGGGGCCCCGAAAAATGCAAAATACTTACCATACCTCTCAGCAAATAGCTTGGGGTGTCTACTTTCCAAAATGGGGTCATTTTGGGGGGGGGTTTATGCCATCTGGGCATTCCATGGCCTCCGAAACTGTGATTGGCAGTGAGAAATTAAATAAAAAAATTACACCCTTAGAAATCTTGAAGGCGGTGATTGGTTTTTGGGGTCCCGTACGCGGCTAGGCTCCCAAAAAGTCCCACACATGTGGTATCCCCGTACTCAGGAGAAGCAACAGAATGTATTTTGGGGTGTATTTCCACATATGCCCATGACATGTTTGAGCAATATATCATTTAGTGACAACTTTTTGTAAAAAAAATATATATATTTTTTTTTCATTATTCAATCTCTTGGGACAAAAAAAAAAAAAAAAAAAAAAAATTTAATGGGCTCAACATTGCTCTTGGCAACTAGCTTGGGGTGTCTACTTTCCAAAATGGGGTCATTTGGGGGGGGGGGGTTTGAACTGTCCTGGCATTTTATGCACAACATTTAGAAGCTTATGTCACACGTCACCCACTCTTCTAACCACTTGTAGACAAAGCCCTTTCTGACACTTTGTTTACATGAAAACATATTTTTTTTTGCAAGAAAACTACGTTGAACCCCCAAACACTATATATATTGTTAAAGCAAAGGCCCTACAGATTAAAATGGTGGGTGTTGCATTTTTTTTTTTTCCACACAGTATTTGCGCAGCGATTTTTCAAACGCATTTTTTGTGGAAAAAATACACTTTTTTATTTTAATGCACTAAAACACACTACATTGCTCAAATTTTTGATGAAATAAAAAATATGATCTTAGGCTGAGTACATGGATACCAAACACGACATGCTTTTAAATTGCGCACAGACACGCAGTGGCGACAAACTACATACATTTTTAAAAGCCTTTAAAAGCCTTTACATGATACCACATTAGATTCACGGAGGAGGTCTACTGCTACAATTACTGCCCTCGATCTGACCTTCGCGGTGATACCTCACATGCATGGTGCAATTGCTGTTTACATATGACACCAGACCAACGCTTGTGTTCGCCTTTGCGCAAGAGAAGGGGGGGCAGGGGTGCTTTTATTTTTTTTTATTTTTTTTATTTATTTAGCTTTTTTATTTTATTTTTAAACTGTTCCTTCCATTTTTTTTCTTTGTTATCATTTTTATGGTTATCTCAGGGAATGTAAATATCCCCCATGATAGCAATAGGCAGTGACAGGTACTCTTTTTTGAAAAAATCGGGGTCTGTTAGACCCTAGATCTTTCCTCTGCCCTCAAAGCATCTGACCACACCAAGATCGGTGTGATAAAACGCTTTCCCAATTTCCCAATGGCGCGGTTTATATCCGGGAGGGGGGACATTCCCTCCCACTGCTTGTAAAAGCAGTCTAGAGGCTAATTACCCGCTAGAATTGCTTTTACATGAAAGCCGATCACTGTCTGAAAAGAATGATACCAAGATAATACCTAAACCTGCAGGCATCATTCTGGTATAACCATTCAAAGTCCAGCAACATACTGGACATATATTGTAATCTTTTTTTTTCATGCAGCCTCTTGGCTGAACGAAAAAAAGATTGATTGGTGGGTATGCCCACCATTAGAATACCTCCCTTCATCCACCCACTTCTAATGATGGGCATACATGCACCATTTATATATGCCGAAGCATGGGGGCATCCTCCCACAAAAGTTATGCCATGTACACATGGTGTACGCAGGTGCTAGCAGGTATCTGGGCTGATGCCGCTAACAATGCGTTTTTTGGAACCCTAAACTGCTGGGACGCTAGTATAGATCTGATCAGATCAGATATTGATCTGTTCAGATACTGTACCACTAAGGGAGGTGTATGCTTTGCGCGTGGGCGTTTGCGGTACTGGCACTAACCTGGGGCGACGCAGACCTTATTTGACCCTAAAACCTAATTGATATCACCCGCCGGGCGATCAGGGAGTTAAACCGTTATTGGGTAATAAATGGCGGGTGCCCTGACAGTATAAAAAACAAACTATCTAACCAGCGTCACCCGTAACAGTTATACGGTGATCACTGGTGAAAGGTTTAACTAGGGGCAATCAGGGGGTTAAAACCTTTATTAGGTAATATATGGGGGTACCTGACGCTATATAAAAACCTGACGGGGAACCTAAATAACGAAATAACTAACTGGCTAACCAGCGTCACCAGTGACACTTATACGGTGATCACTGGTGAAAGGGTTAACTCTAGGTGCAATCAGGGGGTTAAAACCTTTATTTAGGTTGTAATGACCGGCGCGCCGAGTGTGACATCACTTCCTCTGCCTGTGTTTTGATTGACACAGACAGAGGAAGCATCTGATTCGCCAGGAGCGATCGCGAGGGGGTGGCCGTCCCCTCATCCCGGATCGCTCCTGAAGCGATCCCGACCGTCCCCGCCGGCCGGGGGGGGGGGTCCGATCGGACCCCCCACGCGCCTGAAGAATGGCACGTACAGGTACGTGGTTTTGCCTGTACGTGCCATTCTGCTGACGTATATGTACATGGGGCGGTCGGGAAGTGGTTAATGGTTCACTGGAACTGCTTCCTCGGGGGTATAATTTTTTAAAATTCTGACTGCATGATTAGCACCTCCAGGGGCGGACTGAGCCAGCCCGGGCCCCCCCACCACCACGGGGCCCTCGGGCAGCCACCGAGTCACCTCTTCTACATGTAAAAATATAATTTTTTTTGCTAGAAAATTACTCAAAACCCCCAAACATGCATATCGTTTTAGCAGACACCCTAGGGAATAAAATGGTGGTCATTTTAGGTCACACGGTATTTGCGCAGCAATTTTTTTTTTAAATGCTTTTTTTGGGGGGAAAAAAAACTGATTCATGAATTAAACAAACAAAAAAAAAAAAAAAAAAAACACTGTTAGCCCGATTTTTTTGGTATAATGTGAAAGATAATGTTACGCTGAGCAAATGGATACCTAACATGTCACACTTTAAAATTGTGTACCAAATGGTGCCAAACTTCACGCTTTAACATTTTTTACAGGTTACATGTTTAGAGTGTCAGAGGAGGTCTAGTGCTAGAATTCTTGCTCTCGCTACAATGTTCAAGGCGTATGTAACCTGTGTGTATCTGGCTCTGATACTAGCCAGTGCCTCATCAGCAACTCACCTCACCGCATGTCCCCGTTTTAAACCGCTTAATGATTTGTAACTGTACTGTCTCCCTTTATTTTGTAAGCTGTGCACACACCGTTGGAGCTATATAGATCCTGTGAAATAATAATAATTCTAAATTGGAAAGGTATGTAGATATGGGAAGTTGTTTGACATCAAGTAGATTGTAAGCTCTTCTGAGCAGGGCCCTCTTAATCCTCTTGTATTTTATTGTATTATAACTGTATTGTCTCCCTTTTATATTGTAAAGCACTGCGCAAACTGTTGGCGCTATATAAATCCTGTAATAAATAAAAATTAACGGCTGCCTTTATTGCGGATATGGGCAGTTATATCTACAATAGCCGTAAAATGTGCTTAAACCAATGGGTTATAAAAACTATTAGGAGGATCAGTAAACCTTGGGCAAACACAGAGCCATGTAGATGTAATACAGAGTAATGCTTGAGATTCCAGTATAAAAACCTTTAATAGAAAAAAACTCACACGTTGTTCAGGCATAAGTAAATTCTATAGAAAATACATACCTTCACATTGTAGTCAAAGTACTTAGCAGATTGCATGAACCGAAGGAATCCATCTGTTTCTTTTGTTGCAACAGTTAAAACCAACAGCTTATCTGAAAGATTGAAAAAGACAAAAAATATTTACATTTAAAAATATAACATGACCCCCTGAAATTAAAGTAATGCATGACAGGACAAAATATTGTAGTGTCGAGTGCATACATTTACAAGAGAAAAAGATGTAGGGCCTTAAACAACTTTAGATGCATCCTATTCAGGTACTGAAAAACATAGATGTTGATTTACCAAAGGCAAATAGGCTGTTCACTTTGTAGGGGAAGTTGCACATTGCAAGGGAATTATTATTTGCCCCAGAGCTTAGTGAAATGTAGTGAAGTTTCATTTTGCAAAGAATACCCAATCACATGCAAGAAAAAAAAAAAAAAACAGGAATGTGCCTTCACATGATTGGATTGGATGTCAGAAGATCTTTACCACATTCACTGAGCTCTTGAGAAAAGTTCACTGCAAAAGAGGACAGTCCCTTTGCATTTAGGCTGCTTTCACACCTGAGCGGTGCGGGGCGGCGACGGTAAAGCAGCGCTATATTTAGCGCTGCTTACCATCGCTTTACCCGCGGTATGCGGCCGCTAGCGGGGTGGTTTTAACCCCCGCTAGCGGCCGCAAAAGGGTTAAAAACCTCCGCAAACCGCCGCTGCAGCGGCGGTTTGCGGGCGGTATCCCCGCGGTTTCCCATTGATTTCAATGGGAACGAGCGGTATAGGAGCGGTAAATACACCGCTCCTACACCGCTCCAAAGATGCAGCTAGCAGGACTTTTTTTACCGTCCTGCTAGCGCACCGCTCCAGTGTGAAAGCCCGCCGGCTTTCACACTGGAGTGAACGGGGCCGGTTTTTTCAGGCGGTGTACAGGCGCTATTTTTAGCGCTGTACCGCCTGAAAACCGCCCCAGTGTGAAAGGGGCCTTAATGATACAACCCCACAGTGTGTTTGAGAGAAGACAAAACTATTCCCAATATCTTCATGTAGCACCCTCTACCAATAGGTAGGCGCTAGTAATAGGATTTTTACTAGGAGACTGTCAGCACAGGCAAATTTTGGCAGGCCTATGCTGCAAGCTGGGCCTGTCTGTTTAGATCTGGGAAGCTGGGAGTGGTCAGAGTAGCAGTGGGTGTGACCACCTGTGCTTCAGTTCTGAGGCTCCTCCCTTTACTTCCAGGGAGAATGTTCTGGAAGAGGACTGGACCTAGAACTGGAGTGGCATGCAGCTCATGTGGGAGCCCTGACCTATCCCCAATTGGTATTGGCAGGCCTCATATACAAGCTGAGGTAACATGCCACTGGGGGAAATTGTCGGCTGAGTGAAGTGGAGGATGGAATACTAGACAGCAGCAGGAGTGCACCCCCATCTGGGGGGGGGGGGCGCGCCGATCGCAGGAGGAGACCCAGGGAGAGCTGTGAGGGAACTTTTCCTTTACACGGTCATTGGCAATGTCTTTATCATCACACGGTCACTGATAAAGAACTCCTGGAGCAGAGGGGCAGGTGAAGCTGTCGGAATGCATGGTCCAGTCAAGTTCTCCACTAAGGACTCAGGGCAGAGAAAGGTTGGCGAGTGTACCACAGTGGAGGGTTGGATGTGCCAGGAAGTCTGAGGGAACTTTGCTTCTACACGGTCATTAGCAAAGTCTTCATCATTACACGATCAATGATGGGGAGCCCTGGATAAGAGGAGAGACCGTGGGTATTTGTGTCAAATTCATGTGGCCTGAGGGCACAGGATTTGCAAGCTGGGCTGGCTGGGAACAGTAGTCCACCGTCCAACATGTGCTTCCAAATTACTAGGCCTCCGGGGAGAGGTGCTGCAGGCCCATGGCCTAGTAGTGGCTAGCAATCAGAGCCAGCTTAAGGACTTATTTAGAGTAGGTCCTTCCTTGCTTACAGAAGAGAATGTGACATTACTTTACTTCAGAATTAAGTTTTGTGCAGGAGGAGAGGAGTTCTGGGAACATCACCCTTACACGGTCAAGAGTGATGTCCTCATCCCTTACACGGTAATGGATGGGGAATGCCTGGAGGTAATAGTCTGCGGGAGTTGAGCAGAGGAGGAGCAACAGTCTGCATGGTGATGCAGGAGAAGGATCATAGTGACTAAAAATGTGCATTATCTCTTCTGGCTCTAAAAATGTGCCAACTCGTACAACCTTTTAAATATGATGGCAAAAATCAACCAACACCCCATACATCCCTTTCCCTCAACCAAGTTTTATCCCCCAAATAAACAAAAACAAAACCAGCAAAAGACTGTTCATCGTCTCTGCAGGTGATATATGGGAGTCTGGCAGCAGGGTGACTTGGTGGATGTTTGTAACTAGTGTCAACTACACTGCTACATTCATATTCCAAAAAAAGTCATTGATACGAAGTAAAAGGAGGAATGCATCAAGGTAAAAAGTGTTTAGACTTTACAACCATTTTAAACTTATTGGTCTGCTTATACACCTTTCACTGCCTAGCCACTGGGTTGGATGGGGGTGGAGACCTGCAAGGATAGGTTTAGACTTGCGTTTAAACTGCTAAGCCTCTGAAAAGTGATCCTCAGATTACTTTTCAGAGGCATTTGTCAGATGTTGAAAAGGCAATACGTGACCCTATCATAACCCGTTTTAAACTCGGAAACGGCTTACCAACGCAACCATGTGCATTGCACGTGGCTGCGGGGCATTTGTGCCACATTCCCATTTGCTTGAATGTGTCCTGCCCGGCGACTGCTCCGGTCCACTGCCTTTGCAGCTTAAAAAGTTGGGCGGTTGGGGCTAAAAAAAAAAAAAAAAAAAAAAAAAAAAAATGGCCCAACTGCACGTTAAACACACCCCAATCAAATATAACCACTTGCCGACTGCTCTGCACGCCAATTTACGTCGGCAAAATGGCACAGGTGCGAAAAAGGGCACCCGTATGTCCTTCCATATTTCCCACCTAGCGGATCCCACGGACTCGATGTTGGCTGGCGGCCCGCTATTGCAGGGAGGAGAGGCAGAACAGGGAGATGCCTATGTAAACAAAGCATTTCCCTGTTCTATATGGCAAAATGGGTTTTTTCTTTTACCTTTGAATGTTTTTTTCACTTAAAATGTTCACCTTTTTTCTTAGATCATGTTATTAATATTCATTATTAATTGATTTATTCATTGTTAATGTTTTAGATATTCATCACTTTCCATCACTGGCTAGTGTAATTATTAGGTTTGCAGCACAGTCATTTTTCTAGATTTCCCTTTTCTGCCTAGCAACTTGACAGGGATCTACTGCTCTCAGTGATTGGGAGCAGGGATCTCTGTCATGTTCCAATGAGCCCATCCATCCTACAGTAAGAACACACTGAGGGTACACACTTAACCCCTTAATTGCCCCCTAGTGTTTAACCTCTTCCCTGCCAGTGACATTTTTACAGTAATCAATGGCTATTTTTAGCTCTGATCACTGTATAAATGTTAATGGTCCCAAAATAGCGTCAAAAGTGTCCGATCTGTCCGCCACAATGTCAGTCACGATAAAAAAATAATTTATAATAAAAATACCATAAATCTATGACCTATTTTGTAGAGGCTATAACTTTTGCGCAAACCAATCCATATATGCTTATTGCGTTTTACATATCATATACATAATACATATCGGCCTGAACTGTGTAAGAACTTTTTTTTTTTTTTTTTTTTTTTGGGGGGGGGGGATATGTATTAAAGCCAAAAAAAAAAAAAAAGTTTATAGCCCAAAAAATAAAAAACCACAGAGGTGATCAAATACCACCAAAAGTAAGCTCTATTTGAGGAAAAAAAAAGGTCAATTTTGTTTGGGTAGTGCCGAATCACAAAAAATGCTCTAGTCGGGAAGAAGGTAAATCCTTCCGGGGCTGAAGTGAATAAACAAGCCCTAAGTTATTAAAATGCAGTAGAGAAAAATCATGTCTCCTCCCCTGCCAGACAAGATGGTGCTTTGTGGCAGAGCTGTAGATATCTCAGCACTGGATAGACAGAAATGCAAATCCTTGGATAGGCAAAGAAATCCGATTAATTTTTAAATGTGTATTTAGCTGTGTGCCTGGATTTCAGCTTTAAAATGAATAAGCACATTCAAAAAGTGGTTTAGTGTAAAATAAGAGTAAGCACAGTGGCTCAGTGGTTAGCACTTCTGCCTAGCAGCATGATGGCCGTCAGTTCAAATCACAACCATGGCACTACCTGCCTGGAGTTTGCATGGGTTTCCTCCAGGTACATTGCTTTCCTCCCAAGACATGCTGTTATGTTGACTGGTTCCTGTCTAAATTGGCCTTAATATGTGTATATTTAAATGTGTGTTAAGGACCTTAGAGATTGTAAGCTCCTTGAGGGCAGGGACTGATGTGTATGAACAATATATATGTGAAGTGCTGTGTGACGTGACAGTGCTATACAAGTACCTGAAATAAATAAAAATTTAATGGAAAGCTCCAGGACAGTGGTAAATCATAAAATATGTTTAGGTTGGGCGCGGATGCAACGCCTCAACTGAAGACTACAAAGCAGTTCTTAACATCTTGTGATTGCAAGCTCGAATACAAACATTCTGAGAGTTCTTATGCAGGATGTGATTGCAATATACGCAACTGCTACAAGCATGTGGAGTCTAGAAGAGCTGTCTCGGTCTGCTAGGACCAAAACCTAATGGAATGCTAAACATAATTAAAAAAGGGAAAGAAAAAAAAACTAATTACATTTTACATATTTATTCCTAATGTTTTGTTTGAGTTCTCCTATGCATTTCCCTTTTCACAGTGCTTATAGATAAATAAACTTTAGAAATCTTAAATAAAGATGATTAATGAAAAAGGCATTTACCATATAAAACAAAATGCAAGTAAATAGTAGCGCTAGTAACTAAAATCATATAACACCCAGTGACAAGTGTTGGTGACTGGTAAACTGATGATACCGTACAAAAAATATATACATATCACCAGGGGCGTTGCTAGATCTACGAAAGATCTGGGGCTAGAGCCCATAGCATCGTAGTAAAGAAAGTCATACGCTTGGGCAGGCATACACATGTATATAATAGAGATAGATAGATAATCTATTGTTATGAATTTATGAAGAAATATATTTACTATTCAATGACAGAAATGTATAATTTCAAAAAGACACGTGAACTGTGAGGTCACCATAATTGACCTTTCGAAAACCTCTAAGACACAGGAAACTCATGTATTCTAAATTACTACAACCATTCTATTCAAGGGGTTTTTACAAGCCTGTATTGAAGCCAAAAAGAGAACAGGGACAATGGTAGCCTTTGTCACCAAACACAAGGTGTGTACTTATTTTTGTTGATTAGTTTGAGAAGTCCAAATTTATGAGGTGTCATCACTTGGAGGTGGTCCTGACTGGGAAGAATCCTTTGTGCTGAAGTAAAGGCTGTTTGGACAATTTACAACCATCAATACAAAAATTCTAAAGCCAACACCTTGCCCGACAAAGCCTATTATGTGAAGTCCTAGGAATTGTGTACATAGCTAAGCTATCAAAACATGAATCGGACTGTTCAAAGTCCATTTCAAAACATGATTTTAAAAATAGAGGCAAACCGACCTATGTTAAAAATATATATATATATATATATATATATATATATTCAGAAGACAGTGAATATAAATCATTCAGAATATCTGTGAGATGCGTAGGTCACAAAAGAAAACTATGAGTTAGTATCTGATGAGTTGATGAAATCGGTTATAAAGAAAACATAATAAATATAGGGTGATTATTAATAGAATTGTTTTAGGAACAAATTAGTATTAAGATATATATATATGATTATGCTATGAATATATTAGAATTTAACTATGCTAGATAAACGAATATTGATTGGATACCCAAATTATACAGGTATCCAGATAGATAAAAACTGTATGTGATGTTGATATATATATATATATATATATATATATATATATATATATATATATATATATATATATATATATATATATACACATACACACACACATATAACTTGTGTCCTTTTTAAATGGACTAAATGTTTACAGATATACAATGATATGCATATATATCACCATTTTTATGCAAAGTGATTGATCAATAATTATGCTAAGCGTATTTGATAGTATGGGGTTAGTAGAATTCCCAAATATTAAAGATATAGATATTTCCACTAAAGTAAAATATACAGTATAAAATAAAATATATTACTTTACAGAGCAGCCCCAAAACACATGTGAGACCCCTGGTGGTTGAAGGCGCAATTACATTTACAACAGTTAGGCCTATAGGAAAGAGACACATACCTTTTGGGCTGAACATATTACAAATTTTATGATCTTATTGTGTGAGAGGGTATTTAAGAAGCTAGATAGATAGTGAGAGAGAGCTCAGGGGAACCTGAGAGCTCAGGTACCCACCCTGGGGAAGGGACACTGGGAGAGAAACACCTTCCCAGATAGACTGACAGCCATGCCTGGAAATATACTTTAAACCTCCAAGGAGATTCCTGAACCCGGTAGCTATCTTAAATCCAGACTAATAGCCATTTTGGAATGGGTAAATATGCCATGTTGATTTTATCTTGTATGTTCTCTTAACCATTGATGTATTGAATATTCTAGTATTGATAATCATTCTCCAGAATCAATAATCGCCTTTTCATAGATTTTTCTCTAATATTCAATTTTTATTATATATTACTTTTTGCATAGTTGCTTTTTATTGACAAACAAATGTCTAAAGTATTTCGCATTGTTCAACGTTGCTTACCTGCAGCATAGCAACGGCTGGGTGTGTGAAATACAGACATTCTGTTAAATTGTCAAGTATAAGGTTATTGATTCTACTGAAGAAGTTATCATGGTGATATTGTGTCCAAGGTACTACGCCCATTTTGAGGGTATTTCCATCAATTGTCAAATGTTCAAGTAATGCAATCTGTATTTTAATTTCATGTAAATATTTGTTTTCTGTCAACCAATAAATGTGACTATTAAGTATGATCACTCGTCTCCGTGAACAAGTTTCGCATATATAGACTGTGTCGTATAGATTGATCTTGTATCTTAAAAATATCTTCGTTAAAAATTACTTGATAAAAATGTGCGGGAAACTGTCCTTAAAAAAGCACAACACTATCTATCCATCCATCTATATATCTATCCCCCAGAGAGCCTCCCCTTAAATCAGGGTCCCCAGAGAGCCTCCCCTCCCCTTGGGGACCCCGGCAGAGACTGGGGGCTATAGCCCCAAAAGCCACCCCCTAGCGACGCCACTGCATATCACCATAATCTGTGACTAAATAGTTAATTTGCGAGACATGAAGTCTCAAGCAAAATAATAATCTTGAATTCTTCTTTTCACAAAGTTACTGCCCTATTGGAGCACTTTGTTTTATTATATATGTTTAGAGTTTATGACATTGGGTTCGCGATTGGATATCGGTGGATGTTTAAACCTGTGAGGGTTGATGCCGATTTGCTGACCATGAGAGTGCAAGGCATCTTCATCTGGTGAGTGCATATCCAGAGTGGAGTGGAATCACCAAGCGTACGTGGTGTGGTGGAAGAATTCAAGATTGTTTTGCTCGAGACATCATGTCTCACATATGGACTATTTTAGTCACAAATTATGGTCATATTTATATAATTTTTGTATCATCAGTTTACCAGTCACCAAAACTTTTCACTGGGTGTTATATGATTTTAGTTACTAGCGCTAATATTTACTTGTATTTGTTTATATGGTAAATGCCTTTTCATATTTTGTTGCATTTAAAGTGGCAGCTTGTTATTTATTTTTATATTTAGTGTATTCCTGGCGCAGTGGTGGGACCTCAAGTGTGGGTGTACGGATCTTGTGGACCATCAGATTTTATTTAAAGATGATACATGACAAGAACTGCGCTGATGTGATTTTTATACAGAAGAATGGAGGGTCATAGCACTATGCTGGGACCCACATGGGATGGCCAGAGGGGTCTGCAGTTTCTCTCCCTCTTTCAGGTTGCCATTGGTTGCCGCTGTATTCCTGGGTAGCAACAGCTTGGGGATTGGTAGCCAAGGGCCAGCATCGGATTGGTCAGAGTTAGCAGGCGCTAAAGCGCGCCTGAAGAAGCTTATAAAAAAGGAACTGATAGCGGAGCTGGAGCCGGACAAGCGATGCCCCCCCCCCCCTTTTTTCTTCCCTATTTTAAATCACGTTGTGGTCCAACAAGTGGGGAGTAGTCACCCAATTTTGTTTGAATGGACACCATTTAATTTTCAGTTTAGCCAGGATGGCTTTATATTTTTTGAAATGTAATTATTTAACCCCATGGATGACACCGTGGCCATATAATGTGCCAAAAATAAAAGACATTTTGTTTGAAATATTATTAATGGTGTATGTCTCTTTTTTTTTTATTAACGTATGCCCTGTGTGCTAGTCCATGTAATTGATAACCTTTTGCATCATAATGGTATCCTTTTCATGTAGGACTTTGTTTTTGACCTAACCTTGTACTCCCTATTTATTTCCATGCAGATTTGTTGTCTTTACTTTTCTGATGAAGGGCACACCAGGCCACTTCTCTGATTCAGTGCCCATATCTGACCTGGTCAGGAAACTTGTCCTAACCCTTTCTGCATCCTAATTGCAAATAATGGGCAAATATGTTGGGGTTTGATTTAAAAAAGACTAATCCAATCAAATTCTATAGGGTTAACGCTTGTTCAATTCTGGCCATTTTGGGGATTAACAGGCAATCTTCTGTAAAAAAAAAAAAAAAATGCATGGTAAGCATACAGCAGAGGGAATACTTCTGAAGCCATATGATTTCTAAGAAATGCTTTACATACAGCCTCATCAACCGTCACTGGCAGTGCATATTTCGATGTGGAATTGATTGATTTCTTTTATAATAGACTTGGTTTACACGCAACAGCAGCAATACAATACGATTCATTTCAGTTTGAAAAAAAAAAGGCTTTTTAGTCTTAGCACAGAAACATTTTTTTTTCATCAAATGAGAACAGACCCGCTTTGACCAGTGGATAGAAAATTGGCCAATAGTTTGATGTGGCTCCATTTTACTGATGCAACACTGCCTGTCCACTACCTAATGTCTATCAAACTTTCATTAAAATTGAACTTTAGTCAGAAAATAAAGTCCTGCTAGATCATTTCAGGCTGGCCCCTTTTGCAGGTACAGCTATGTAAACCAATAAAGTGTCTATACTCTTTAAAATCCTGTAATGCACTGTCTCACCCACTCTGCACATGCTCAGTTGCTCCATTTTCTGGCACTATGCCAAAAATGTAGATGCTGATCCACTGACAGCCTAACCGTTGCTCAAAAGCTCTGGCATCCAGAAAATTGGCAGCATCCAGCAAGAAGAAACAGGAGCAATGCTGGAGGCAATTTACAGCACACATACACGAATACTGATAGTATAATTATTCATATGGAATGTATGTTCCTTGCTAAAGAACATTCGTTTGGATCAAGCGGTTATGGGTAAAGTTTCGCTAGAAGGCGTAGGAGAGGTTCGATTATACAGCAGTGTTAAATTGACCAGCAGCAGGACATTTTTAAGAAGGGAGAATTGGCTGAAATTTACTACACATTCACTACATGAATTAAGAGACCTCAGATGACCCAGCAGTGTCAAATTGGCCAGCAGAAGGACACATTTTAAACAGCAAGGCTAGGCCTGCATTTACTAAAGACAAAAAGCAAAGGCTCGGGCTTTCCTACTAGAATTAAGGTACTACAGGAGGATACAGCAGTGTAAAATTTGCCAGAAGCAGGACATTTAATATGGGATAATAGGCCAAAAAAAAACGTAATAAAATGTGATGTGGTTCTGGCAGTGATGCAGCAGTGTGCTGCAAATAAATGGCAGCTCCAAAAACAGATAGTCAGTAAGTTTAGCTCATTATAGTTTAAAAACAAAACATTCTCCTGGGCAAATCTGCACACAAGATTCTCTTCAAACCTATACAGCAGTAGCCACAAATCGGAACCTCATCCCCATTGAACACCACTTTTGGCCAATGGGGCCACTCACAGTCATGTTCCATTACCAAGGCTTAGGAGAGAATAGTGTAGAGGCCAGGCCATTGATCATGAAATCCAGCGCATATTCTCATGAGAGGATAAAAATGTGAACATTATGGGCCCCGATTCATAGGACTGGCCTGGCATGCAGGCACCTGGATGCACCCATGGGTAGTGAAGCTACTTTCCTTCACTTCAGGATCTCAGAGATTTCATTGTTTTAGGGCCACTTATTGACAATTGACCAACATGGACAGTCTACCAAGTGAGTTACCGTATTTGCCGGCGTATAAGACGACTGGGTGTATAAGACGACCCCCTATTTTTCCAGTGAAAACTTAGGTTTGGGGCTATACTCACCATATAAGACTACCCCCCTTCCGAGGCAACACCATTTACAAAAAAACGTCAGAAAAAAAAATTAAAAAAATTAAAAATTAAAAAAACATCAGACTTAACATCAGAAAAAGGAAACTGGTGAACTACAAGTCCCATATATCCCACAATTGGTAGGCAGCAACAATGAATCCTCTCCTCTAAAGCACCATAAATCATACCTGTATTTTAGGGGAGATCTGGAGCTGGATGTGCAGTACAGGATGCTTTGTTAATATGTAGAGCACAAAGTACACACAGTATATGATGCTGTGTTAGTACAGTAGCGCAAGGTACACTTCAGAATACAGTGTGCAGACAGTGTGCACCGCTGAGCCAATCACGGCAGGCATTGTATTTTACTAATCTGTTGATGGATACAAAGCCTGCTCGGATTGGCAGAGGCTGTGACATAAGCCCGTGCCGCTCTGACTCATGTAGCCTGCTCGGATTGGCAGAGGTTGTTATCCAATCCGAGCAGGCTTAGCAGGCTCTGTATTCATCAGAGTGCATCGCCCGCCGGGATTGGCTGAGCGGCGCATACTGTATACATATTACAATTTTACAGAGCGCCCGGCGGACTGATATCCATCTGGCGGCTTCTTCACCCGGCGTATAAGACGACCCCCGCTTTTTGGCTGTGTAATTTCGGTGTAAAAGGTAGTCTTATACGCCAGAAAATACAGTATTATAAAAATAAATGCACTTCCTCTATTCTGAATAGCTCTATAGATTTGTTTGGCTGTCATGAGATGTTCATAGCTCAGGAGGACATTTTTCCAGTGTCTATAATAGAATAGGAAATGCAGTTGTACAGGACAACTTTAGTTGCGTCTCGCAGTAATTAGTTGATCCTAGATACTGACACAACCATGGCTAGGAGAAATCTGAACCTTTTATATCCCAGTCTCGGGGGAAATTGCCGAAAATTAGGTAATGAACATGCCAAGACTGAGATTCATAACCAGGTGACTTTTTATTGATGTGGACAGCTCGACAAGCCTGAGGTGACTATGACCGAATTGATATTATAACACAGGAAGTCTTTTCTGAAACTATTTGAGCTCAAAATTTTTTCATGAAAATACTTCTTTACCACGGGTTCCCTTTAGCTACAAAAAATGTTTATATTGCCCTTAAAGCCAACTTGTAATGACATTCATTACAGTTAAATGTTGAATAGACCTTCAAAATCGCTCAGCCTCCGATTCCTGCATTATAATGCAGTAATATTTTAGAAGTACACCACGCACACTTAAAACGTTCTTCAGATATAAAGATACCAAATTCAAATGAAGTCATTGGTTTGGCTAGCCTTTTCCTACCTTCTACTTCTTGCCTCTGAGCAAAAACAAGGTGCAGGAGCCAGTCGGGGTGCAGGAGCCAGTCGGGCCAAGGTTGCTATATTTATGAACAGAACTACTGTATATACTCGAGTATAAGCCGACCCGAATATAAGCCGAGGCACCTAATTTTACCACAAATAACTGGGAAAACGTATTGACTTGAGTATAAGCCTAGGGTGAGAAATGCGCAGCTACTGTAAGTGGAAAAGAGGGTCAACAATGCCCATTTTCAGCCTCACTGTGCCCATTTGCATGCTTTACTGTGCCCATTTGCAGCCATAGGTCCCCAAACTTCAAACTTGGTAGTTAAGGGTTCCTAAATGCCCTCTAGCTGCAGCCAAAATTTGGAGTCTCTGGACCCAAAGGGTCCCGAAATGACATTGCTGCAGTTGGACACAGTTGTCGGACTTTGGGGCCCTGTATCTATGGGGACCCAAAGTCGGGTCGGAAAATGTCAAGCATTTTTCTGCAGCAGAGAATTACATTTTCCGAACCGACTTTGGGTTCCCGTATCTCGGGCCACTTAGTTCTAGGAACCCCATCTGTGGGATATGTTGGATATGTTGTGCTAGGTCCACTGTGTTGGCATACCAAATGTGGGGTTCCTAGCACCAAGTGGCCCCGAGATACGGGGCCCCAAAGTCAGGTCGGAAAATGTCATTCTCTGCTGCAGAAAAGTGCTTGACTCGAGTATAAGCCGAGGGGGGCACATTCAGCACAAAAAAAATGTGCTGAAAAACTCGGCTTAAATGCGAGTAAATATGGTACCTTGTTTTTGGAATTCCCAAAAGTTAGAAAAGATTACTAAAAATGTCTAAATGCACATGAGTATTAGCGCTTTAAAAAGGATAGCTTTCACTTTATTACACAAAGATAAATTTACAGAATCAGTGGTACGATATTAGAGACCAAAACACCACTTTAAAAAATGACGCCTATTTATAAAGCATAGCTATGTGCTTTGCAAATCTACTTGGGAGAAATTTGTCACATGACTTGTTAAAGTCATGTGACAGGCCTCAATTAAAATAATAGAGTTCTCTCCTTGCGTAAAGCAGAGAATACCCCACAACAAGGTACACACCACAACCCAAATTTTATGAATGGGCCACAAATCAGTCAGACATATTAATTAGCCTAGTGATGTGTAGCGGCATGCGTATAAAATGCAACTAGAAAAACACATTAACATTTTATTAATGTCTTACCTGCACAGTATTGTGTTGCTTACTAGCAGGTATAAAGACCTAGTATATAACTAGTGATGGTGTCCATATGGGCCAGACAAAAGATTGCTTTTGGTTTTATTCAAAACTTTGTGCAATGTAATTCATATGAATTTTTATTTTTTTTCCTAGTTTTGACCTATTTTTTCAAAAGCCATATGCCTGTTTTTTGTGCACAAAAAATATTATTTTCTCTCAGGTCTCACTAATGTAAAAAGCAAATACCGTATATACTCGAGTATAAGCCCAGTTTTTCAGCACATTTTTTGGTGCTGAAAATGTCCCTCCTCGGCTTATACTCGAGTCCAGTCCTTTTCTGCAGCAGAGAATGACATTTTCCAACCAGACTTTGGGGCACCATATTTTGGGGCCACTTGGTGCTAGGAACACCAAATTGATGTGCAAACTCAGTGGAACCAGCACTACAACATATCCAAAAATGGGGTTCCTAGCACCAAGTGGCCCCAAGATACGGGGCCCCAAACTGTGTCCATCTGCAGCAATGTTATTTAAGGACCCTTTGGGTGCAGATAGGGGGCATCTGGGAACCCTTAACTACCAAGTTTGAAGTTTGGAGGACCTGTGGCTGCAAATTGGCACAGTGAGGCATGCAAATGGGCATTGTTGACCCTCTTTACTTACAGTAACTGCGCATTTCTCACCCTAGGCTTATACTCAAGTCAATACGTTTTCCCAGTCTTTTGTGGGAAATTTGGTGCCTCGGCTTATATTCGGGTCGGCTTATACGCGAGTATATACAGTAAGTGAAATCATTTCTCATCATCACTGCACGAATTACAGTTTTAAACAAAAATGTTTTCTCTATTTCCAAGATGAGTTGCAAAACTAGATGAAGCCTATAGCAATGTTTCTTATCTTCTGTCCTCAAGTACCCCCAACAGGTCTTTTCAGGATTTCCCTCAGATAAATGGCTGCAATTACTAAGGTAGTGAAAACTGATCAAAATCACTGGTGAAAAAAAAAAAAAAAAAAGGAAAGCAGCCTGAAAACCTAACCTGTTGGGGGTACTTGAGAAACATTGGCCTATAGGACTGACCATCAGCAAGTTTGGAAAACAATGGTCAGTAGAAGACATTTGTAAACAACCCAGGTTCCCATACTCGCACTCTTCATGAACAAGCCTGTGTACCATTGTACAGAGCAGACAAACCCAGCTGTGCGTGATCTCTGGGTATAAATAATATTGTATTCTAAATTTTCTATCCTAGCAATTTTTTCCTTACAAGACACATTAGAGCAGGGGTCTTTAAACTATGGCCCTCCAGTTGTTAAGGAACTACAATTCCCATCATGCCTAATCATGTCTGTGAATATCAGTTTTGCACTGCCTCATGGGATGTGTAGTTCTGCAATAGCTGGAGGGCCGTAGTTTGAGGATCCCTGCATTAGAGTGTTCCACTGGAAAGCTGATGCTTTGTATACGAAAGAAGAAAATAATCTCTCCTACATGCTATTGGTACATGGTTTGTTAACCCTTCCTGTAGCACTTGGCAGTTAAAAAAAATAAAATAAAAAAAAATAAAAAAAAAAAAGTTAAAGATCAGCAAAAAATAAATTCTGTACATGAGGCTTGGCTACATTACATGCAAAAAAAAAAAAAAAAAAATCACAAGGGTTGAACTGCACTTCATTAAAGAGCAACTCCACTTTTATTGAGAAAAAAAAAAAAAACAATCCCCTCTGGGTGATCACTGTTGCATTGCAACGACTAACGAACTTTGCTATAGATTCCTACCTGTTTCTGCTCTGAAAAAATAGCTGTTTGTTACCTGTAGAATGAACAATATAGCAGATTGAATGGCAGCGACATTTTTATTATCAGCTGATGCACTTGCAGTGTTTGAACGAGTAAAAACGCAGGGTCTGCATCTCTTTAGAAGCAAATAACTTTTAGTTGCAGAGGATGCCTAAAATCTGACGTGTATCTTAGTGCGGAAAATTTGGGAAAATTAGTGAGCCAATCACACAAAAGGAGGAAATTACATTTATGAGGATGTTCTGTACACCAACGGAACGCCCTCAGATTGCCATATTGCATTGAATTTTACAGAAAAATGACAGTGCTGCAGCAACTGTATATAAAAAGTAAGTGGCCGTTCCAAGTGTCAGTCACAAAGGGGTGGAGTGACTTATAAAGTTTTTTTTTTTTTGCTTTTTCCCCACAAAAGTGGAGTTATCCTTTAAGTTTGCTGATCCTTTACTGTGTGTAAAGGAAGAGAACCAGCGAAAGATCAATTACGGTCTATTTATTGAAACAAAACACAGTAGAAAAAGATCAGTTAGGTAATATCTGAGGGAGAACAGTTATTTATTTTAGTCTGGGTAGAGAGACTGCTCTGTGATTGGATTGTTATGGTAACAAGGAAATTTGGTATTGAAAACAAATATTTCAGCTAACTTTAAATTGAAAAATGCAATCGAGTTACCATTTTTATACCACCTGGTTCTTCTTAAAATAAACATTTCTATTAACAAAACATTCTAACACCAAGTTAAAGTTCTTGTTCTGGCAAAAAAAAAAAAAAAAAAACACAATCACCTCCAAGTGAACTATATACAGTGCAAAAAGGTTGTAAGTTTTTTTTTTTTTTTTTTTTTTCAGAACAGAGAAAGGCAAGATTGAGTTTTGCATACTATGCCCTTTGAAAAATGCACTGCAAATAAGGCCCCTTTCACACTTGTGTGACTTTTCCTGCAACTTTGGAGTCATACAATAGAAAATAGAAAATATATAAAGCTGCACCAATTGAATTAAGCTAGATAATACTACACATCAAAAACAATCTAAATTTATGGCCGCGGAGGAGCACATAAAAAAACATATAATAAAATATTGGTTCAAGAAAACAAGATGATGTTAACTCAAATAAATAGAGTCCCTTAGACAATAAATTGTAATATGCTCTGGAAATAGGTATTCAAATCCAAAATTAGTAAAGAAGCTACACCACGGTGACTGTACTTGTATATAGTAGTGAAATCTGTAAGTGCCCGACCAGATAGATTTTAAGCTTACCGGATGGGCGAGCAATATAGGCACAAAAGATATCCCTTAGCAGCCTCGAAAGTCTGGATCTCCTAGTTCCCTGGATGGATGAATGGCACTCATCCGGAACAATGATCCCCAAACTCCACACACTCCAACAAGCAAGTCCCGCTAGTGCTCAAACATAAAAAAGCCGCCCATAGTATAACACTGATATAACAGATTTATTCAGTAAAAAAGATTTAAAAAAAAAAAAAAAAAAAAAAACAACACGTACAAACATAAGTATTAGCGATCGTGTAAAAACAAACTGCCGGCCGGCCAGTTTGAAAAGCCCGTACATAGTAAAGTCGAGGGCCTACCTACTTTCAGGATGGTAGAGAAAACAACTAGAGCTTTGGCTGTTGCAGGACCATGGCATAAAAAGGTTTACTCTATATTAGCTCTCCCCTTGCTAAAACTAGTATTTAATTCCCTGTATATGCAGTGGGTAAGGAAGATGGGGGAAGGGGGTCACATTTTATATTTTACACTGAATTTGAGTTGGGCTTTAAATATGTAGAGTTATGCCCCGTACACACGTTCCAATTATCGGACGACAAAAGTCGCTTTCGGACAGATCGTTCGATAATCTGATCGTTAGTACGCAGCTTTCAACAGCCGATCACGACAGTCCGTCCAACCAAATCCGAAGTGACAAACCAGAAAACTTTGGTCGGACGACAGCCCATCGTATGACAATCGTGTAATCAGTACAGTATGCGTCCGATAAAAGTCGTTCGACAAACACCACGCATGCTTGGAAACACGAAAATAAACCAAAAAGGACACAGGGGTCACACGTATTTGACATCATTGAAAATACGTAGCTACGCACAGCGGAAGATTTTTCAAGAATTGTACGACAAAAATCTTACACACATTTTTGCACTGTTGTATTCGATCTTAGTTGTATGCAACACAATGCAAACAATCTGTCGTACGATAATCGGAACGTGTGTACGGGGCATTAGATGGGTGAGTGGTTTGTTTAGAAGTTTGGTAAAACTTGATGGTTTATTTTGTGGCTCTTTTCAGCAGAAGCAATAAAAGCATGAAACACATTTTCCTTAATATTTAGCCATTTCTTTTTTCCATTAAACCCTTTCTAAAAAAAAAAAAAAAAAAAAAAGGATGTCAAGCCAATATTTTTTCCAATTTGGAAAATGGTTCAGACCCTCAGTCTACCAGTTGGGGAGATTTCTCTCTTTTCGGTCTCAGTCGCTACTTTTTACTAGGACAGGGAGATCACAATAAAATTACTTT
This sequence comes from Lithobates sylvaticus, assembly GCA_028564925.1. NCBI lineage: Eukaryota > Metazoa > Chordata > Amphibia > Anura > Ranidae > Lithobates > Lithobates sylvaticus. The sequence continues at coordinate 413,336,441 of CM053028.1, forward strand.
TTTCAATAAGTTAGGGCAAGGCTAGAAGTTCTGTCAATTTTTTATCACCGTCTGTGTCCTTGCTGAAGATTTTGCCTCACTTAATGCCTGGGTTACAACTTTTGCTCTGGGAAATGAACTTTCCCAAATAAGGATCAAACGGCAACCAGAACTGAACTTGCACTTCTTTACTCTTCCAAAATGAAAGACAAACATTTTTACTTGGAGTTACACTTCAAGACCACCACTATTTGGGACAAAAATAGGACCTGAAACAACTTTACACCTAAAAATTTGCATTGTGTGGTGGGAATAATGTATGGCTGGTTTAAACTTGTAGTAGATATAGTTAGCAAATTATTAGGGGAATTCCCAAAAGTATTTTTGGGAATGTCCACTAAAATGTACTATGCATAAACCCACAAACATTAAGTCTACTTTGAAAGCCTATATTTTAGAGTAAGCATGGTTTCACATATACATTGCCTTATTACATATCATCCAAAAAAAGGACTATAATTACTACAAAACCTTACATTCAAAGGGTTTTTATAAATACTACAAAAGATAAGTACATTGACTGTTGTTCTTTAAAGTTATAGATAGAGCCCCTGTGCCACATAGCAAGGTCACATACAACATCCGATTTAAAAACTGAAATTAAAGTAAACAATGTAACATCTTTAGGGAAATCAAACACATCCAGCTTATTGCCATTAGAAATGTTTTGCCCTTAGAAATATTTATCTGAAATTGCCAGAATCACTCTTAAAAACTTCCCAGGTAATAGGACATGGCTTAAAAACAAAAAGGAGAGAGAGGAGCACAATGATCTACCCCAATAAAATAATTTTAATAAAAAGATATTTAAATCAAATATGCAGTTGCACTCACGTGTCCAATAGATAGGGTGCTTTGTACATGGCTACACCGGAGGGAGAATAGCTACTACTGGGGGACAATAAGTAGTGAGATATTCAAACGGACCTCTTCTTCCATCTACATACTACTGTCAGACCAGACAAGATGGCAAATGTCTGCGCCTGTTGGAACTTTCATGCCAAAGCTCTCCACTGAGAGCGACTACAGTAGAACCCATTTACTTCCTCTTGGGCTACACAGAGGGTTTACTGCTGTAAGCACAGTGATGCGTTTCAAGGACAGCCCCCATTTCTGAAGCCTGTTGCTCTATGCAAATAGAGCTAGTTTAAAACGTAAAAAAGCTATGGCATATGCCCATAATTTGTAACCCATTGTGCCCTGGTACAAATCCATATAAACTGTCGGCAACACCTGTAATCCTCCACCAGGTTATATAAAAACGTATAAAATGTTACTATTTCTGAGAAGATTTGCAGCATTTGAAAGTGTCCCTTCTCAATAAGCAGAAAGTGTGTACGAGGATCACCCCATTAGAGTCAGCAGGAAATAACATAGCCAACTTAGCCAAAACAATAATGGAGCAGGAATAAAAAAGGAAAGGTTTCACAAATGTGTATGGAATCAACAGAGCACAAGAGAAGATGTCCTGTTCTTTTCTCAGTCTGGTTATGGACACATTGAGGTTTATTCACCAAAGGAGGTAGAGCATATTCACTTTAAAAAGGATTTTTCTCTTAGTTTAGTGGTAAAAACTCACTTTCCAAAGAATACCTAATCATGTGCAGGGAGAAAATTTAAAGAAAAAAAAAAAAAAAAAAAAAAAAACAACAGAGGTTTGCACATAATTTGGATGATTAAATTCAGCAGAAACTTAACCCATTTTAATAGCTATGGGGGAAATTCAGTTTGCCAAGTGAACAGCCTATACTACATTGGTAAACCCCTCTGAGTATTAAAGAATACTGGCTATGTCAATCACTACAGGGTTGCAAGTGTGACCCTCAGCCTTGAATTGACCACAAAAAAAAAAAAAAAAAGATATAAAACATATACACACTATATATACATACACACACACACACACACACACACACACACATACGGTACATACACATATATATATATACACACACATATATACACACACACATAACATTTTTTTTTTTTTTTTTTTTTTTACACATGGCAAATAAATGGGTCTAAAGCTAAAGCCTACATAGGCGAGAAGGACTCGCCATATACAGTCAGCAGACTTTGTTACACTGGTGTCCCATGACCTGTATGAAGTCATCTGTGACCAAGTGCAGTTCTGTATTCACGGAACTGTACATTCAATTTTTCCTGTCTTGTTTAGAGCAATTTATTACTATTATATTAGCAATTGCGAGCAAGCATGTATAAAAAGACCAATTTTCATCAGTTACATTAATAACCAGAAACCACTCTTGTAGGATAAAAACTCATTCCCATGCAGCTAATAAAATGTAATGATGTAATTGCTAGTTTTACTTTCCCAAGCTTTTCTGTATTTAATAGCTCAAACTGCAATGTTAACCTTTACAATAAAAAAAGAAATACATAAATAAAAAGAAAACCAGGCCATTTTAATTGTATATGAAGAAGCATAGCTAGACCTGGGACTGTTTTAGTTTATGGTATTATAATCCAACTATAGCACTGAAACGTACTTAGTGAACCTGAGCCACCAATACTAAAATAAAAAAAGATTAACTAATGGCAGCTTAAGTGACCAATACTGTTCAGTTTTCTTTAATTTTGAAATTTTAGAGGTCAGTGGAAACAGTTTAACAAATGATCATCATCTTGAAGCAAATAGACTTGCCAAAATCCCGAAAGTGAATTTGCCAAAAGAAAAAAAAAAAAAAAAAAAAAGGCATACAAAATGTATTCAACTTACAGAACACCTGTCAAAGCTCAAACCCCAAAAGATCAGCACTGGATCAGTAGTCGGGTTAGTCAACAAGGTATAGCACAGCATTTTTTTTTTTTTTTTTGAAGAGCTGTTGGGCAGAGGTTCACTTTTTATTTTTTTGGGCTTTAAAGCTGAACTCAAGCGTTAGCTTCCCTTTTCTATAGCTATACAGGCACTGAAATTACTCCATATAATTTCAGTACACAGTAAGCGTCCCACAGTGTGCAATAGAAGTGGTTTTGAGTCCGATGCTGCCCTTTATTTTCTGGCTGAAGGATTTCCAGCATTATCTAGCCCTCCTCCCGAGTTTTACTTTCTCTTGCCTGCCCCCTTCATATCACTGGCTTTCAGGTTTTTTTTTTTTCAATCTTGGGGGCTCCACATCATAGGAGGGTGTTACCTAGGGTGATTTGCATGGGTAATTTTCTTGCGTCAGGGTACTGTGATGTTTTTAAGAAGCGCAAAGTATTGTACAGCATCCTGTTGGTTCCTCCCACTATTCATGATATCCCTGCATTATATAGAGAATCACAGAAACCCAGTGATGTCACAGGGCGAAAAGAAGGTATTTAATGAAAATGGAAAAATTTTATTATTAAAAAAGTTATTAGCATGTTTATAGGGGGGAGGAAGAACACAGAAGGCATAAATATGCAGATTAAAACATGAGCTTAAAGTGGTTGTAAACCCTTTACATCCACTTTACCCTACAGGTAAGCCTAGATTAAGGCTTACCTGTAGGTGCAAGAAATATCTCCCAAACCTAAAAGGTTTAGGAGATGTTTGCAGAAATAGCCGCAGCGATGTCTATGGCGCATGTGCCGTAGACATCGGGTGCAGGCGCACTGAGCAGGCCGCTTCTAACGGCGATCATGCCATTAGTGGTGGCACCAGTGACGTCATCGCGGCTCCGGCCAGTCATAGCGCCGGAGCCGTGATACCCGGAAGTCACTCCGGGATAGATGGCGGCGTTGGAAGAGGCGAACGAGGGTTGCTTCGGGGGCTTCAATCTCAGATAAGTTATTCATAACGAGCTAGTATGCTATGCATACTAGCTCATTATGCCTTTGCCTTGCAGGGTGTATATCGAAGCTTTATTTCCTCTTTAAATAAATGTACTAAATGCATGTAAAATTAATATAAAGAAATTGACTGTGTATAAAATTGTGAGGCACTGGATTAAAGGTTTTGGATAGTATTATTCTTCTAGGTTTCTGACCTACACATGGGGAGGGGTCCCAGAGTTTGTGCCCATTATGAAAATAAAACAAGCCATTTGGTTTCTCTGAGCTTAGAAAGTTCTGGCTAGGGCCCTGGAGCCGGAGGCTTTGTAAAGCTTTGGGTGGGATAGAGCCTCCATTCCTAGGTCCACATCTTAACTGGCAGCCGGACCTCATTATTATTTAGCTGTGTACAAGTAGTTTCGTTGTAGAGGTAACTGAGGTTCAGGGCTCCCTCCGTTCCAGGAGATACGTGTGCTGCTGCGTTTATGCACAAACACGAGGAGAGTGTCTATTCCGGCCTGCATTGATTGGGCCATCTGCAGAGAGAAACAATGTGGCCTGCGCAGTAACAGACAGAGCTGTGAGCAGACAAAAAAAAAAAAAGCCTGAAAGCTGTATTGTGTTGTTCAGTATGATGCTAAAAAAATCCTTGAAGGAATTTGTGTTTACGAATAAAAAACTTTGGAAGAATGCCCTTAAACCAAACATTGGTGAATGGACCAAGTTCTTGAACCCCTATATTTGAAACAAACCCTCACAATACATTATTTTTTTTCCTAAGGCATTAGTGGTAAGCAATACCTTTGACGTTATCTGATCTTTTCTTAGACACAAGTAAATACAATTCTATGCAGCAATAAAAAAAAAAAAAAAAGGCAAAATGATGTTCATATTGCTAAAATGTGGTTTCTTTGTTCTTAAACATCTAGGTCATGATGCAGGGAGGTCTAGCCTAGAAAAGATAATTACATTTTTATTGCTGCTACTTTTGGAAGCAAACAGTATGCTTCGTACAGACCAAAATATAGTTGGTGAGCAAGTCAGTTGAGACACCGTTATTGGAGTCTTTGTTTGAAACGATAGCCAAGAGCAGTTGCACAAATATTTGCCATTAGTGGCTCTAGATAGAAACCTTATTAAAGCCTATATTAATGGCCAAGTACATAATGTTGCCTATTCACCATGAGCTACATAAAATAGTAGCCGACTGCTTCTCCTACCCACCTTATGTATCCAATAATGTAAAATTACTTGTCTACTTAAGTGGTTTCAGGAAAAGCAGCCACTAAAGAAACATACAACTGCTTCCAGTAAACCAGTAAAATAAAAACACAGAAAATATTAAAAGATCTTAATCGTAATTTTTCATAATCACATGTAACAGAAAGAATAGCACCAAAACAAGCCAGGACCTCTAACATTATAGCACCTTATAGTATTAATCAGATATATAAGCTAACACAAACCTTTATATTGGCTGTTATTCATAGGGTCCATATTCAACATCAGGATTAGTGATGAAATTTGGTTTGGTGAAAATTTGCTAACGTTCAGGAGCCAAATCTGAACCCCACTGAAGTCAGTGGGGGCTACATTTTACAGTAAATGGCCATGAAAATATTAGATCCCCCCCCCCCCCTCCAAAACTTTTACACCGGACCCTTATGCATGCAGCCTGGAAAAGGTGGGAAGGGGAGGGCATATGTTCTGCCGAAGCCCCCCACCCCCCCCCCCCCCAACCATAATGGGATTCTCTTGGCAGAGCACCTTGTCCCCATGTTAACGAGGACAAGGGCCTCTTCCCCCACAACCCTGGCCCAGTGATTGTTGGGTTATTGGAATCTGGAAGCCCCCTTAGCAATTAGGGGGCATCCAGATACCACCACCCCCTTACTTTTAAGTCCCTTGAAAAAAAAAAAAAAAAATGATATTATATATATATATATATATATATATATATACATACATACATACATACATACATACATACATACATACACACACACACACACATACACATATATACCCACCCTAGGATGTAAATCCATCACCAAGCACAACACCCACTGATGCAGTCATGGTGTCTGACATTTGCTGACCCGCCGAAAAAATACATTGAAAAAACCACACACACACACACACACACACACACACACACACACACACACACACACACACACACGTTGACCAGCGCCACTTGTGTATTCCGGTCAGTTCTCTCAGTTGAAGTCTAGTTCCAGCCACAAAAATGTAAACAAAAAAGGGATTGGGTCTCCTTGTTAAAGTTATTGGCCAAATATGACGATGACTATTATTTGGTCAATGACCTCAACCCTTCCTCCCTCTCTTTGAAGCAAGATATACATTTTAGGCAAAAAGGGAATGTTCACCCCAGACCTCTTTCCCTCTGGAGAATTTCACAGTATTAGGCTTTGCTTTTACATTGTTTCTGTAGTGACAAACAGCTCTCATTAATCCCTGTGACTTTATTACCACACTTGTAAAAAATCTTGCTGGGGCAGCTGCTAGGAGCTAAATACTGATACAGGCATAGCCCCAAAAGACATATACGGAATGGTTTTTAATTTTCCCCGGACATACACTTCAGCCCCGGAAGGTTATACCTCCCTAATGACCAGGCCATTTTTTTGTAATACGGCACTGCATCGGTTTAACAGACAATTGCGCAGGCGTGTGAAGCTGTACCCAAACAAAATTGATGTCCTTTTCTCCCCACAAATAGAGCTTTTTGGTGGCATTTAATCAACTCTGAGGTTTTAATTTTTTGAGAATATATATATTACACACATACACACTGCCATTTATACATTGATCAGTGCTTAAAAAAAAAAAAAAAAAAAAATGCACTGATCAATGTAATGTCACTGGTCCCCAAAAAGTGACACTTGGGGTCAGATTTGTCTGCCACAGTCCAGCTATAAAAAAAAAAAAAAAAAAAAAAAAAAAAAAAACGCAGATCACTGTCATTAACAATAAAAAGCATTTTTAAAAAGTCCATGTATTGAACCCCTATTTTGAAGACGCTATACCTTTTGTGCAAACCAAATATACGCTTATTACAATTTTTTTCTTTACCAAATCTCAATAAGCGTAGGGGTTTGATACCTGCACTTTTTTTTAAATGTTTTTACTGGTAATGGTGGTGATCTGCAATTTTTAGCTATACTGCGGCAGACAAATCTGACCCCAAGTGACACTTTTTGGGGACCAGTGACATTACATTGATCAGTGCCAAAAAAATAAAAAAAATGCACTGATCAATGTATGATACTGGCAGGGGAAGGGGTTAACACTAGGGGGCGATCCAGGGGTTAACTGTGTTACCTAGGTGTGTTCTAACTGTGTGGGGGCTGGGCTGCCTGGGATAAAGAAATCGCTGTGCCTGATCACTAGGAACAGCAGATCTCAGAGTTGTCCCCTGACAGAATGGCGATCTGCGGGTGTAAACAAGGCGGATCCCCATTCTGGAGGTCAACTCTGCCTCTCCTCACTGCGATCGTGGGGGGGCGGAGGACAAGTCAGCGGGACCCGCGGGCACGCTCCCACAGCGTGCGCCCGCAGTTTAACATACACGGACTGACATATGGGTACATCGGTTTGTGCAGGAGAGCCGACCTGCCGTAGTATATACACTGTGGCTGGTCGGCAAGTGGTTAAGATGACCCTGTAATGGCATGGAATATCCACTACACTGACTGATAAGTGTAACTGAAAAGTCTTATTGGTTGCCATGGAAATCGAACACAAAGTTTTCCTTTCAGCTGATTTCACATTATAATTCCGAACTTATGTCTAATGGAAAAAACAGAATATAGTTTTAGTGGTTATACCGTTGAATGTTTGTTTTCATGAAAGTGCTTTGGAGTTTGCATTTTACTTTTTTTTTTGTTTTAAGTGCAGGGCTTTTATTGCCTTCAGACTCATTTCATAAAATTAAAATGTCCTTAGGTTGCAAGCATTAAATCCTTCAGTATTTGGCATACAACTATCAAGCATACAAAGCTGTATTTAAAATGCTTCTTAAAATGTTTTTTTTTTTTTTTTGCAAAGTAGACAGCCAATGCCTTCCAAGAGGAATTCCCTTTGGCCGAGCAAGAATGGAGAAATAATAAAATCTCCAATAATTTTCCTCACACGGTATTTAGAGAACGATTTCCAGAGTATTTCATACATATATGCCAATGGTTCTGTAAATGAGAAGGAGAAACAATACTAGGAACGTGTTACTATGGCCTAGTGCACAGCAATAAAACATGCCATCCAAGGAGAGTGCGCACAAAATTAAATCAACATAAAAACACGCATTTATATTTAGCAAGCAGATGATGTAACAAAATATAAATTAGGGAAATTGCTTGGATGCTTTCAATTAATGTCACATCATGCAAAATCCGAACTCTTGGTGACAGGTTATTTAGATCTGCTGATTCATCAAGATAAAACTGGCTGAAAGTCCTTAAATTGCATGAAAATTGGGTATTTTATAGTTTGGAGTGTTTATCATAGTGATCACACTATGATACGGTATTGGGGTTGATTTACTAAAGGCAAAATAGGCTGTTCACTCTGTAAGGGAAGTTGTACTTTTCAAGAGAATACCAAATCACGTGTAGGGAAAAAAAATATTAAAAAAAAAAAAAAAAAAAAAACACACTACACACAAACACACACATTTTTGCTTGCACATAATTGGATGATGGAAGTCAGCAGAGCGTCATTTTATTCACTAAGCTCCAAGGCAAAATCCTTTGCAAAGTGAACAGCTGGTTTTGCCTTCAATAAAATCAACCCCAGTATAGCTATATGGACACAAAAAAATACCAGATATCACCTGTAGTTGGCAGTGTAAATGAAATCTATACCTGCAGCGTTCAGCCTGAGTAAACCCAGACTGAATATTTCAAATAGATGGAGATATCCATGCAACACACACACACACAAAAAATAAAAATGCACTTTTTCAAGGCAGCTACTCAAAAGATTTTGGGATGTTTGAGGGAATTTGTGCCCATTTAGCCATGGACCATTTGTGAGGCAAGATACAAATGTTGGATGAGAAGAGTTGGCTTGCATCAATGTTGCAATGTATCTCAAAGATGTTCAAAAGCGTAGAGGTCAGGGCTCTGTGTAGACCACCAAGACTGTAGACTTAGCCGCCTGACAAGTTGCGTTCCGTTCTGTACTATGGGACCATTCTAATAGGAGCGACTCAAGTTGCTCCGACTTAGAAAAAGGTTCCTGTACTACTTTAGGGGCGACTTCAGGCGACTTGCATTGACTTGTATACAGAAGTCATTTTGCAAGCCGCCTCTAAAGTCATGAGCAGGTCGCCTCTGAGTCGTGCTGCCCCTTTGTGAACCTGCTCTTAAAGTTTCAACAAACTAAATGTACCAAACTAAATGTGCAGTATATGAACCTAGCTTTGTCCACAGGGACCCAGACATAATGGGAAAAATAAATAAATAAAATTAAAAATAAATAAATGGACCTTCTTCAACCTGTTACCACAAGGTTGGAAGAGCACAATTTTCTCAAATGTGTTTGCATGCTATTGCCTTAAAGCGGTATTAATCCTAAAAGCAAAAATGATATTGCAGTTTACTAATTCTTAGATGTGATGGCTGCAATCCTTTTCTTTTTTAAAGTGATATTATAGTTTTTCTTTTTTTAAATAACAAACATGTTCTACTTACCTGCTCTGTGCAGTGGTTTTGCACAGAGCAGCCCGAATCCTCCTCTTCTCGGGTCCTTCTTCAGGAGCTCCTGGCCCCTCCTTCCTGCCAAGTGCCCCTATAGCAAGCAGCTTGCTATGGGGTCAGAAGTAAAAGGGAAAAAGTGCTTTTAAGTGCAGAATTTCCCAAATGTTTTGCAAACAAGCAGTTATGATTTTCAAGGGAAATGAGCATGTCAGTATAGAATTTGTGTAGTCCTCGTAACATCCATATAGTCTTTTGCTTCCACGTGGGGAGAGAGTCAGCTAGGCAGCTGTCAGCGACCCAGGAGAGCGGGGAAGGAGGAGGCGAGATATCAGCCCGACTTCCGGTCTGGCGAAAGAGCGACCCATGCATGCTCCGCCCATCACCTGACGTCACTTCTGGCTGCTTGCGTTCCAGCATGGTGCTGGAAGTCAGGCCAACATCTCACCTCCTCGCTCCCTCGCTCTCCTGGGATGGCGACAGCTGCTGGCCAGCTCTCTCCCCACATGGAAGCATAAGACTTAAGCCTCATACACATGGTACGATTGTTGGCCAACTGAGCGTCTGATTTTTGTCCAAAGGGCGTGTGTGCCAGGATCTTGTCTTGCATACTAACAGTACACAATTGTCGTGCCACAAACACGAATGTAGTTACATACTACGAGGAATTGCATCTCTAGAGCGCCACCCTTTGGGCCCCTTCTGCCAATTTCGTGTCTGGTGAGCATTGATTCCAAAACGTGTGTGTTTGTACTTTCGACTTGTGTGACAGATTTGTTTAATGACCATATGAAAATCTGTCGTCAAGCCATTGTCCGCTAAAAATTTACTAGCCTTCATCCAACATTTGTTGGCCGAGAATTGGAGAATAATTGTCCTAAAATCTTACCGTTAGTACGCTCCTTTTGACAACAAGCTATCAACAATTGTACTGTGTGTACAAGGCTTTAGACTACATAGGATTACACAGATCTTACGAGGACTACACAAGATCTATACTGACATGCTCATTTCTCTTGAGAATCGTGTGTTTTTAACCACTTGTTTGCAATAAATTTGTGAAATGCAGCACTTCGAAGTGCCTTTTCCCTTCTGATCCCTAGAGCTGCTTCTCCTCACTGAAGTGCTGCTATAAGTGTCATTTATAAATTGCTGTCTGGAATGGATTAACCCTTTCAGAAGCACCCTCATCTCTCCAAGTTCTCAGCTTGCTTTAGGGGCACCATTCAGACACATAGCCTTGGCTCGGCCCTGTCCCCTCTCTCCTCATTGGATCACTGGGTTTGATTGACAGCAGTGAGAGACGAAGGCGCCTGATGCCGTGTCTCAGGCAATCAGGAGGAAGAGTCCCGGGCAGCCAAGACACCCGTGCAAGATCCCTGGTTCGGGATGGGGGCTCAGGTAAGTGTTGGGGGGCTGTTGCACACAGAAGGTTTTTTTAATCTTAAAGGCATGAAGATAAAAAAAAAAAAAATCTTCTGCCTTTAGAACCACTCCTATTTTCACCTGATGATCCAGCCAGTAAGTTTTAGAAACTAAAAATGTATTAGAGAGATGAGACAAACGATTTAGAACTGTGCTTACAATGATCAGTTTTATGTATGTAAAACCTTTATCCCAAAATGGAAGAAAAATAAATAAATAAGAAAAAAAAAAAAAAAAAACTGCTGTAACTGCTTATAAAGTGTTAGCTGGAGGTTGTTAGCTTTAAATGTGTTAATGAATTAAAATTTGCTAGTACAAACACTTCTCTCCTCCCAGACTGACAATGCTGCTGTCCAAAAGGTGCCCCCTGTGCTCCTTCATCCAGAGTGGGGACATAAAGTGCGTTACTGGCCAGATCACCAGAGAAAAAATAATTGAATGCAGTCACCACATCTAATGATTGGTAAACTACAATGCATTGCATTTTTGGCCGTATAGTATATATGTAGTTTGTATTTCTACTGTTAAAATAAAAAAATAAAAAATGATGTGAACACACATTCCATTTACTTGTTGCTCTGGTTGTAATCAAATTCTAAACCCCAAACTGCCTACAGGAGATACAATGGGGTAAGTTTATTAACCACTTGACTGCCAGAAGATTTACCACCCTTCACGACCAGACACTTTGTGATATGACACTGAATTACTTTAACTGACAATTGCGCTTAGAGCTTTCTTTTGGTTGGTATTTGATCCAAGTTTTTTTCAGAGAGAGAGAGCGAAAACACTGGATTTTTTATAGACTAGTAATGGCTGCGATCAGTGACTTATAGTGTGACTATGATATTGCAGTGGATAGTCTGACACCAATTGACACTTTGTGGGAACCAGTGACACTAATACAATGGTCAGTGTTAAAAATATGCACTGTCACTGTACTGACACTGGCTTTGAAGGGGTTAAAACTCTAGTGCGATCAAAGGGTTAACTGTGTGCCTAAGGCCCCTTTCACACGTGCGGACACGCTTTCGGATGAAAAACGGACATACATGTACCCCTATGGGATAGCGGGTGTCAGCGGATGAGCATCCACTGACACCCGATATCGTCCGCCTACGCTATGGTCCGATTCTGCAGACGGAGGAAAACCCTATTTTTCCATCCGTCTGCAAAGCGGATCAGATGAACACGGACAGACGGTCCGTGTTCATCCGATCCCCCATAGGGAAGAGCAGAGATCTGACAGGGCAGTCCCTGCACAGCGTGCAGGGACCGCCCTGTCATCCGCCAGCTCAGCGGAGCGATCCCCGCTGAGCAGCGGATGTTCATGGGGCGGATCATTACAGATCCGCCCCGTGTGAAAGGACCCTAACCAGTGTTTGTGTTTACTAGGTGTGCTGCTCTTACTAAAGGGAAGTAAAGGATTTTATTCTCACAAAATCCATCACTTACTCACTGTCAGGCCGCGCTCCGTTCTCTCTCTGCCCGATGATCAGCAGGTGCCGGCGGACATCTTTTGGCCTGCACCTGCTGATCGGCTTGTACGTTGTCAGATAACAGGACAGCCACGGCGCGTGCACCCCCTACCGATCACGTACTAGGTATGTGATCCAGCGCAGAACGGCTGCCCTGCCGCAGTATATGTATGGTGGGTGGTCTGCAAGTGGTTAAAGGAATAGGCACTTTTCAATTTGCAAAGTGAATGTTTTCTAAGCCTACTAAATATAGCGATGCAGTGTTCGATTCAACACACACACACACACACACACACACACGGTGCTGGCAAAAATCCTGTTTTAAGTCTCAAGCACGAGATTGAGTATTCAAACTGAATTGAGATTTTGCCTTATTTACCATTATTCACTATGGCTGACTGTTGCAGAGGGTGGCAATACATCACAAATTCCTTTCATAGAACCAGCCATATTTAGAGACCTGGGTTCACACTTTCCCATGATAAATGCATTCTTTGTAAAAAAAAAAAAAAAACTAAAAAAAAAAAATCCATCATATCTAAACTTTAAACACAGATTTTTGACAAGTGATACTTTTTCACAGTGTGAAATGTTATTTTTACAAGTTTTTCCTCTAGAAGAGAGCAAAAACAGCAAAGGGCATTTCCAGCAAGATTTATTTTAATAATGAGACCTGCCACCTGAGTTTAAATTAGAACAAGGGCTAGGACATTTTAATTAGAACCAGTCCAATCTAAAATGGTCCAGGGCTGATAAAGTTACTAAAATAACAATACTAAACTTTGCATAAGGCCCCTTTCACACAGGGCCGACTTTGCCAGGACAGTGGAATCTGAAAAAAAATAAATAAAAAAAAAAAAAAACACACACACACACACACACACACACACACACACACACACACACACACAGTTTAAATACTACCTTAACCACTTAAGCCCCGGACCAATTTGCAGCCAAAGGACCAGGCCCCTTTTTGCGATTCGGCACTGCGTCGCTTTAACTGACAATTGCGCGGTCGTGCAACGTGGCTCCCAAACAAAATTGGTGACCTTTATTTCCACACAACTTGAGCTTTCTTTTGGTGGTATTTGATCGCCTATGCGGTTTTTATTTTCTGCGCTATAAACAAAAATAGAGCGACAATTTTGAAAAAAAATTCAATATTTTTTACTTTTTGCTATAATAAATATCCCCCCCCCCCCCCCCCCCCCCAAAAAAAAAAAAAAAAAAAAAAAAAAAAAAAAAAAAAAATCGCAATCGATTGTTTGGTTTGCGCAAAAGCTATAGCGTTTACAAAATTGGGGATAGTTTTATAGCATTTTTATTAAGATTTTTTTTTTACTAGTAATGGCGGCGATCAGCGATTTTTATTGTGACTGCGACATTATGGAGGACACAGCGGACATTTTTGGGACCATTGTCATTTATACAGAAATCAGTGATATTTAAATGCACCGATTCCTATGTAAATGACACTGGCAGTGAAGGAGTTAACCACTAGGGGGCAGGGAGGGCTTAAGTCTGTATGTGTGCGTTTTTTTTACAGTAGGGGGCGTGGCTTTACGTCTGACGTCACTGATCGGCTTTCCCGATGACAGGGAACAGCCGATCAGTGACAGGCAGTGTAGGAAGCACAGGGAGAGGTTTGTTTACATAGACCTTTCCCCGTTCTTCAGCTCTGTGACCCGATCGCGGGACACCAGCGGCGATTAGGTTCACTGGTCCCGCGGTCATATAGCTCAGGACCGGGTCGCGAGCACGCGACCCACGGCTGGGCACTTAAAGAAGGACGTACAGGTACATGCTTGTGCCCAGCCGTGCCATTCTGTTGACGTAAATGTACAGGCGGCAGTCCTTAAGCAGTTAAAGAGAAACTGTGCCCAGGTGGGGGGGGGGGGGGGGGGAATCGACCTAGATTTAAAAAGGGGCGGATAGTTTTGTGATAAACTGCAAGTACAGATGTCAGACGTAAAGTACAGGAGTCTTTTTTTTTTTTTTCCATTCATCCCAGTGTGGTCCAATAGTTCTCTCCCGCTGAACTACTGTATTCTGAGAGCAGAGATAATTTGCCGCCAGAATACACTGATCAGCGCCAGCGGCGCGGATTGAGAGAAAATTTTCAACAGGCTCCAACAATTTTAACAGTAGACAGACTTGTGTACAACCAGTTTGCCCATAAAGGAGTCAAATTAATGCCAGTCCCTGCTAAAGCGGTCCAGTTTCGATCCATGTATGGCTGGCTTTATAAAACAGTGCAAACAGTCTAAACAGACATAGTGGACAGGAAGTGGGGAGAAGCTGTGGAATGCAGAAGTGTCAGAAAAAAAGGAAAGCTGCTTATTAAAGTACTTACTAATTAATTGCACATTAAACAAAATGGGCATAAAGAACTCACTAATGGAATTCCCAGAAGATATATTAAAAAAATGTGTGGTGTGATTATATATATATATATATATATATATATATATATATATATATATATATATATATATATGTATGTATGTGTGTGTGTGTGTGCTTGGTTTTGACAGGTACCAGCTCCCATTACCAGTTGGTTCGCCTAGGCGATTCCATTGGAAGTCCCTACCCTCCGAGATAGGTCATAGGTCCCAGAAGGCTGCAGGACCATTCACAAAGTGCAGGGTCTCTTACGCATATGCAATGGGAAGTCACAAAGAGCCACAGCCAGCTTTCCAGAGCCCAAGTGCTTTCACACTGGAGCAGTGAGCTTGCAGGACGTTAGAAAAAAATCCTGCAAGCAGCATCTTTCGGGCAGTGTATACATTGAAATCAATGGGCACTGCAGTCGAAGCGCCTGTAAAAGCGCTTCGGGATCGGTGCTTTTCGGGTGCTTTTAACCCTTTTTTCGGCTGCTAGTGAGGGTTAAAAGAGCCCCGCTTGTGGCCGAAAAGAGCCAAACGCCACCCCGCCCAGTGTGAAAGTGGCCTAAAAGTCCACATCTACAGTATTTGTAAAAAAAAAATTCAAACAAGGTGAAGAACCTCCTTGATGAGGATTCCTTGCTTTTCATAATGCTGTGAATACTTGGAAACATTGATACCTTTATATCGTTTATTGTATTTTCTTCAAGCAAACACATGCAAGGTTTCAGGCTTTGTATAATTCAAAATTAGGGGCAGGTAAAAGTTTCTAAAAAGAGACTTTTGTTCTTGCATTGGGCATGACCCTGCTAAGTTCAAGTATGTGATTTTTAATGTTGCCGTTACCATGTCTACGTCTTTGGTATAACGTTACAAGTGATACCACAGAAGAAATCAGCTGCCACGATGGCAAAACCACACAATGGTTCATGTATATCAGAGAAGCGGCTAGAAACCAAAATAACTTCAATTAACTTTAATAACAACCAATTTTCAAACTATGTTTTAGAAAGCAAGCAGTACTTAAATGCAGCTCGGGAATACATACGCAAATTAAAGCAGTACATCTGATGGACTTTTACTACTTTAAATACTTTCTTTCAGGTCTCTCACTTAAAAAAAAAAAAAAAAAAAAATACATTACAGGCATTGGGAAAGTGGTATTAAACCCAAAACTGCAATATATTGCAGCTTACCAATCATTAGATGTTGTGGCTGCATTAGTTCTTTTTTTTTTTTAGGCTTTTTTCCTTTTCACCTGCTAACCTGACCAGTAACATACCTCCTGTATTAGAGTGCCCCCACTCTGGGTGAGGGAGTGCAGGGGCACATTTGGAAAGCAGCACTGTCAGTCTGGAGTGTTCAATGTACTAGCAGATTTAGATACACTAACAAATTGAGGCCAAACTCCAGCTCACATTGCATTCACACAAGTAGTTAAAAGCAACATCCTTTTTGTTTTGTAATAAATGTTTTACATTAATAAATTAAAAGATGATTATAAGCCTTCCTGTTAGTAGTAAATGGTTGATCTCGCCCCACTAACTGCTATATCTGAAAGAACAGCTTTTTCTCTTGAAAAACAGACTTACTGCCTGGATCACCAAATCCAAATAAAGCAAAGAATGCCTAAAATGTATGCACTGATCCCACCTTGGTAGGCTACAATAGAATAAAGGTTTGCTACCACTTTAATGCTATAGCTTACAAAGACTTTTGAGAAAATTGTGTTCTTCCAATCGTGCGACAACAGGCTGAATGAAGCAGGTCCTTTTCTGTTCCAGTATAAACTGTGCACTTGTGCATAAAACTAGATTCATATGTGGTAAATATTTGCTTTTTGGTACAATACCGCTTTAAAAGGAGCTGAAGTATCAATGCTCCATTGAGAAGAACGGTCCCTCCGCCATGTAGAGAGCTGGGTCATTTTTTTCCATTTACGACTCTCTGAACAAACAATATGGCTGTCACACATAGCCAGGCTCAAGTCAAGTTTGAGAGGGAAGATGAACTCCTGGATTTTTTAAGTGTGTTGGGGGAAGAAGAAGAAGAAGAAGAAGAAGAAGAAGAAGAAGAAGAAGAAGAAGAAGAAGAAGAAGAAGAAAAGAAGAAGAAGAAGAAGAAGAAGAAGAAGAAGAAGAAGAAGAAGAAGAAGAAGAAGAAGAAGAAGAAGAAGAAGAAGAAGAAGAAGAAGAAGAAGAAGAAGAAGAAGAAGAAGAAGAAGAAGAAGAAGAAGAAGAAGAAGAAGAAGAAGAAGAAGAAGAAGAAGAAGAAGAAGAAGAAGAAGAAGAAGAAGAAGAAGAAGAAGAAGAAAGAAGAAGAAGAAGAAGAAGAAGAAGAAGAAGAAGAAGAAGAAGAAGAAGAAGAAGAAGAAGAAGAAGAAGAAGAAGAAGAAGAAGAAGAAGAAGAAGAAGAAGAAGAAGAATTGTAAAACTGGGGGTAAATGTAATTAGTTTGTCCCCAACAGACTTTAGGGTTAAAACCAAACAGTATTGAAAAAAAGAATTCCAGGCAAACTGTTATTTGTAATACGTTTAGTGCTTTACTCCACAAAATAAATTTCAAACTTTTACAGAAAAACAAACAATCTGCCAAATCCCAATTTAGCATCAGTGCTTCCCGAGTCAACTCCCTGCTCACTGGACAGAGCCAATGGTAAAAGTTCACCATCGAAAAAACAAGAAGGCTGTACAAAAAAGGACAAAGCGTTCAGTAGGTAAAACAGAAAGCATGGATTTCAACTGTGTATTTAATGCTTTGCCTGGAATTTCACTTTGAAGCTGGAGTTTAAGAAAAAAAAACCTGCTTTAGTTGCACAAACTTGGGCATAGATGAATGGAAATTTGGGCTGGTACAGCAGGGACTGGCCAAGTTTTGATCCGTGTGTGGCCTTCCGAGTTCAACATAAGCTGATCATTAAAATTTACTTCTGTTGAATGGACCTGCTGGAAAACTTGATAGCAGCTGCGGATTCTGATCCGTGTAGAATGACCGCATAGAGTGCCGCTGTCAGAATACACTGTCCCTGGTGGAGAGGATTCCTCCATCCACATTGCTTGTATGGATATAAGAAGTCGGGAAGCTGTTGGAGGAAATACAGCCCTCAGGTTTGATAAAGGGGTTGTCCTGTTGCCATGAAAAATATAGCCACGTACCCTCCGCTTTTTGTCCTCACCACCCAGCCGAGAAAGGTGCCGATTGGAGCTGCAGCCATCTTGTTACACCCAGAAGCCACTGCTGCCTATATTCCAGCATGATCCTGGACAGCTGTACTTTTGACAACAGTGATCCTATGGAGGTCTATATAGGTTTATGACAAGCCTTGATCCACTTTTAAACTAGTGAGTGCATTTTTATGGTCTTTTATACTTTTTGATAAATCTCTACACCTAGGCGCCCCCTTGTGTTTGTTTTATATATGTGGATTAGGATCTTAATTAGAGTTGAGCGGACACCTGGATGTTCGAGTTCTGCGGGTTCGGCCGAACTTCGGAAAAAAGTCCGGGTTCGGGACCGAACTTGACCCGAACTTGAACCTGAACTCCGAACCCCATTGAAGTCAATGGGGACCCGGACTTTTGAACACTAAAATGGCTGTAAAAAGGTCATGGAAAGGGCTAGAGGGCTGCAAATGGCAACAAAATGTTGTTAAGAGTATGGCAAGTGATCTGCAAACAAATGTGGATAGGGAAATAACATAAAAAAAAAAAAATAAAAAACAAAAAAAAAAAAAATGCTGGAGGCCCCCTTCTCAGCAGAAGAAGAGGTACAGGAAGTCATTAAGAACCTCAGAAACTCAACGGCACGATGCCGCACATATGGTGGGAATACCATAGAATACGCACTTTCTGGAAAAAATTATTCAATTTAATGGATAAGATAGTGGGAAAATAAAATACTTGGAAATAAAAAAAAAAATGAAAAAATTATAATCTTGACCTAGGAGGATGAAATTCAAATGGAGTAGGAGGTTGAGGTGGCGGTGGATGTGGCGGTGTAGGTGGAAGCGGCGGTGGAGGAGGACGAGGTAGCCAACACTGGTTCAAAAATACAACAATGGCTGGGTAAGGCTAGTGGTGAATGATGTGTCGAATTCTGTCCCCCGTCGCATAGTGTCCACCCTGTACTGCGCTTGCTCAGTACGTAGGACAAGGGGATTTTGAAACTCTCCGAAGACTATGCGCGGTGACTCCAAGTTCAAGCCACATCATCCGAGGTTGAAGCCTAGCCAAACAAGCCCGTGAGGGGCCCTGTTACTATGTTCTACTGTATGTCCACTTGGATGGTCGGGCTTGAACCTGCACTTACTGCGCAGGCGACGTTCATCTTTGGAGATTTTGTGAATCTCCTTGTCCTCCGTACTGCGCAAACACGGCACCTGCGCAGGAAGTGGCCGGACACTATCCGATGGCAAGACAGTTTTTGTCAGAACACCGGTATATGTGTCTATTCTGCACAAGGTACGGCCAAGTCCTGTGGGATCCATGCCTGGTTCATTTTAATGAACGTGAGCTTGTCCACATTGGCTCTGGACAGGCGGCTGCGCTTGTCTGTGATAACGCCCCCTGCCGTGCTAAATACACGTTCAGATAATACACTGGCGGCAGGGCAGGCCAGCACCTCCAAGGCGTAAAGGGCAAGCTCAGGCCATGTCTCCAATTTGGAGACCCAGAAGTTGAAGGGGGCAGACCCGTCATGCAGTACGTGTACGCGTGTGCACACATACAGTGCAAAATTTTATTTTTTTGCAATATCAGACTACACGGGCAGTATCTACAGCGTGTATGTAGGAACACGCAGAAAATGCTATTGGGAAAAAAATAAATAAAAAGCAAAATTCTAATTTTTATGCAATGTTTTTCCAATAGCAGAATACACACAGACTGTGGTGTATCTCTTAGTATATGCAGTGCAGTAATGTTGCAGAACGTTTAGATTTTGTCTGGCACTGGCCTCATGGCACTGTTACTGTGTGTACCCAGCCAGGGTACAATTGATTTAGGAATCTCTTCAATAATTATGTCTGCCTCTTTCTTTTGCAAAATAAAGAAACTCCCTCCCTATTCTAGCTATCTAGATCGCTCACTGAGCTAACTAATTAGAATAAAATTCCAGGAATGTGGACTGACTTTAGCACACTAACTCCTAAAATCTTCTACCTATCTGCAGCACAGGAACCTGCCTAACAGTGTGTGTCTAACAGAATGACGCTGTGTGCTGTGTGTGGGCTATATATAGAGGCTGGGTCACATGCTGCACTGGCCAATCACAGCCATGCCATTAGTAGGCATGGCTGTGATGGCTTCTAGGGCACACAAGTAAAACGATCATCCATTGGCTGGCCTAAAGCTGTGAAAAAGGCGCCAATACAGCACCGAACACCGGACCCGAACTTACAGCCAATAGTTCGGGTTCGGGTCCCGGACACCCAAAAGTCCGGTACGGACCCGAACTTTACAGTTCGGGTTCGCTCAACCCTAATCTTAATACCTAATCTGATAGGAGCTGCATCCACTTCACCTAGTGTTCTCTGCCACTCTCCTGGTCCTATTATGTGCCCAAATAAAAAATGACAGCTTGGGTCTAGTCAGTGTAATAGCTTATTCATTTTCTTTGGTTTTCATACAGCGCTGCACAGTTTTGGCAGCACAGACCTGGCTACTGTTGTGGTTACCATCCCCACACCTTCGCTCCCCCCACTCATACTTACATGGACATCCCCTGGTTTTTGTGAACACCTAATCTTTGGGAAGGCTGGCATTGCAGAATGGAACCCCAGACAGGGTGTGGGAGAAGTCAAGTTATCACCCTAGGGGTCAGTGAGAAGCTGTTGGCCATGCCCTACCCACCACATACTTAACAGTGTTGCCTACTGGGATATCGTTCTGGCACCTATTTTTTTTGAGCATTCCAATGCCAAATTTTGGGCCTTATAGTACTGAGTAGTAGGGAAGGGTTTGATAAGACTGCTGGTCCATTCCCCCTTAGACAGGACTTTCACCAGTATAAGTTTCAGGGGTCATTTTCTTGTAAGAAGCATTCTTTGCTCATCACTGTATACTTTATTTTGCCACTGTTTCACATACTTGTTTGAGTGATTACTGGTGTTTCCATTATCTTTGAAGAAACGCATAAAAAAAAAAAAAAATGAAAATGCAGACGCGTGAACCTTGCTTGGAGGATAAGTAGACTTGTAAGAGGGCAATTTCTAACATTTCTTTTCACATTAAAATAAAAATGCCTGTACTATGCTTTCTAAACCCCAGGACGTTACTTGGAGTAACTCTAGAAGTTTACAAGCTATAAATAGATTGCGATGAAAGGAATGTCTATCTTTCCCACACAGCAGGTCACTCCTCCTGTTGGGATTTGACATTCACATCAGGGTCACCACATTAGTATGCTCTACTCCAGAATGCCCATACTGGCCTCTCATTTGTTTACAATGAAAATGTGGGCTAATCTTCCACATATGATGTGCACCAAGTCTTTTATCTCAGCTGTAAATGTGAGCAAGGCTCTGATATTTCCAGATCATTTCAGTGCATCAATCACACTTTGTGCTGTACTGTAATATGACAAAATGCAAAAGGTGTAATGCCAGATCAACAAAAGGTTTTTGCTGTCTCTGCATTTAGTAGTTTCTCATTAACAGACTTATAATAACCAGGCAGCCAATACATTTAAAGAGGAAGTAAAGCCTCTTTTTTTTTTTTTTAAAGACACCCTGCAAGGCAAAGGCATAATGAGCTAGTATGCATAGCATACTAGCTCTTTATGAAAGACTTACCTGAAAACGAAGCCCCCAAAGTGGTCTTTATCCACGATCTTCTGCGCCGCCATCCAGGGCCAGAGTGACTTCCGGGTCTCGCCGCTCCAGCGCTATCATTCGCTGGAGCGGCGATGACGTCACTCCCGCGCATGTGCACGAGATCGGCATGTCGCCGTGATCTCGGCATCCTCAGTGCGCCGTAGACAGCGATGCCTTTTCATTTCTAAATATCTCCTAAACCATGTAGGTTTAGGAGATATTTATTGGACCTACAGGTAAGCCTTAATCTAGGCTTACCTGTAGGCCAAAGTCATTTGGAAGGGTTTACTTCCACTTTAAGGCCAACTCAGAACTCCCTATCTAAATACATGCGTCAGGTCAGAACAGGTTTAGAATGGAACTCCAGGCAAATAATAATAATAATAAATAATAATAATAATAATAATAATAATAATAATAATAATAATAATAATAATAATAATAATAATAATAATAATAATAATAATAATATATACACATACATACATATAGAAGTTTTTTTTATTCTGTACAACCAATCTTGATTTATACACATCTGCCGCACAGCCAGCCAACATTTATTTTCCAGTTACAGCAAGGCACCTTCAGGTCTCGCCTCTCTGACTCATTAAAATTAGAAGAAAAGAAGTTTAACTTTAAACTACGTAGAGGGTTCTTTACTGTAAGAGCGACAATGATGTGGAATTCCCTTCCACAGGTGGTGGTCTCAGCGGGGAGCATCAATAGTTTCAAGAAACTATTAGATAAGCACCTGAATGGCCGCAACATACCGGGATATACAATGTAAAGGCCCATACACACGATCAGACTTTTTGACAACAAACATGCAAATTAGCTGTTTTGGACCAACATCCGACCGTGTGTACGCTCCATCGGACCAACTTATTCAGTTTTTATCGGACTTTTGTTGGCTGTGCGAACGGACCAACTTTCTGCCAACAAAAGTCTGATGGAACAAAGTCCTATCGTGTGTACACAAAACCATAGGACTTATGTACAAACCAATGCAAAAGATCAGACAACAATACAGAAGTTGACCAAAGGTGGCGGTAAAGAGCAGAAAAACCACGTGATTTGGTGAAAGTTGGCTGAAAAAGTCCTGCTGTGTGTATGCAATACAAGTTCAGGGCCGAAGCCCTTTGAACAAACTTTCCCGTGGATTTTTGTACAAAGTCCTATTGTGTGTATGAGGCTTAATACTGACATATAATCACACACATAGGTTGGACTTGATGGACTTGTGTCTTTTTTCAACCTCACCTACTATGCAACTATGTGACTCCAGCCTGTTAAGCTGGTCACACACTAGCAGAATTTAATTTGACACTTTTCCTTGTAAGAACTTTTTTGTTTTTTGAATCATTAGTGGAATCACATTAAGGTTAGTTTTCAACCACAGTGACGAGAAAATAGAGGATGTAGGATAGAATGCCCCCCCCCCCCCCCCCACGACTGTTAATTCATTATAAAACCTAATTCTAAAAGCAAACAAGATATTAAACTATTTTCAAATGACACTCGGATGTACTGAAAATTTTCGTAAGAATTTTTGTTTAGTCAATACCCAGCTATAGCCTGTTCGCGGGGCAATGAGTTAGCATCACCACCACTGTCCAGTGAGCAGAGAGGTGGCAAAGAAGCAATAAAGCCGAAGCAGGATGTAGAAGAGCTATAGTCCCAGCTGTGTAAATCACAGGACCAGCTGTGTAAGCCCAGGTTCACACTGAGCTGGGGGAATGATGCCATGCCAGTTCAGCTGAACTCATACGATTTCAGTCCCGCATGTCTGTCCCGATTTCAGCGGCGATTTCACAGACATCTGTACGGGTTTCTACACAGATGTCAATAAAAAAAAAAATGGCAACGTGAAATTGCAAAAAGTAGTACAGAAACTCTGCAATCAGTCTGGTGAAAGGAGCAGCTATTTCTTCCCAACAAAAGGTAGATCTTCAACTTTCCAGGATTGCCTATGTCAACAGTTGATCATTGCTGTGCTGTATAGTTTGCAACTAATGAAGTTCATCTTTAGGACCGAGGCATTGCGCTGAAGAGTCCTGGATTCCGGTAACACAGCAGAGCCCAGGAGGTGGTTCACAGGCGTGTATTGACTAAGCTTAATCGCAAAGTCACACGCTCAGAGGTGAGCATTTAATACCTGGGGGCACCTGCGTGAGGATACCACGGCATGCTTTGGATCACCCACATAGCAGTTTCAGAATCGCATGGACTTGAATGCACATTTAAATTGACACAGTTGGATGTCACATATGCACACAGGAGCATCTTTATTCATGTTTACCTAACAGTGGGATCAATGTTTAGTTACCCACAATCCTATGGACACTATTGAAAGTGGTATAACTGTTAACCACTTGGATGCACGCTAGCACTTTATTGCATTTACTGTTTACATATATATTTGTTACGTTTTCACTATACGTTTATCATTCTTTATACATGTGTTGCACAGTGTAACTTTCTACAGTTGGTAGAGACTGGGTTTATCACTTTATGACTTTTACATGCTTTTTATGCACTTTGGTTACTACCTATGCATAGTGTGTAGTCTATTGTGTATTTGGAAGCACAGCATATACATTTGATCTGCTTGTTTCTGCATGACTTTATGAGATGTGTTTAACGCTTGCAGATGATCTATATTGTCATTTAGGCAGTTTCTAATCAATAGGAGGCTCACAGGATGCTCTATAATTTAGTACAGAAACTACTTTTTGAAATCGGTGCGGCATCGCACCAATTAGGACGGTGCAATTGCCACCGATTTGACATGTCAAATCACGCCAGTGTGAACCAGGGCTAAATCACAGTACCAGCTATACAGAATCTAAAGATCATTGGCATGTAAACAGTATCCATACATGTATTTCAAATATGTATTTAGCCATTTGGCTGGAGGTTCACTTTAACATTTGAAATCAGTAATTACAGTAAAAAAAAAAAAAAAAAAATAGCCTGTGAGGTTTCTATTCAAACCAGGGGGCAGAAGAAGCTTATTATGCCCACATCATCCTAATTTTAAATTGTATTTCATATTCAAATGCCCCCTTTGTGATTTTTCTACCATAAAAGAGTAAATATTTATATAAAAGTAAAATCCAATAGTGTTAAATTTTGCTGGCGTTTCGTCAGATTTGGCGACCTGTCAGAATGTGTAATGGAAGTGACGCTTCGTTGCCGCCATCTTTCTACACCCCACACGCCTCCACAGTAAAGGATACACTGAGAAGGGGACATCTTGTTACACCCAACGGAGCTTTGCATTTTACACTTTTTTTTTTTTATATGCAAACAAAATCACATTAGACCAGGCACATCCCGAAAGAAAGAAAAGAAAAACAGAAAGGAAAGAAAGGAAAGAAAGGAAAGAAAGGAAAGGAAAGGAAAGGAAAGGAAAGGAAAGGAAAGGAAAGGAAAAGGAAAGGAAAGGAAAGGAAAGGAAAGGAAAGGAAAGGAAAGGAAAGAAAGAAAGAAAACCAATATTACAAAGTACATAGGTATCATATAAACCAATAGGTACCAAGTCATGGACTGAAGCCACCTTGACTAGGTAGCATCAAACTCACTCATGGAATTTCTTAGGGAATATGTATGTTTTTCAAAAAGAATAACCCTATTGAGATCTAAAATCCACTCAGATACAGTCGGCGGGTAAGGGGGGGGGTCTACTTAAGAGCAATCTGCCTAGGGGCAACAAAAAGTGCGTGCCTTATAGTGTTACCAATAGAGGAAGTATAAATGGACCTATTGCAATAGCCCAATAGACCTAAAAGTGGTTCAACCGGAATGTTGGTATCCAATAGCCTGTTTAGGGTACCAATAACCTCCACCCAGTATCTTTGGAGTTTCGGGTACCGCCACAAAAGATGCATTAGCCTTCCTGTGTTGCTGCATGTAGCACAGGCTGGTCCATGTTTCAGTCCAATTGCATACAGAAACTGAGGAGTTCTATAGATTCTATGGAGAATAAAAAAATCGGTGTCAGTCTGTGTAATGGGGAAAGAGAGACACCCAGGGCGAAGACCGGAGAATATCACTGGATAACACCAGCAGGAAGGGGTATCTGCTCAGACTCCCATCCAGCAAGATGCTGTAGTTGGGATGCAAAAAAGTATAACCTCGGGTTAGGAACTGCCAAACCACCTGCATTTTTGGGATGTTGTAAAGTCTCCAATTTCATACTCGTCTCCAATTTATTACGAGGGGTTTTGTTCCGCCATATTAAATAGCCTAAATATGGTGTTAGTCTTGCTGAAAATCCATATAGGTATCCAAATCGGGGCATTATATAAAAAATAAAGAAGCTGAGGCATCCATACTATCTTGATTAAGTTGATGCGGCCCATTAACGATAGGGGGAGCTTATTCCAGGTTTTGCTTTTGGAATCTAAAAAGTAGTGGAAGTATATTGTCCACAATGTATGACTGTGGGGAGTCAGACATAGTTATACACAAATATTGGATGGAGGACACAACCTTAAGATGAGAAAGTGTAGATGAAAGTGAATCTGCAAGGGGATCTAAAGGCATCAGCATGGATTTCTCCCAGTTTATTCCTAAACCGGAATACCTTCCAAACTCCTTGATATATGTCATTACTACCGGAAAAGATGAGCAGATATTGGTCATAACATTTTTTTAATAAAAGATCGTCTGCATATAATGATATCATTTCCTCCATATCCCCCTAATCAAGCTGGTAACATCAGGAGAGGTCCGGATAAGACATGTCAAAAGCTCTACAGTCAGGGCAAAAAGCAGGGGAGATAATGGGCACCTGTGCCTAGTGCCCCGGGAGAGTATAAAACTAGGGGATTGAAGGCCATTGGCCTTAACCGATGTTTTGCTTTGCTAGTCACAACCGATGCCACCGGAGACATATAAAACAACCGCACCCACTGGCAAAAGCCAGAGCCAACCCCAAATTTTTCAAGAATGGCCCACAGGTATGGCCATTCGACACTGTTGAAGGCCTTGATTGCATCTAATGCCAAAAAAGGCACGATTTGAATGAGTCGGGACCTGCATATTTAAATACGAGATAAGAAAAAAAGGCTGCGCTGGAAATTAAAACATGTGAAAATTCTATCACCTAAATGAATATTGTGGTGCATAAAAAAATTTTTATGCACCACAATATTCATTTAGGTGATAGAATTTTCACATGTTTTAATTTCCAGCGCAGCCTTTTTTTCTTTTCTTGCATTTTGTTGTGTGTATCTCACATAAGGTTGCAGCAGGAACTTATATTATTTATTTAATATTTCAGGTTTTTCACATAGCTTGTTGGATCTATTTAGAACAAGTATTGAATCGTATATTTTTTAATAGACAGCGCTGTTACTCCAACATATAGATATTTAAATACGAGCGTCTGATATTAAGTGCAGTTGACTACTTGGACATGAATCCTACCTAATCTGAATGAATAATATAATTTGATAACCTTAATCTAGTAGCAAGTATTTAAGCAAGAATTTTAACGTCTGGATAATAGAGAGATTGGTCTGTAAGATTCAGGATGTAGCAAGTTTTTATCCTTTTTGTGTAGAACTACTATTACCGATGGACCCATAGTGTCTGGAAGCCGACCCAAATGAAAAGCCTCATTTAATGTACTAAGAAGGGTGGGAAGCATCTCTTTATTAGATTTTTTTATAGATCTCCATAGGGAGACCGTCAATCCCTAGAGCCTTGGAGTTAGGGAAGTTAGCCACCTCACTTACGACTTCCAGTAGGGCGAGAGGAGCATTAACAATCTCTCTCTTCCATTGAAATAGCCGGAAGATTAATATTGGTCTAATAGCTAGATAGCTCTGCTGAGGTATAGTCAGCCCTAGAAGTATATAGATCCTGATAATAGGACTTAGTTTATATAGTGAAATACAGTACTTACAACTGTGTGTGAATTTTTACATGTTGAATTTTAAAAGCAGCGAACTTCTGTCTGATTAGCAAACCTGCGAGGTCCGCACGCTTGATGCAGCTTTTAAAACAAACAGTAAGATGCAGTTCCAAGTACTGCATTTCACTATATAAACTCAGTTTACTGTTAACAAAAAACGTGTAGGATGCAAAACTCCCAGGGGTGTAACAAGATGTCCGCTTGCCCCTTCTCAGTGTATCCTTACTGTGGAGTGTACCAAGATGGCGGCGACAAAACGTCACTTCCGTTACACATTCTGACGGGTCACCTAATCTGATGAAACACTGGCATTTTACTTAACCAGTTCCCTACCGCCGTACTGTAAAATGACGGTTGCAGGAACCGTTCCTCCCTCCGGGTGGGTGTCATATGATGTCCTCTGCTTCCTGGCACTGTGGAGAGCGCTCGCCGCATCACGGAGGACCCAATGCACGTGCCTGGTGGCCGCAATGTCCGCCGGGCACCCACGATTGCTCCTCACAGAGCAGGGACGTGGATCTGTGTGTGTAAACACACAGATCCACGTCCTGTCAGGGGGGGGGGGGGGAAGAGGAGAACTGATCGTATGTTCCTTGTACAGGGGGAACACCGATCGGTCCCCTGCCCCCACAGTTAGTATCACTCCCTAGGACACACATTTAACCCCTGCAGTGCCCCCTAGTGTTAACCCATTCCCTGACAGTAACATTTATACAGTAATCAGTGCATTTTTTTATAGCACCGATCACTTTATAAATGTGAATGGTCCCAAATTAGTGTCAAAAGTGTCAGATCTGTCCGCCGCAATGTCACAGTCATGATAAAAAAATAATAAAAAAATATTTGTTTTAGCAAAAAATCTATAAAATATTGCGTTTTTTTTTCAAAATTGTCGCAGAGCTTGGGCAGGAAGGGGGTGAAAATGCCCTGTATTGAAGTGGTTAAATAGGCGAAGCCAGGAGATCATTGGAGAAAAGAATGACGCTTTAAAAACAGATATAGAAGTAGAACAAACAAAAAAAGACATAGACCCGCACATACGTCTCTGAAATCTCCCCGAAATCGGGACTGACATAAGGGAATGAAATTGTGCGAGTTCAGCTGAACTTTTTTTCAGCGGTCACCTAGTGTGAGAATCAATTGCCTCAAAGTATTTCTCTACAATAAAAAAAAAATGAGAATCAGATGTCCAAAATTAACCAGGAGAGCGATTTATAGTAAGAATAGAATTCTGATTGCAGACGGATCGGAGCATCTGCCATGAAAACATCTGGAATTTGTACCTAGAAATCATTCAGGAGTTAAACAGAAGGATTAACATTTGAGTCGCTGTCTAAAATAGGGATTTGCTCCCCTCCCACCCCCAAGTAAGAAGAACCAGGCTTAAATAAATATTTCGTAATACTGTTGTCTCTTTTCCTTTTCCTCTGCCAACCACAACATACACCGAAGCTTCTAGTTGATCTCGTTAGCAGACAAATGTCATTTATTTGAGGCTAATCCAAACTGCTGCTTCACCATGTAAAACTAGGAATATAACAAGCAGCACAATGATTGCTGGAAATAAGTTAGTCATCTACACAGTACCATAATTAGAGGCACGCTTGCCTTAACTCTATATTTGACCTCAAATATAAACATAGTTTAAACTGGAGCTGAAACATTCTAAGGCTCAAGTGAAAACATTTTTTCTTAAATACATATATTTTTTCAGAATCTTTGGCTCAAGGCCATAGTATACGAGATTGAACCATAATAGATAAGTACAGTACTTTGTAAAAGTTTTAGGCATGTGTGAAAAAATGCTTTCAAATATAGAAGTGTTGTTAAAAGTAAATTCTTATTAAATTACCATGCATAGTTGAGTTGCTTAACCTTTTTTCCATGTCCTATGCACAAAAACATAGGGACTGGGGTGCAGAAAAAAAGCAGCAGGTGCTCTGGACTAATAAATTAAAATGTGAACAATAATGAGTGTCTGCAGGCAACGCTGAAGCACGGTGGAGGTTCCTTGCAGGTTTGGGGCTACATTTTTGCAAATGGAGTTGGAGATTTGGTCAGGATCAATGGTGTCCTCAATGAGTATTACAGACAAATACTTATCAATCATGCCATACTATGAGGGAGGTGTGTGACACAAATTTAGCTACAGAAGACAACAACCTCAAACATACAGCCAAATGTCATTAAAAACTATCTTCAGCGTAAAAAAGAACTAGGAGTCCTAGAAGTGGTACTTTGCCCCCCAAAGAGCCCTGATCTCAACATCATCGTATCTGTCTGAGACAGGAGGGATTTGAGGCAGCCGACATCCACAGAAGATCTGTGGTTAGTTTGCCAAGATGTTTGCAACAACCTACCTGCCGAGTTCCTTCAAAAGAAAAAAAAAAAAAAAAAAAAAAAAAACACAACACTATGTGCAAGTGTACCTAGAAGAATTGATGCAGTTTTAAAAGGCAAAGGGTAGTCACACCAAATCTTGATTTGATTTGGATTTCTCTTCTGTTAGTTTATTTACAAATTTACAATTACAATTAACAAAATGGAATGTAAAACTACAGGGGGTCCCCGGGTTACAAACATGATAGGGACTGTAGGTTTGTTCTTAAGTTGAATCTGTTTGTAAGTCGGAACAGGTAAATTTTTTAAGTGTAGCTCCAGCCCAAAAATCTATTTTTAAGTTTTTTAGATAACATAGAGAAGGGTTATCACCCCTGTAACATTTGTTTTGCTGTCTGTGCCCCTGTTCAGAAGATTTCACCTCACCTTCTGTCCCAATGTTAAGTGGGCTCAATCAAGAGCCCGCCGCATGGGATTGTGGCCGCCACGTTTATTAATAAAGATGGCTTTGTAGTTATATAAAAAAAAAAAAAAAAAAATTTTGAGCGGGCTTTGCACGTGTTTCCAGGCGGGAAACACGTTTTTTCAAATACTGGGGGGCTATATATAGGCCCCCTGAGGTACAGGGTCCGATCACATTGTCCTGGATCGGCTTGGCTGAGCTTCCCCTCCCTCCCACCCCTTTTGTCGCAGGCATCATTATGTGGTTTGTCACCCTTGAATCAAGGGGGACTTGTTTGTTTGAAATTTATTAATTAAAGCTCGAGTTCTATGACTGAGCTAATGTTAGAGTTGGATTTTAAATAAAAGATTATTATAAGTCATGAGTATTGTCAATAAAGTTAATTATTTAATACCAATAAAGGTGCCGCGGCCATTAAAATACCAAATTCAGTGTGGTGTATTATTATTATTAATATTATAATTGTTATTTAAATCCGAGTGTGCGTCCTACAATCCCATGACAATTGGATTTAGAAAATTTTGGGTTGTTAGGGAAACATGGACTGATGATAAAGCATCAGTGGAGACACCTTTTTCCCATATTAACTCTTACAGGAGTGAATTTCCCTTCCTAGGGGTGAATTTCTTCTCACTTCCTGTTGTCTCCCTCCGTTTGTAAGTAGGAGTCGTTTGTAAGTCTGATGTTTGTAAGTAGGGGACCCCCTGTATTAATGTGGTTCCAAAGTTCCCCCCCATACTTACCTGAGCCCCATCTAGATCCAGTGATGTGCATGAGAGCAGCGGCTCTCCTGGGTCTCTCCCCGTTGGCTGACACAGCAGCGCATGTCCTTGGCTCCTACTGCTATCAATCACAGCCAGTGAGTCAATGGAGGAGAGCGTAGGGGTGGGGCAGAGCCACACTCTGTGTGTGAATGAGAGTGAGCCTGAGACTTGCTATTGGGGGCACTCAGCAAGGGGGGGGAACCAGAACCACAGTCAGGGGGATCCAAAAAGAAGAGGATCGGGGCTGCTCTGTCCAAAACCATTGCACTGAGCAGGTAAGTATAACATGTTTGTTATTTTTTTAGGGCTGTTACTGATTAAAATTTTTGTGTTCAATTAATCGATTTTTTTTAAATCGACTAATTTTGATTAATTATAAAGCACATACAAATCTAACTACTTTTAGCTGATCTCCTTGCATTGCAACTCTGCGTTAGTCAGTGGTAAATGTGGTATACACTATATACAATCACCCGACACTAGTTTCCACAATCCATGACTTAACTTCACACAAATACATTTAAATTCAGACTGTAGCACTGACGTAAGTAATTTTTTTTCCACAGTAGCGTGACAATCCCTCCACCTCCGGTCTAACTAATCACTCTCACCTTATGGCATGGACCCCTGTGCAAACAGGTGGTCATGCAAGCGGGTATCAAAAGGGTTAACACAGACCATAAACTTCTCTCACGTCTCCTTAGATCTCAGCAAGGACGCCAGGTCATGGGTAGAAAGAAAAGATCTAAGTGCTCACCGCCTTAAGTATAATATTACATTTTTGTGTTCAAACAAACTACTCACATAAAGATGATAAAAACACAGCATGTAAAGCAGACAATCGTGTTAGTTCCATAGGGCAGCAGTGGGTGACATCATGCGTAGCTCCTCCCCCGTTCGAGTTACATTCCATCAGAACTTCAACGTCACCAGACTCCTCCCCCCTTCCCTTCATTAGCAGACGGAGGCACTTGGGGAAGGGGGGAGAAGTCAGTTGACGTCCGTGATGTCACCGGATCTCCGACGGAACTCCCTGAAGACCCCGAAGTCGGCGAAGAGGAGAGTACCGATCAAAAGAATTTTGATCAATCAAAAAAAAAAAAAAATTAATCGATTAATCGAGGAATTAATCTTTCATTTCCACAGCTTTATTATTTTTATTTATTTTTTAAATAGTAAAATTTCCCCACACTTTGGAGAGATATGTACTTTATGATGTCTGGGTAAAGCATAAGACTCCGTTAGCGCTACAAACTGCAACTCAAGAATAAATGGGGCCCTTGACTCAGATTTTCTATGGGTCACTGAAATGGTCACTGGGCACGCTGGCTCCAGTTCAGCAGCAAGAAAACAGGGACTCCCCTTAGGAATAGGGAAAAGTTGAAGAATTGGGAATATACATACAATCCAGTGAGTGCCAAACAAATGTCCTAGAGTTCAAGGTTTTTAAACATTTATAAAAGGATTCATAGTTAAATCTATGCATCAGTTTTATCATTAAAAACCCTGGACTCTTGGATGTAGGTCTGTCGCTCTCATTGGATTGCTCAGTACATAAAAAAATAAAAAAAGAAAAAAAAAAAAATTAGGAGGTTCTAACATTTACCCACTATGTGTGAAAAAAATAAAAAAGGAGGGGGGGGGGGGGGGGAATTGGGGTATTAAAATTTGGTTGTAGTTCCAATTTAATCAAAAGGTGAGAAATCACTCAGAAAATAGCATATCATTGGCAGCAATTATAGTTTCCCCATTTGCGTTTGCTCTTCACTAACCAATCCATCAACAGTTTTCTAAAACAATTCCATGCCTAAGTGCAGAGCTGTCTAAAATGTTAGACTTCAGAAGGAATTCATAAAACCCTTTTCTTGAAAAATTATACATGCTGCGTAAAAGCATATTACTCACCACATTTGCCATTTCTTTATTAAAAAAGGTACAAATGCCAAAAATATGACATATAGAAAAGAAAAATTCTGAGTTGGAACAGCTAGGGGATAAGTCATTATGGTCAAAAAGTTTAAAGAAGAAAGAGAGAAAAAAAAAAAAAAAAAAAAAAAAAAAGGTAGCCACTGAGAAATGTGTTCCAGGAAAACTTTGCATCATAACCCCGCGCTACCAGATCCACAAATTTCCTTAAAAAAAAAAAAATTTAAAGAAAATAGTACATTAAATTTGAAGTGGTGTATACTACTTGGAAAAAAGATTAGAAATAAAAACTAACAGATGCTGCCTTCCAGGGCATTAATCTGAATGGTCACAATTGGCAAATGAAAAAGCAAATATCTTAACGTTCTAACATGAAGCCCACCAGAATAACCATAATAATACAAGTTTATGGTCACTGCTGACTTTGATGGATGGGGGAGACTGAGGGGAATGCAGAGTTGATCATTGGCCTCCTAACCTTAGGAAGGAGACAGATAAGGCACACATGAATCTGGGCTGCAGCTCCTCGCATCGGGGGCCATTGCTTCTCCTCCTGGCTGAACAGGAAGGGAGGCCTGACCGAGACCAGATTGTCCGGGAGTCCCAAGAGGCCCTGGCCAATAGGGTCTCAGGAACTGCTTCCCGATTAGCCGGGAGTTGAATCAGGAAGACAATAGCGAATATTAAAAAAATAAATACAATAAATAAAAAAAACAAACACACACACACACACACACACAATTAGTTTTCCCCTTTAAAAGAAAAACTACACAGTGAGGAGTTTTGGATGCTGGCCTTACTGGCCACTCTTTCTGAAAATACTAGTTCCCTGCTTACTGGCCTATAATGCTGATTCCACTACTTCATTATAATTGACTGGAACATCTGGTGCAGCTCCGTAAAAGCCTAGGTTCACATTGATACGATTTGTCATGTCAAAATCGGCAGCTATTGCCGGCAATGGCACCTTCTGAATCGGTGCAATGCTGACTTCAGAGTGCGATTTGTATAGACATCGGTGCATGAACCCGCACAGATGTCTCTGAAATCGCTCCCGAAATCGGACTGACGTGCGGGTATGAAATTGTGCAAGTGCAGCTAAACTCGCACAATTTCAATGCCGCTGTCAGTGTGAACCTAGGCTAAAAAACAGCTTCCAGGTTTTTTTTTTTTTTTTTTGGCAAAGCTTAATTGAACAAGCTGAAGCCGATTGACTACCATGCGGAACTGCACCAGATACAGCCACGTATTTAGGCTTTTTTTTGTTACTGATTTGAATGCAGCCCATTGTTTTTAAATAGGCCTGTACACACATGCACATACAGTTTAGTAAACTGGGGCCTAGTTAAGAGCAGAAAAAAAAAAAAAAAAAAAAAAAATATTGCATTACTGGTCGATCTTTTACGTACATAAAATTGCACCTATATATAGCTGTGTAAATTGATGGCACCATATAACTACCTGTAATCAGGGCTTTGTCAGCGGGAACACAGTTCCGGCACTGAATGTATATAGTGGCAAGGAGTACTGGGGTGTGTTGGAGGGTCTAATAATGCTATTGTTCCTGGAGAGGGGATCTATTTTGGCGTGACAGTCTATTGTTGCTGGGAGAGATCTACTGTTGCTCGCTATTGGAGATTCTATTGATTCTGGGAGATCTGTTTTTGCTCCTGGATTGGTATTTTGTTTTGGGAGTCCATTGTTGCTGGGGGGAGCGGGGGTCTATGTTTCTGGGTGAATCTATGGTTGCTGTTGGAGGAGATCTTATTACTTTTCTTGGTATTAAACAAAATCTATTCAAAATTACTTAGCACCACAAAAATGATACTTGGCTCTTCATTCTCTAAAAAAAAAAAAAAAAAAAAAAAAAAAAAAAGAGAAGGAGGTGATTCCCGGGAGGTGGAACCAAGGAACGGTGCTCAGGAGGTGGGTAAGGGGAGGAGACAAGGGGCGACTCAGAAGGAAGGAGTTCCTGAACCTATTCTCTGGTGACTGAATGTTTTTAACCACTTTTTGCCCAGCCTATAGCAGAATGACGGCCGGCCAGTGGTTCAGTTATCCTGACTGGGCGTCATATGACGTCCAGCAGGATAACAGCCGCGGCGCACCAGTGGGGGCACGCATCATGGCGATCGGTGGTGCAGTGTGTCAGCCTGACACCGCTTCACCGATATCATTAAAGAACCTCTGACGGAGGCTCTTTACCGCGTGATCAGCCATGTCCAATCACGGCTGATCACGATGTAAACAGGAAAAGCTGTTGATCGGCTTTTCCTCACTCGTGTCTAACAGATGCGAGGAGAGACGATCAGCTGCTCTCCTAACAGGGGGGGGGGGGTCTGTGCTGATTGTTTATCAGTGCAGCCCCCCCCTCGGATGCCCGCCCAGGACCACCAGGGATGGCCTTCCGCACATGCCACCCTAGACCACCAGGGATATGCCAATCAGTGCCCAGGCAGCTGCCAATCAGTGGCAATTAAAAATGCCTGCCAGTGCCTCCAGTGATGCCTATGTGTGCAGTCTATCAGTGCCACCTTTCAGTGCTGCATATCACGGTCACCCACCAGTGCCCC
Organism: Lithobates sylvaticus; assembly: GCA_028564925.1. Lineage (NCBI taxonomy): Eukaryota > Metazoa > Chordata > Amphibia > Anura > Ranidae > Lithobates > Lithobates sylvaticus. The sequence goes on from CM053028.1 coordinate 413,372,046, forward strand.
CTATCAGTGAAGGAGGAAACTTACTTATTTACAAAATGTTATAACAAACAAAGAAAACGTTTTTTTTTTTTCAAAAATTGTCAGCCTTTTTTTTTTTTTTTTTTTTATTCGCTTAGCAAAAAGGAAAAAAAAAAAAAAAAAAAAAAATGCATCAGTGATCAAATACCACCAAAAGAAAGCTCTATTTGTGGGAACAAAATGATAAAAATTGAGTTTGGGTGCAGTGTTGTATGACCGCGCAATTGTCATTTTAAAAAAAAAAAAAAAAAGGGACAGCGCTGGAAGCTGAAAAAAGTATTAAAGTGGTTAAACATACATCAGTTATACTGAATCTCCAAATATGTAAAGTATATGTAGCGCCAACACTTTTCTAAAGTGTGCGCTATAATGCAAATTTAGTTTTTCCAGAACTGTAACGGAGTTCTGGGGGTTAATTGTATAGGTCTTTTACTTTGGCATCAGTTTGGCTGGGCTGTACTGAAGTTCTGCCTGGTCATAGGTGTAGTGAGGCACCTGTGACAGGCTGAGAACTAAGCCTGGTTGGACGCTTTAGGTACCAATCTTTCCCAGAGCCAATCAGTGGTCACGTCTGGCCGGCTGTATAGTCTGGGAAGGGGTATTTAAGATGCTGAAGTCACGTGTTCAGGGGCAGCTTGCTTTTTGATTCCTGGTCCCGGACCCAGGAGTGTCTGCCGTCCCCGTGAGCATGGTCATCCTGACCAGCCCCAGGGAGGTCCTCATGGTCTGGGGTGGGGATCTGTCCGTTCCCGAGCCTCGGAACTGGCTAGTTCGAGGCCCAGTAACTGAAGGAGGATTCGGAAGTGTCCTGGTGTGCTCCCGACATTGGAGAGACACAGCAACTCATACAAGCGACCAGGGGAGGACTCTTCAGAGGAGGGCCAAGAAGCTGGCTGCTTGGTAAGAGCCTGGGAGCTGAAGTTGTATGGACACTAGTGAATCTGCCTTTCTTACGGTATCGCCAAGGTGGCTGAAAGATCCAGGTACCGTGGAAAAAGTTCCTACTTTATCTTCAGTTACAACCTAGTCTGTGGCAGAGACTTTGCAAAATTTCAAGTCACTTGTTGGCTGCTAGATCTACAGTTAGAGGTTTATCCAGCAGTGAAGCACCCAGTTGCGAGTGGCTACTCTCTGGGCTATTTAAAGAGGCATTCAAATTGATGTCCGCAGTTCTGAAGTGCCTGAATTTTATCACCCGTGCCCTCTATTCCCAATTGTTTTGACGTCTCTGATCCTCTGTTCACATCTATGCAGCTGACGTGAGTACCTATAGGGATGTCCATCCTGTCCCTTACATATTATTTATTCCTATTTTAATATTATACCATATGGTTATGTTTCTTTATAGATCACCATTGCATTCACCCCTGAAGAGTTGGTATACCCCAACGAAACGCGTCAGGATTACATAGATGCATGATGTCCATACAGATGATTTTTTTTTTTTTTTTTTTTTTTTGCTTTTCAATCAGTTTTTATTGAATTTCATAACATACAGTAAAGATGCAAATTACACATTGTATGCCGTTAAAATAAATTAACTCAGAATAGCACTTAAATAATGTCAACTCAATTATCAATGAAGTGTTACAGAACAAGAATTACTGTTATTAAAATGCTACAAAACGCAATACATTCAATATAGAAATATAAGATCAATATAGTAACATAAGATCAAATAGAAGTATATGTCCTCTAGACACCCCCATGGGGACTACACTGTGTCTAAGAGGAGAATGTTGCCACAATAATAGAACTTATCCAGGAACCTGTGTCCATACTCTAGAACCCAGAGGCAAAAGTGTATATCAATCTGTTAGATATGAGTGTTACAAAAAGTTAGTAATAGTCGACCATTGTTCCCATGATGCCCACTTGGTTTTTTCCTTGGGTAATTTACCCTCACTGGATGCCATCATTAATTCATAACTATAATGTAGGTTTACGGTATCTAAGAGGTGAGTGATAGAGGGAGTTGTATCTGACTTCCATAATCTGGTTATAGTTAACCTAGCTGCCAATAGGATATGTGTCGTCACATGACGAAATGAAAAGGGTATGTCTTCAATGGATAAATTCAGGATAGCTAGACCCGGAGACATTGGTATATCTATCTGGGATATATCTTTTAAGAGAAGAAAAACGGTTTTCCAGTATTCCTGTATGAGGGTACATTCCCAAAATATGTGGAATATGCTTCCTATGTTGGAATTACATCTCCAGCACTTATTAGATAATGTGGGATAGAATGTTGCCAAGCGAGAAGGCGTCAAATACCATCTAAGGGACAATTTTTGTGTGAGTTCCCACAACGCAGAGCTTTTCGTGGATTTGTATACACTTCGTGAAGCTTGTTCCCATTGTGATTCTGTATAAGTCGTTGCTAGATCATTTTCCCAGTGTGTATGTGGTGTGGATTTAGTAAATACACGCTTTTGGTTCAGGGTGTTGTATACAAGTGAAATACCCTTCTGTTTAGGAAATTCAAAGTGCAGGTATTTCCATATTACTGAAGAAACTGTATATAAGAGAGGTTTGATTTTGTTAAGGCATTTCAGAAGTTTGGAATATGCAATAAAGTCTGATTCAGGCAAGTGAAATTCATTTTGGAGGGTTGAAAAGGATTTTGGGTTTGAGTCATGAAATAGTTGATTTATGAATGAGATTTTTCGGTTAGACCAATGGGATGTAGATAATTCAGGTGAGATGTGGTTTAAGACTTCTATAGGTATCGGTATCTGTGTAGTAGTGGGTTCTTGATGGATAGTTTGGGTTAGAATTTTCCATGCTCTGACCGTGGCTATCATGGTAGGGGGAATCGCTTTTGGTATTTTAGCGTCTAATGGAGTGCTCAACAACCAATTTTTTAAACTAGGATGAAATAGTAAGGAAAGTTCTATATTGCACCAGTTTTTATTCGGATCTTGCTGAAACCACTCAGTTGCTTGAGCTATGATCGCTGCAGTGTGATAATCTGTAAAATCTATTGAACCTGATCCTCCCGCTAATTTGTGTATCCTAAGTATAGAATGAGCGCATCTAGGTTTTGTACCGTGCCAAATACAGCGGTTGAGTATCGTTTGAAGTGACTTAAAGTAATATTTAGGAATAGGAATAGGAATGGTCCTAAACAGGTATAAAATTTGAGGTAAATGCATCATCTTGAACGCCGCTAATCTGCCAGACCATGACAGTTCCATTTTAGCTAATTTCTGAGATTCAGTACGTAATTTATCTAAGAGAGGCTTGAAGTTTGATGAAAAGAGGAGTTTAGTGGTTCTAGTGAGTTGAATACCTAGGTAAGAAATGCTGTGTTCAGACCATGTGAAGGGGTATTGGGCTTGTAATAGTAATTTAGTGGTGGAATTCAATTTGAGATCTAGTATTTGTGATTTGGTGACATTTAGTTTGTAAAATGATATTCGTCCAAACCAATCTAAAACGTCTCGGGCTGCTGCTAAGGAGGAGGTAGGATTTGATAATATTAAAATCACATCATCAGCAAAAAGACTAATCTTATGAGTAGTGTTGCCAACAGTTATGCCTGAGATGTTCGAGTTCGTGCGTATGTGCTCAGCTAAAGGTTCTATAGTTAGATCAAAAATTAAGGGCGACAATGGGCAACCCTGACGGGTACCGTTCGAAATTTGGAATGGATGAGATATCATATTAGCCGAAAAAACTTGAGCAGCTGGGCAAGTGTATAGTGCCATGATAGCATTATAAATATTGTCTTTAAACCCAAATTTCATGAGAACTTTCTGTAGATAGGTCCAGTGCACCCGATCAAATGCCTTCTCTGCATCTAAAGAAAGAAGCAGAGAAGGTGTTCCACTGGAATTTACGCAATGGATTAAGTCAATCATGCGACGCGTCGCGTCGGATGCTTGCCTCCCTTTAATAAATCCTGTTTGGTCATTGTGAATCAGGTCTGGCATAATCTTCATTAAGCGTCTAGCAATAGTTTTGGCGTATATTTTTAAATCAAGGTTAAGTAAGGAGATTGGCCGGAAGTTTTGTGGGGCAGTCGGATCTTTTTCAGGTTTTGGGAGAGTGATAATTAATGCGTTTAGCGATTCTACAGGGAATTTGGAAGAATATGCAGCTTGGTTAAGAAATTTCAGCAAGTGTGGAATCAAATAGGTAGAGAATTGTTTGAAGTATTCCCCTGTAAGGCCATCCGGGCCTGGTGTTTTGTTACAAGGCAGTGATGAGATGGTAGCTAGAAGTTCTGGTGCTGAAAAAGGAGCATTTAAATAAGACAATTGTGTTTCTGTCAGAGTCGGTAAATTTATCTTATGGAGAAAGTCATCAATTTCCTCTGGGGATGGTTGGTGGGTTGTAGGGTCATTCTTGAGATTATATAGGTCACTATAGTAATCGCTAAAAGCATTCGCAATGTCTTGTGGATTAGATAGCTTCACTTTCGAGTGTGGGTGGAATAAGAAGGGAATTTTAGATTTAACTCTAGCCCCTTTGATACGTTGTGCTAATCTTTTTCCTGCCTTATTGGATGTGGAATAAGAGATGGCTTTGAATTTGCGTTGCATATGTTCGTATGTATGGAGAAGAAGCAGCCTGAGTTCCTGTCTAAGCGACATTAATTGTGCTAGTGTAGTGGGACATGCAGATGACTTATGGTCTGCCTCCAAATGAGCAATTTGGGAAGTAAGGGAGTCTATTTGTTGTGTTCTTTTTTTTTTTGTGAATGGAGCCCAGTTTTATAAGAACACCTCTCATTACCGCTTTATGCGCGTTCCACACCACGGCAGGATCCCCCACTGAATCAGCGTTTAATTCAAAATATTATTTTAAATGAGTAGCAATTTCTTTGGAGTATGTAGCATGTTGTAATATGAAATTATTGGCTCTCCAGAGAAAAGAGTTCCTTTGAGGAGACGTATCATCAATAATTATCGAAATTGGGTTGTGGTCTGACCATGTCATGGTGTGGATAACAGAGGTAGTCACCTTTTGTAATAACACTTTATCAACAACAAACATGTCAATTCTGGAATACGACTTGTGTTGCGGGGAGAAATAAGTATAATCCCTCTCTGATCCATGGTGGCATCTCCAGACATCGTAAAGATCAGACGATGTCAGGATTTGCCCCAGGGGAGAGGGTCTTCTCTTATCCGCTGAAGTAGTGTCCATATAAATATCTGCAACCATATTAAAGTCTCCGCATACAAGGAGATATCCTTGTTGTAACTCTTTAATTTTGGTCAAAGTCTTTTTGACAAAATTTGCCTGTCTAGAATTGGGAGCATACAAGTTGAGTAAGGTATATTTAGTTCCATTAATCATACAGATTAAAATAAGAAAACGACCATTGGGGTCACCTATTTCTTTTATGAGGTGGAAGTCAGTGTCTTTCTTGATCGCTACAAGCACTCCTCTCTTCTTGGAAGAGAAATTAGAATAGAAAATATGGGGAAATTTGTTACTGCGACATAAAGTGGCTGAAAGTGGGGTCAAGTGTGTCTCTTGGACACATAAGATATCACTATCAAGCTTTTCAGCAGTATGCCACAAAGATTGTCTCTTTGCTGGGTGGTTGAGACCCTTGGCGTTCAAGGATACTATCGTGAATGGCATATTTCCTGTTGTGGCTAAGTGATGGATTGTGGGAGACTATAACACTTACAGTTTGCAGATATTTCTTGGTGTATACAGTAAATTCAGTTCCTTTCGGCTTATCAGGATACCTGGGTTCCGTAACTAGATGTATTTCTATAAAACCTGGAATGAAATTACAATTATATATAACAGCTATTTAAAAATATAGCAAAAGATATGAAAACAGGATGCGGCAGATTTGTGTCAAGCACAAAAAAAAAGCAAAGAGTCAGCTTTTACTGCTGCAGTGTGGAACAGTTAATACCAAAAGGCAAGTGAGATCAAACAAAATTCCTGGAGGGGACGCTATAACGTAGTTAGCGGACCGCTCAGGAGCCAGATACTTCCATAGGTTGATGATTCCGGGATCTTTGATTGTAGTGAAATGTTGAAGGACGTTTTGGAAGAAGCGAAGTTTCATCTTTGTGGTATTCCGGGATTATTCCCCATTCTTTCAAAAGTTTCAAACCCTTGTGTAGGTCATTTATTATATGAGTGGATCCGTTTTTGGAGACAATTAGTGTGGCCGGGTAGCGCCATTTGTATAGAATCTTATGGTTTTGCATTCCTTTAGTTATGGGGTTTAAATCTCTACGTAGTTGAAGCGTATATCTTGATAAATCAGGAAATATTTGAACACCCTCAAACGGACGTGGTAGAGGGCCTTTCAATCTGGCTTCTGACATCATTTTTTCTTTAATATGGAAAAAATGGATCCTCATAAGTATATCTCTAGGCACTGATGCAGCCAGGTGTGAAGGTTTTGCAATTCTGTGTATTCTGTCAATTATAATGTCACGTGGCGTAACTTCAGGTAGAATAGTGCGTATAAGTTCTTTGGCGTATTTGGGTAATTCTGGAGTTGTTATATTTTCGGGGACCCCCCTTAACTTGACATTGTTTCGTCTAGAGCGGTCTTCCAAATTTGCCCCTTATCCACTCTTGTTCATCTTTTACCTCATCAATAGAATCAATGATGTCATTGACTGTGGAGGAGCATTCCATCATACCTTTCTCAATAGTGGATACTCTGTTATCTATTAGACTGACATCTGTAGTGAGTTTAGTAAATAGAGTGGATAAATCAGTCACAAGAGAGGAATGCAGTGATATTAACATCTCTTTCAGTGTAGTGTCAATAACAGGCTGACCGCAGGTTGGGAAGGATGCCATTGAGGAATGTAAGGCCTGGTTAGATTGTAGTGGAATAAAAGCCTGGGGCTCAATTTCTGAGTGAGGTGGCCGCTGTGCTAGAGCATCCATTCTCATTTTTGCCTTAGCTGGGCTGTTCATTAAGGGATCCCCCTCTGTGTCATTGTCATGGGAGCTAGACATCTCCCTGTTTGGTGAGTCACCAGAAATGTTGTTAGGGATTTCTGTATGTTTAGTCTGAGGCGCTGCTATGCCTTCAGCTCCATTTTGATTCTGACTGACCAGCGCTTCAGGAGGGTACAGGAGTGTGGTGAGCTTTTGGGGCTTGTGGTCCCCAGTTCTCTTACGGGACATTGTTGTGGGTCACTACCGGACTAATGTGGGGAAGTTTTTGTACAAAAATACCGGCTCCAGCGGTCCCTAATCGTTCCGGTTCGTCTCCCTCACAGCAGAGCTCAGCACTAAGCGTCCATCTCTCTTGCCGGCTCCATACAGATGATTTTATGTCTCTTATTTTGTTTTACTCTTTACTTTTTAACATCATTCAGCCCTTCCAGTGGCCCATGTTGTGCAGGACTTGTTTTTAAAGTTATCCCTATTACCATGGTGTTAATATTTATATGCAGTTTTCAGCATGCCCTGCGTGTATGCGATTCTGTAAATGCATTTTGTGATATTCAATGTTATATATGATTTCATATGGTACAATAAAATGTTCTTTGCCAAGACTGCTTTTGGTATACATCTCTCACTCCAATCCCCCCTTTTGTTGTTGGAACCCATAAAAACAACACTGTTTTATATCCTACATGTTTACTTTATACAGTGATTGGCCTCATTTAAAGTCCAGCTGGCCACTTTCTCTTTTATTTGTCTATTCCGAATTGAGAGACTGTGTTATAGTTGAACGTTACCCTTGCAAATAAAAATCCTTAAAAAAAGGACTTTTGCGTGTCAGCTTCTGAAGTTACTGGGTACTAACCCTGCGAACCCCTAGACAACGAACGACGAGCTACAAGGAGGAGGTAATTGGTAAGCACAGCAAATTCATAGCCGCTCGCAGGGGTTATGGCTGTTACATATAAATCAGCCAAATCTTTAAAAAAAAAAAAAATTGGTTGGCGTTCAGATAAACTCACTGCTATTTTCTAAACTGCAGAAAACACAAGCAGTAGTAAGTCTACATAGTCTTGTTTAGACAGGGACATGATGAAGACAGATCACTGTTTATACCTCCCAGTATAATCTATACTGCGTTTATCTTCAGAGCATTACTGTAAAACAAAACATCTTTCTCAGTGCAACTATTAGTGCAGAATTAGGGCAGCTGGGAAACTAAACAACAATGAATGACAAAATATAAAATCAGACTCCACTCAGAAAGTAAGCCATTTAAAGTGATATTAAAACACAAAACCAAAATTTTTATTTTTTTTTTAAATATTGCAGCTTACCAATCCTCAGATGTGGTGGCTGTATTCGTTTTATTTTATTTTTAGGCTTTTTCACTCAGTTTTCACCTGGTGACCTGGCCAGTAACACACCTTCTGTATTAAAGTGCCTCCACTCTGGATGAAGGAGCACAGGGGGCACCGCTGGACAGCAGCATTGCAAGACTGGGGGGAGGCGAGTGTTATGCCACATACACACAAACGGAATTCTTGTTGGAAAAAGCTCTGATGGTTTTCCCGTCGGAATTCCGACAGAATTTCGCTCAAACTATCTTGCCTACACACGGTCACACCAAATTCCGACGGTCAATAACACTGCGACATACAACACGTTCGACGGCACTATTAAAAAAGGGAAGTTTAATGCTTCCGAGCATGCATCGAATTGTTTCTGAGCATGCGTCGGAATTTTGCGTGTGAGAATTGCATACACACGATTGGAAAAATAGATAGAAAAGGTTTTCCGTCTGAAAAATTAAGAACAGGCTCTCAATCTAAAGTCCGTCGGAAATGCTGACAGAAAAAGCCAGATGGGCATACACATGGTCGGAAAATCCGATGAAAAGCTCCCATCGGACTGTTTCCATTGGAAGTTACGGCCATGTGTACACGTCATTAGACATACTAGCAAATTGAAATACACAAACAAATTGAAGCAAAACACCAGCTCGGCCTGCAGTTACACAAGCAGGTATAGAAAACGTATTTTTTTTCCCCCTTTTTGGGATAAATAAATAAAAGCTGATCATTGTTATCTCTGTCAATGGCAAATGGTTTGTCTCAACACTATTTTTTTTTTTAAGCTTACCTAGGTGGATGCAACATTGGTCCAATGCTGCATCTATCCCCCACCAGTTTTAGGATTGAGAACCGAGCAATCAAAGACTGCTGATCGCTTGGGTCTCAGACTTTTGCGCGTATAGAGCTGGTGACTATCAGTCACCGGCTCTCTGTTCGGCCCCCCCCCCCCCCCCGTGCTCACTGGAGCTCTGGGCTGTGGAGAGGGCGGGAATGGCTGGCTCAGGTTGAGAGGCTGAGCCAGGTGCCAGTCCAGGATTGTGGGTGAATCCCAACTTTATTGACGTGATCTTTCACAAGCCTGGACTGGCTCTATGACTTAAGCCCACTGGAAACGGGTCACAGGAGTGCAGAACAAACTGCACTCCTGTGATCCACAGGAGGAGAAGTACACCCAAACGAGCTTTGGCTGTACTTCTCCTTTAACCGATACATTTGCAGGAGAAATTGTTCCGTTGAAAAACAACCAGCTTACTGGCTAGATCACCAAATGAAATTAAAGGAAAGAAAACCCCCAAAAACGAATGCAGCCATCACATCTAAGAATTGGTAAGCTACAATATAATAAAATCTTTGCTTTTGGGTTTAATTCCAATTTAAAAGTAGAAGGAAAAGCAAACAACAAATCTGCTTTAAAATCCCCACTGCCCCCCATTATACCACATACATTTTAGCATAAATAGTGGTCATGGCATCATAGAGCTCCAGCTCCGCTGTGTAATGCAGAGAGCCAACAACATGGTTTAGCAGGGACGTCAACCGCTGGTGCTGTAGGCATTGCCGGAGCAGAGTTTCTTCCCGAAGGTCACAGCAGTCAGAGCTTTGTGGTGAAAAAAAAAAAAGTATTTACAGTGTTTATGCTAAAATGTATGCAGTTTATTAGGGAGCTATGGAGAGGCATTTAACATTTTAACCCCATGGCACCGACGGCCTCCCTGCCCTTTAAGGGTTCTAAAAGCTGGAGGTAGGCATTCGGGACAGGTGACCGCTGCGATTGGCTGCCACATGTATGCATCTGGATCTTACCAATCCCTGCCAGATACCATGCTGGGAGTTTAGTTTACACAGGGCCGCATATATGCGGCCACTTAGCGTTAAGGCCCACCCGCCAAGAGGCCGTATACATGCGTACTTTCGGCGCCAAGGAGTTTAAGTAGCTATATTGTTTAGCTTTCTACTACAAAGTTCACTGCAGTTAAAACATGAAATGTAAAGACTCATGGTCTCTTTTTTAGATATTTGCATGTTGCTCATAGTTAGAGATGAGCTTGTGCTCTTCTTTTACTCCAGAGAAAATGAAGAAAAAAAAAAAAAAAAAAAAAAAAAAAAAAGGGAGAGTTTGGCTGTAGACTTCATGACTACAAAAACAAGATAAAAAAGGTAGGACGAAAGGACAGAATATTGTGTCCACACAAGTGAGGTAGATGCAGGATCTCCCCACCCCAGGACATTGTAATATGCATCGGCTGCAGATCGAATTCAATTTTTCCAGTAGGTTCAACCGGGGAACAGGGAAGGATACACAGATCAAAATCCAGCCATTCCCTACTGAACCGGCCAAATATTGTGTAACCAGCTTAAAAAGTGGTTGTAAAGGCTGAAGGTTCTATGCATAAAAATAAATAAAAAAAAAACTTTAGTGAGCAGCTCACCCCTCTTAATAATTACCTAAGCCTGACCTAGATCCAGTGATCTGCAAAAGGCCTGAGGCTCTCAAGGGTCTCTCCCTCCTGACTGGCTGAGATGCAGCAGCTATTGACTCCCGCCAATCACAACCAGTGAGGCAGGAGTGGGGGGTGGGGCTGTCTTATGGACGCAGAGAGCTGGCTCAAGAGCAAGCATGAGTGCCCCCACAGCAAGCGGATCGTTATGGGGCACTCAGCAAGGAGGAAGGGGCCCAGAGTGCCAGCTGCGAGACCCGAGATGGGATCGGGCTGCTCTGTGCAAAACTGCTGCACAGAGCAGGCAAGTATAACATAAGTGCAAAATAAATGTGTGAGGAGCTACAGAAGTACATAAAAGAGCAAATAAGTAATAAACTACACACAATTAGAAAGCTACACCAGACCAAGCTCACGAAAGAACACAAAATATGCCAGACTATACAAGATTCACCTTAGAAATAGTGGAATGCCTATTAAGTAACAGAGCAAAGAAATAGAATACTTTCATATAGCAGCACTGCTACAGTGGTTTCCCTGAAACCTAACACGTATTGTTCACCCAGATGTTGACCTTACATTGGAATATAATGTTAAAGGCAAGATTATGGATGAATGTAAGCGAGACACAAGTGCTAAAAAGCAGGTCACTGGAAGGATACTGTAGAATTGATAAAAATAATAAAATAATCAGCAAAAGACACAAGTTAATCAGTTTAGGACTGGCTATTGTAATAAAACAACCACTTGGCATCCTCATTAGGGTGGGACTCACATACCCACATGTCCTGCATTTACTGTTGTACCTGCACAAAGCAGCGGTTCCTAAATGTCATCAGACTGCAGAGGACATCAACTGAAGGCACCGAGCCGACTGAAGTGGCTCTGTTCCGTGCGATTGATGTGATAGCCAATCACAAATGTAAACAGTGTAGTACAGTATTTAGAGTGTACTTACGGTGTTACTACACAGCTGGCAATTGTTTGAGAACACAGTGTCCTGGGGGAGATATAAAGTGCCAGTGACCACCAATGATGAGGGAAAGGGTTGAGGGTTTTAATATACCACTAACCATCAAGGATTGTGGAATTGTTTTGAAGAGGGTTAAAATGCCGCTGACCATCAAGGCTGTTTGCTTTGAGAAAAAAAGGGAAGGGGGGCTAGTAATGTGGCACTCAGCACTAGTTTCCTTTAAAATTTTATGATATAATAAAAATGTACAATATTACTACATAGCTGCCAATTCTTTGGGAATACAAGAGAACACACACACACACACACACACACACACACACTATATATATATGTAGCGGGGTCGTTCCCCTTTTAGGGGAGAAGACTACATTCCCCATAATTCCCCAGGCTCCCGGGAGGATGGCTGTTTCCGCCCGAGAGGCTGCTGGGGGAGGTGATAAAAGGGAAGAGGAGAGACCGCCTCTTCCTCTTCTGACTGGGCTGGGGACGCAGAGACTTGCAAGTGAGGAGACACCTGTGCGGACCGGGACTGCTGAAGGCCTGAAGCCTGGGCCTTGCAGCAGGTGGAGAGAGACTCTCACCCCTCAGAGTCAGCAGCAGTGGAGCGGAGACTTTTCCCTACAGTCGGTCGGCGAGAGGACCGGAACGCAGGGGCTGTGACGGAGGAGTCCGGACGCCGCCATTGGAGGTCCCGGAGCTGAGGACGGTACCCCAGGAGTGGTGAGCGAGCTGAAAGGCTCATCCTACATTGCTACATACACTTCTATGCCTATTGAACTGCCAAGGCACAATTTACCTCAGAGCAGCAAATGTTTCTTTCTGTGGATTACAAATACACCATTTAAAGCTACATGTGCACCACCTCTACAGTTCTCTTGCCGGTGAAGAATACTGTACTTATTCAAGGACTGAGCTCTATTGCTAGGGATCAGGCCTGGTCCGTTAGGTAGGCGCAGATAGATTTATTGTACCTCAGGGGTGCATAGCAGACGGTCGCTACGTTTCCCATTGCTAGTTTGATACATATATGTGTACATGTTAAAGTGCATATTGCAGGGACCTGCTAATGTGTTGCAAGTCAAATGTTAAATGCATGTTACTATTTCTTTTCTTACTGCCAAAGTAAAGCCAGTTATTCTTATCTCAGCAGTCTGCTTGTGAGTTTGAGTACATTACACTTAGAGTATAAGTGATATTTATATGTGCATAGATACATACCCCTTTACTAACTGTGCCAGAGCGGTAGAGCAAATTGCCGGGGGGTTGGTGGAGCTGTACTCAGGGACCCAAAACAAACCAGCGGCCCTCTTAACTGGGGGTAAACGATAGAGATAGAGAGATAGAGAGATAGAGAGATAGAGAGATAGAGAGATAGAGAGATAGAGAGATAGAGAGATAGAGAGATAGAGAGATAGAGAGATAGAGAGATACACAAAAATATATACTAGTGGTTGTAGTGCATTTTATGTTTGCAGTGCTAACAGTATAGTGGTCATTTTCATGCCTACTAGTGGATGGAACTTATATATATATATATAATATATATATATATATATATATATATATATAAGTTCCATCCACTAGTAGGCATGAAAATGACCACTATACTGTTAGCACTGCAAACATAAAATGCACTACAACCACTAGTATAATGGTTCTTATCGAAAAAATAAATACAAAAATAAATAAAAATCTAATATAAATACCACCTAAAAGACATCTTTACATTTAATATTTCAAAATAAGCATTTGTATGCACAGTGCATTTAAGGTAAACGCATTAAAAATTATATCCTGTAACTGCACTGTGAAGATAGTTTGTGCATTACTATTTTTTATTTTCTTTAACTAACAAAGCAAATACTGTATCAGAGTGTGGGTGTAATGGCCAAGACAGCTTCTCATGCATTTCCTGCAATTTCCACAAGGATCTTATGGTGAAATATCTTTGGCCATTTAAAAGTATAAACAAAGTATATGGAAAAATGTTACCCCGTCCCAGCAGAAGGTGACAGAGACTGCATAGTGCAGAAAATGGGCAGCAAATACTATTTACATGTCAGAATTTGGTGAGCAGAGATATAAAATTCCTGGGTTTGTCTGAAGAGATGCCCCTGTCTCAGTAAAATATATATCAGGTCAAATGGCTTAAAAAAAATTAAAAAAGAGAATTCTTTTACAATCCCACTGCAGTCTCAGAAGCAACCACCCTTTCCACTTCAAATGCACTTGTCTTTTCTAAGTCCTAATTCTTAAGTGCAGTAACCCAAAGAAACCAAATCAGAAAAAAAAATAAAAATCGGAATTGTTGTTTTTAAAAACGAGTAGTAACTCTTTATTGAGCATCAAGATGTTATGGTCTCTGGAAAACATGAGGATATTAAACAGACACTTTGCAGACAGCAGATTTTCATCATTTTGGCTTTGTTTTTCCATTGAATGGCAGTACTTAATTTACCACCATTTCTTCTGGTTTCTGAGTCTGCCAAGGGAACTCCTTTATGTATCCAGATATCAGAAGAAACAATCTTTTTTTCCATCATGGAATTTAGAATGGGTAATAAAGCAGATGCAAACATTAAAAAAATAGCTAAAAAAAATGGTTCTGAACCAGTTACTATAACCAAAGCATCTCTTTGAAAGCAGACCAACACTCACATGTCCCAAAAAAAATAGAATGGTGTTTTTCTACAAATGTAGTTAATCAAAAATAATTGGTTGAAAGGTAGCCAAAAACTGACCATAAAACACAGTGCAAGTTCTTATGAGCAAGGCTCTCCTAACCCTTTAGTTCAGTTCCCCTTTATATCATAAAGCACTGTGCAAACTGCACTATATAAATCCTGTATAATAATAAAATCTAAGGATCATTGCAATATTTTATATATTAAACCTGAGGTTTTGGGACACAGCACCATAAACATTAGTTGTAATAGTGTGTATCCCAGTAGCTGCAGGTGTCTGCTTCTGGTAAAAATCTGCCTTGTTGTGCCTGCTTCAGAGTCAATGCATACCGCCCTGAGCAACTGTCTTCTGGTGCTCCGAGAGTTAAGCTGGCCATAGATGGATCGAAATTTGATGGTTGGGCAGGGAGTGGCCAAATAAAAATTTTCAATCAATAGATCGACTTCTGTCAAACAGGACTGTTGGAAAACTTTTGTCAGTCCATGACTGTAGCTGCTGATCAGTGTATTCTGACAGTAGAAAAGTTGCAACTGTCAGAATACAACAACAAGGTGGGGAGAATTTATCTTTCCACCTTGCATGTGTGGATGGGGGAATTTTTCCTTTTTTTTTTTCCCCCCACAATTGGCCCTTCAGCTGTTACACACACACACACACACACACACACACACACGTCATAGGATTTGATTGACAGCAGCAGAAACAAAATGGCTGCGCTGCTATCAATCTATCCAATGAGGACCCAAGACACCGGCTGGAGCTGGTGTTCTCGTCACTGGAAAGACCTGGTTCAGGTAAGTAAAGGGGGGGGGGGGGGGCAGCTGCATCACAGAAGGTTTTTCACCTTGATGTATAGAATGCATTAAGGTGAAAAACCACAAGGGTTTACAACCCCTTTAACAGCAGTCGCTGCCACTAAGAAAAGTTGTGTTACTTACCCGCCATTAACAAGATTAAGTCTGCCCTCTCCGCCATTCACAAACTCGTACTACTACACTCCCACAATGTATTGCATTCTGTAAATCGAGGGAGAATAGTTGAATGAGGATCTCTTCCACCCATTCACAGAATGCATTGCAGGACAATAGTAGTAGGAGTTTTGTGAATGATGGTGAAGGCAGAATGGGCAGGTGAGCGACGCAACTTTTCTCAGTAACAGCAGCTGCTGCTGCCACCAACTCTCACAGCGTCAGAAGCTCAGGACCATAACTGGCAGACACAGCAGGGAGGAATTTGTACCAGAAGCAGCTGCATGCAGGATACACACTATTACTTATAACTAATGTGTTTTGGGCTGTATTCCAAAAACTCAGCTTTTACATTGAAATACAATTTGTGCAACTGGAGGAAAGTTTTGCACCTTGAGTCCACACAAATGGACACCAGATACACATTCTTAAGTCTCTGAGTGCTCAAACACACCAAATGAAAGTTGTAGTGTGGCCAGCTGGCTTGTCACTGTGCAAATAATTTATCTATCCTGATGTCAGAAGGTCATTCGCAAGGACATAACATTTATTGAATTTGATGCTGAAGTTCCTATTTTCTACTTCTCCACACTGAGTATTTTTCTAGGGCCCTGGTGCACAACCAGTGGCTCTCAGGACCCCTGAAGACTGTAGTCTGTGTTTTTGTATCTAAATGAAAATTGTACAAAAACATTTTATAAAGTATGGCCAGCCTAACAAGAAAGTTGACCACCACTGTTCTCGGGCTTGTGTATATGGGCTGTGGAGGTGCATTAAGTGCGTCCCATTCCACTTGGCTCTGAAACACTTTCTACTGGTGATAAGCAACTTAAGCTGCTGATGCTTGCAAGGAAGTTTTGAATCAGATTGGTAAATGTGAGAAGCAGCCTAGTACTGGCATTTATTTGTTTAAGGAATTCCGCATATCAGAAACAGCAAGAAGGCTGCAGTGGGCACTATCAGAAATTGCTCCTCTGCATCGCATGAATGGGTTCCTCAGGATCACCAGATGGGGAAAAAGGGAGCAGAGTGGACAGGTGCACTACAAGAATGTCTGAATGTAACACCAAAGCACTGAGCTGTTAGGTTTTGCTCCTTGTATTCTTTTCAACAATGAACTTACATTTTTGACTGAAGCACACTTTTAATTTCCAGAGTGGCGGTGGGAGGTGAGCAGTAGCTTTACAAAGCAGAAGACTAAACTGAACCTGTCAGAGCAGCTGTTATCCGTCACTTTTAAAGCTCCCTCTCAGTACTGGAGGCTGTAATGGGCAGAATGGATGTTGTGCTTGTTTTAGGCCAAGAAAATCACTGTATGATGCTGCATTGATGTGCTGCCCTAGAACTAGCATAGCTCTTTCTTATCATTACCTGGCTCCATGTGCACTAATGGACCTTCAAAACAGAAAGTTTAAGGATTGTAGGAAATGGTCCTACCAAAGTGCCATAAAGCCAATCCACCTTCTCCAATTCTGCACTGAAGGAATGCTCGGCATGAGCATAAGGAGGTTGAACTTATCTAGCATGGGGTACAGAGGTTAATTAAAAACATGACAGTGAGTCGAACCCTTCACCACTAGCCTTTTTAACGTGGGATTTATAACTACAGTAAATGAACAGTATAAATCACAAATTCTTCGCAACTCAAGACTGCAAGCTAACCAGGAGTTGTAGATTGACCATACATAAGTAAAATTTTATTCAATTTTATGAACATCCATTCAATTTTCCTAATACTTAGTGGGGGTCTAACTGGCAATTGTCTGACTGTAGTGACGTGAATATTTCAAGGAGCAGGAGGGAAAATATTTTTTGAAAGAACAAAAATAAAAATTGTGAATGCACATAGTTTTCGTTCAGGAAAAATCATACAAGGCACAAAAACGAACCTGCTCAATACATCAAGGATTCCATTCAAAAAGCAGGTGTGGACAAAATGTTAAGGTCTTTCGAACTAAATTAGTTAACTCAATGATGTCAAGATGGAATGCTGCGATAAATTATTTTTTAGAGTTTCTGTACAAAGTTCTACTGGTGTATGGCCAACTTTAGACTCAGAGCTTTCTACTTCTTTTCCCCGTTTCCTCCCACTACACAAAAAAAGTACTGGTATGGGAGAATAGGTTAAGTGCATTGCATTCAAACTGGCCCTTGTGTGAGATAGTAACGTTAGTTTGTTAGCTTCTTTGGTGTGAATGATATATTCCACAAAGCACCTTAGAATGTGTTGGGTCCATGTAAATGAGCAGAAATAAATACCAAGATTTGCTTGCTTGAAAATCCTGTGAGTAGGTTAGAAAATTAAAAAACAAAGTTCTCCTACATACAATACAACTAATGGGTACGTAATACACACAAACACAGACAACTGGTATCCTACTGCAGTCAGACTCATTGGCTCGACCTTGCGGACTACATTACAGTAATCCGGTAAACTCATAAAAGCAGGTTGCTTTGGAGAGCATCTTGCAGTAGGAACTGCTCACTGGCCGATGTCAGTCATTAATACAGATGAAGATTGTGGGGTTTTGCCAGCTTCCCAAGATCACAGCAGCCAAATTGTACTTAATAGGAGTCCTGTAGTGAAAGCGCGTCTTAGTGCGCTGCCTGGCTGGGGAAGGTTTTTCCATTGAGAGCTGAACTTTGAAGATCTGCCATTATGAATTTTGTTTGGTAATGTAAGACGGTTTTAAGGTTTCCTTTTCAGAATCATTACCTCTCCATGTTTAAAAGGCGATTTATTAACACGTTTCTTTTTCACCAATCCAGTTATATCAGGCAAAGAATATTTTGTTGGGTTACGTTACAATAATATTACTAATAAATTGTCTACAAATGTTTTATAGGCACAGCAATAAAAAGGGAATGAGTGTCTTTTCTTTATAGCCAGGATTTCTATATAAAAAAGTAGGAGCTGTCGAATACCTATGGCTATACATCACTGATGACCTATAACAACTCCTAAAGTCTTATATGCTATATTATATTGGCACTACATTCTAACAAGCAGGGCCTTCTGATTCCTCATATATTGAATTGTATTATAACTGTACTGTCTGCCTCATGTTGTAAAGTGCTGCACAAACCATTGGCGCTATATAAAGCCTGTATAATAATAATACCCTCTGTTGTGTATCAAAAAGAAATGTTAATATATTCACTGGACTTTTTCTAAATCCAATAAAGAAATAAAAAAAAAAAAAAAAAAATAAAAAGTGTGTGTATATATATATATATATATATATATATATATATATATATATCGTACTTATCGGCGTATAACACGCACTTTTTTCCCCCTTAAAATCGGGGGAAAGTCGTGGGTGCGTGTTATACGCCGATACCCCTCAAAAAAAAGTGACAAAAATGGCAAGCGCTGCCGAAAAAGACCGAATCGCGGCCGAAAAAAAACCGAAGCGGCGCCGGAATAGACCGAGCAGACTGTTCGGCTCTGCTCGTAGTCCCGCCTCCCTGCGCTCGCTCCGGAAACAGCAGGGAGCCGGGACCGCGAGCGGAGCTTAACAGTCGGCTCGGCCTTTTCCGTGGGCGCTTCGGTCTTTTTCGCCCGCCTTCGGTCTTTTGTCGGCGGCGCACGCGACAGAGAGTCTCGGCGGCGGGAAATTTAAACCCGGACCGGACTTTAAATGACGCTGGCAAGTTACAAAGAAACTGGGCATGGCTGCAATGATGCTGGGCAAGCTAAAATGACACTTAAATGTAAGTTTTTTTTTTTTGTTTCCCCTAAACTTCCCTCCTAAATTTTTTTTTCCTTAAAATGCCCTCCTAAACGCCGATAAATACGAATATATATATATATATATATATATATATATATATATATATATATATATATATATATATATATATATATATATATATATATATATATATATATATATATATATATATATACATACATATACACACACACACACACACACACACAAAAAGGGCCTGCTTATTCAACACACACACACACACACACACACACACACACAATTATATTATTATATCAACAATATGAAATACAATTGTTTGCTATGGGTTATCATCATCGACTTTCACTGTTCATTTTAATTTGCAGAAACATTCTAAAATTAGGTCATGAAACAGGAAATCACATGCAGTTCATTAATAAAATATATAAACAAATAAAAAATAAAAGTTTCAGAATTTCTTGCTAGCAGAAAGAAGATTGCAGTGATCCACCCAAACCACAACATTCTTAACTCTTACAATGCCAAATATCTGTTCACTTTATATAAAGTAAATCCAAGCAGGAACACAGTGATGGCAATTAAACTGCCTCTTGAATCATTTGCTAGACTTAATTGGGGAGATTATTAACTTGTGTGTAACACAAAGCATGGCAATATATGATGCAGCTTGCCGGGTGTGACTCCTTGTAAAAGGAAAGTGACATTAAACTCTGTTTTTTTATTTTTTTTTTTATTATCTACTCGAGTATATATTGTTAACTCAAAAAAGTACTTTTATTGCAATCCAGCTAGAAGGTGGCTACTTTTATTCTCCATGGTCCCACTGTATACAAGAATGTAGCTGACCCGCTCGCTCCTGAGATGGACTAGGGGGGGATCATGGTGTAGTGTGCATAGAGAAGTGCACATAGTCACAACTAATGAGCAGTGCAGGTTTGGGAGCTCACAATTGTTTTTCTGTAATAAAGTAAAAATGACATGCATAAAAAAAAAAAAAAAAAAAGTAATAATATATATATATATATATATATATATATATATATATATATATATATATATATATATATATATATATATATATATATATATATACACACACACACACACACACACACACACACACACACACACACACACTACTATAATATATATATATATATATATATATATATATATATATATATATATAAATATATATATATATATATATATATATATATATATACACACACACACACACACACACACACACAACTATATCCACTATTTAATCTGCCAATAGTGGATGTGTGTGGAATATGTTTGAAGAACAAGGATAAAGTTTAGTATCACTTTCCCTGGCATAGAACCCAAAGCATGGCGCAGTTTAATAATGCAGCTAGCAGGGAGTGACTCCTTGTAAAGAAATAAACAACGTATCCATTAAAATGTGTTCATGTTCTAGTTTACTGCCCAGAAGGATACTTCATTTGACATAATTGAAATAAAAGCCAAGGTTATGAAACAATGCACATTCCAGAATCCCCAGATCAGAACAAAGAATCTAGCAGATCCAAATAAAGTCCAATTGTAATGGGGAGGGGGGTGTGGATACGTGCAGAGGAACGTGTAAAATAAACACAGCTTGCTGTCTGGGACAGTCAATGAATCACTGTGTGAGCACCTTACAAAAGTCCCTCCAAGTCCCCAGATCACAGCAAACCTCTACATTCCACAGCATGCTGCCCAACCTACATTTGTATCCATTAATTAAACCCTTACTTTTATATGCATGTCACCTATACCTGATCATGTAACAGATGACACCTCTATGTTGTCATAGTGGGAATGAGCTGGAGTGATCAGCATTAACATACACATGTCTGCTATGCCTATTTAATGCATAGCTTTCAATAAAAGTCTATAACATAATAGAATAGATGATGGACAGCAATTAGGATACAGGAGAGGCAGTGATGACAGCTACTCCCTATGATGACCCAGCTTACCTGTAGAGATCCCAGGTTGCTCTGTGGCTGTGCTAAACTGAGATAACCCAATCAGATAGACGGCTAGTCTGAAGAATTGCAAGTGAACAGAGCCCCAAGGCATTCTTCCTTGTGGAGAGTAGCAGCAGCAGCTGAGAATGACTGAAGTGTGCTCACTAATGAGAGGGATAGGCAGCACTAGAGAGAGCAGCCAGCTGGCCCCTCCCCTCCTCTGCTGGCCTGGGAAAAGAAGAGGGGGGGGATAAGTCATCAGCGACCCCCAAGCCTTCCCTGCCAGGGTGCTGGCTCTGTGCACTGCATAGAAGGGTAGCACTCCTAGCAAAGCTTTTATCTTCCACGTTTTCATTTCTTAAACATAACACATTTTTGTTTATACAGGCATCAGTGTAATATTACTGATTCCACATGCATTCATTTCATGGGGATGGGACACAGACAAAGCAGAGATGAAATCACTCAGAAGAGCAGCCAGGCTCTCCAGTATCTGCTGATAATGCAGAATATTTGGAAGGGAATAGAGAAAACAGTAACGATGCTCAAAATTCAAAAGCTGCTGTGTGATCACTGATTCCTATTCCTGCCAGTGTGCTCTGTGCTCTGATCCTTCTTCGTTTTACCTCTTATATCTCTTGACCTCCACTCTTATGCCGCGTACACACGATCGGAATTCTCGTCGGAAAAAACTCTGACGGTTTTTCCGACGGAATTCCATAGTTACATAGTTACATAGTTACATAGTTAGCTAGGCCGAAAAAAGACACAAGTCCATCCAGTTCAACTCGCTCAATTCCGCTCAAGCTGTGTTGCCTACACACGATCACACCAAATTCCGACGGTCAATAACACAGCGGCATAAAACACATTCGACAGCACTATAAAAGGGAAGTTTAATGCTTCCGAGCATGCGTCGAATTGTTTCCGAGCATGCGTCGGAATTTTGAGTGTCGGAATTGCATACACACGATCGGAAAATCCGATAGAAAGGTTTTCCGTCAGAAAAATTGAGAACAGGTTCTCAATTCAAAGTCCATCGGAAATTCCGACAGAAAAAGACTGTTGGGCATACACACGGTCGGAAAATCCGATGAAAAGCTCCCATCGGACTGTTTCCATCGGAAATTCCGACCGTGTGTACGCCGCATTAGATTGTAAGCTCTAAGGAGCAGGGCCCTCCGATTCCTACTGTATTAAAGTGTATTGTATTTGTACTGTCTACCCTCAAGTTGTAAAGCGCTACGTAAACTGTTGGCGCTATATAAATCCTGTATAATAATAATTCAGGAGTGCTGTGCTCTCCAGAAAGTCCACATCCCATAGGAGTGCTCAAGCACAGAAATATTGTATATATTTTTTTGTGCGCTCTGTCAGCTCAACTAGAGAGAAATTCATGATGCCGCGTACACACAAGCAGATTTTCCGTGGGAAAAATCTTAGATGTTTTTTCCGACGGAATTCCGCTCGAGCTTGACTTGCATACACATGGTCACACAAAAGTTCGCTGAACTTTCGACCGCCAAGAACGCGATGAGGTACAACACTACGACGAGCCGAGAAAATGCAGTTCAATGCTTCTGAGCATGCGTTGAATTGTTTCCGAGCATGCGTCGGAATTTTGCGTGTCGGAATTGCATACACACGATCGGAAAATCGATAGAAAGGTTTTCCGTCGGAAAAATTGAGAACAGGTTCTCAATTCAAAGTCCGTCGGAAATTCCGACAGAAAAAGACCGTTGGGCATACACACGGTCGGAAAATCCGATGAAAAGCTCCCATCGGACTGTTTCCATCGGAAATTCCGGCCGTGTGTACGCCACATTAGATTGTAAGCTCTAAGGAGCAGGGCCCTCCGATTCCTACTGTATTAAAGTGTATTGTATTTGTACTGTCTACCCTCAAGTTGTAAAGCGCTACGTAAACTGTTGGCGCTATATAAATCCTGTATAATAATAATTCAGGAGTGCTGTGTTCTCCAGAAAGTCCACGTCCCATAGGGGTGCTCAAGCACAGAATTATTGTAGATAATTTTATGTGCGCTCTGTCAGCTCAAATAGAGAGAAATGGGCGATTAATCTACTCTCTATAGTGGGGAGTCCATGCATGATGCCGCGTACACACAAGCGGATTTTTTGGAATCTTGGATGTTTTTTCTGACGGAATTCCGCTCGAGCTTGACTTGCATACACACGGTCACACAAAAGTTCGCTGAACTTTCGACCGCCAAGAACGCAGTGACGTACAACACTACGACGAGCCGAGAAAATGCAGTTCAATGCTTCTGAGCATGCGTTGAATTGTTTCCGAGCATGCGTAGGAATTTTGCGCTTCGGAAGTGGTACAGACGATCGGAATTTCCGATCAAAACTTTTGTCAACCGAAAAATTGAGAACATGCTCTCTCAATCTTTTGCTGGTGGAAATTCGGCCAGCATAAATCAGATGGAGCATACACACGGTTGCATTTTCCAACCAAAAGCTCTCATCGGTCTTTTGCTGGCCGAAATTCCGGGGCATGAGAGTTCAAATGCAGCAAGATGTGTGTAGATGGTCACAGATGGGCTGACTCTGAATGGCTGCCGGTGTTCTGCCGAGAAAATGTCCCCCCCATCGGATAGTGTCCGCCCCGTACTGCGCAGGCGCAGCGCTTGCGCAGTACGGAGGACAAGGAGACACCGAAAGTCTCCGAAGATGAACGGCGCCTGCGCATTTGATAGTACCTTCTGCCCTTAGTAACAGGGCCCCTTACGGGCTTGCTTCGCTCGCCACGCTTCGGGCATGACCTCGCTCGGCAATTTTTTATTCTAACTCTACTTCCAGTTGGATGGTGGGGCTTGAACCTGGACTCAGTGCGCAGGCGCCGTTCATCTTCAGAGACTTTCGGCGTCTCCTTGTCCTCCGTACTGCGCAAGCGCAGTACAGGGCAGACACTATCCGACGGGGTTCAGTATTCGACAGGGCACTGGCTCATAACAAGCTTGAAGGGGCTCTGTAGACAGTAAAAAACAAAGAAGAGAGCAGCGCCATCTAAGTGCAGCGTGATAAAAACATTTTAATATAGGACAGACGATTTTAAAAGATTTTAAACTGTTCCCGGCTGCGCTGGTGGCTCATAGGGGTGCTCAATAATACATCTAAAATTCAGGAAAAGTGGGTCCAAAGCCAACCACAACCAAAGAAAAGCACAAAGGTGTAGATGGAGCTCTCAGCATCACTTGGGGCAGGGTTGCAGCTGGCATTAGAAGATACAGTATGTCTTGTATCATAATAATTGTTTAAAATGTAATACATTATACATAACAACATATAACAAATGAAAACATTGAGGACTGCTTAAAAAACAAACACTGAACTCGAAAAGCAAAAATCAAACAAAGTGCAGCTTACCAATTTTTAAATGTAGTGGCTGCATTCGTTTTATATTTTAGCATTTACATTTTTTACATGGCGATCCAGCTAGTAAGACACCTTCTGTCTTAAAGTGGAGTTCTGCCCCCCGCCCCCCCTGCAAAAAAATAAAAGTCAGCAGCTACACATACTGTAGCTGCTGACTTTTAGGCCCCATGCACACGAGACGCAGATGCAAACTCTGCTGAACGCGCGTTTTAAAAAGCAGAAACCTGGTGTGGATTTTGGGGAGACCCCATGCCATTTGTTTTTTACATTTTGGCACACGGTTCCCCTTAATATCCATACCAGACCTGAAGGGTCTGGTAATAGACTGGGGGGGGGGGATAACTTGCATATAAGCCTTTAAAGTTAGCACTTTTGATTTTTCATGTTCGTCTCCCATAGACTTTACCGCTGTTTTCTGGTGCGAACCGGGATGGGGTGTTCGGCTCACTTCCGAGCGACTTCCGTGTGAGGAGAGGAGAGCCGATTGCCTAGCAACCGGCTGTTTGCTTACATCACATGACGGCTGTGATTGGACACTGCCGTCATGTGATCAGGAGGGCCAATCACAGAGCCCTCCTGCCGATCCGAGATGCGCCGTGTCCGGGTGACACGAGCGCATCGGAATCGCGCCACTGCGCGGGCACGCGCGGGCACGCGCGCATGCGCGATCCCCCTACTTCTGATGGACGTTCAGGAACGTCCGATCAGAAGTAGGCGGCTCCCACCCGGCCGTATATATACAGTGGCCGGGTGGGAAGTAGTTAAGGACTAGTAAGCTGCAATATATTATATTTTTGGCTTTTGGTTTAAAGTGTTACTAAACCCAGGACCCTGCATTCACTATATCTGGTCTCCCACAGTACACAGAACATGGAAATGCAAATATTTTAGTAAAGATAAACGGCTAAATACCTTATTTCATCAGCAGTGTATAGCAGTCTTATGACTTCTATCAGTGTCTGGCCGAGCGCTGGTTAAACCTTGAAGGAGGAGTTTTCATTCTCCTCTGACTGTCCTGTGAGACTATATGACCTCTGACCCTCTGGACAGTGATGATTGGCCCTGCACCGATCACATGCACCCTCCAAAAAAAAACTCTCTAGCAATGCACACCAAACTGTGCATGTGCATAGTGCCCCCAAGACTCTGTACTATCAGGAGATTGATTGGGAACAGTGTAAGAAGGGGAGGATCAGAGAAGACAGGATCAAACAGCCCCTTTTTACACAATGTGCAGGATTAACAGTTAATCCTGTGAGTTAAACAGTGAGTAACAAGCATGCATTACTGCATATACAGGCTGATTTTGCTGCTGCGGGTTTAGTAACATTTTAATACCACTTTAAAGAATATAGACACATCACAGAAGAAAAAGCTGAACATTTGTTTTGCTTTTTAACGCCCAATTGAAGTTCAAAAGTTCAAACTGAACTCCAGGGAAAGTATAAATCCTTCCTTACAGTTGGACTGTGTGCAGCAGCCCCCCCCCCCCCCAGCAGTACTTACCTGAGCCCCATCTTGATCCAGCAATGAGAGCGGTGGATTCCCTGGGTCTCTTTCTCCTCATTGGCTGACAATTGTCAATCACAGCCAGTGAGCCAATGAGGAGAGAGCAGAGGTGAGGCCAAGCTTCGCTCAGTGTGTGAATGGACACAGTAGCTCGGGTGCGAACCTGCGAACCTGCTCAGCTGCCCTCCATAGCACGCTGCTTGTTATGGGGGCATTTGGCAGGAGTGAGGGGACAGGAGCGCCGGCGGGGCATCAGAGAAGAATCAGTGCTGCTCTGTGCAAAACTACTGTATAGGGCAAGTAAGTATAACAAGTTTGTTATTTAAAAAAAAAAAAATCTGCCTTTAATATTACTTTAGGACCCCATTCACACTTGTGCGACTTCAAAAGCATGCGATTTCCATTGCAACTTTACAGTGCAACTTGATGCGACTTTAATGAGATTTTGATGCTACTTTGGATGAGTGCGACTTTGTTATGATTTTGGCTTTGACCAATGTGATTGTTTTGTATGTGCTCTGCACAGTCACTAGGAATGTTCGGAACAGGAACATTTGATTTGTTTTTTTCATTCTCTAATGAATTCCAGACTTTCAGAATGATTCAAATCCAAATTCTGTGTAAAGAATAGCTGGCTGTAAAGGAGCAGGTTGGAAAGCTAGCCGCTGCGTCCTTCACAACCAATAGCTTATTAGCTGTCAGCAAAAGAATGCCGGCAATAAAAAATAAAGGAAAAAAACAGCATGGGGTCCCCCCCATTCTATCCAGGTCCACCGGATCTAGTATACATTTTAAGAGGAACCCCACGCCTTTTTGTTTTTAAAAATCGTGTAGGATCCCCCCAAAATCAATACCAGACCCTTGACCGAACATGCAGCCTGGCAGGTCAGGAAAGGGGGATGAGCAAGTGCCCCTTAACATGGGGGGTGCTTTGGGTCGGGGGGGCCATGTTGGTGGGGACAAGGGCTTCTTCCCCACAACCCTGGCTGGTGGTTGTGGGGGTTTGCAGGCGGGGGCTTATTGGAATCTGGAAGCCCTCTTTAACAAGGGGTCCCCCAGATCCCAGCGCCCCTCCTCCGTGAATGAGTAGGCGTGGTACATAGTACTCCTACTCATTCACCAAAAAAAAAAGTGTAGTGTAAAAAATGACAGTAGGCAGTCCTTTTTAAAAAAAATTTAAAAATGTCCCCCCGGTTCAGATCCATCATTAACCATGATGCCCACCGCCACCGTTGACCCCCAAAAAAAGGGGAAAAAAGTTTGCTCCCGCCGTTTAACAGCTCCGCCATCTGACAGTTCTTAAATAACTAAAGAGTGGCGGCGCCACCCAATGATGTCACTGGATGACCTTTTTTCCAAGGTTAGACGATTCTATCACATGACCATGCATCTCTTCTTCCTGATTGGGGGGGCTGGTTACAAGACACTGTGCAGACACACTATGTGCCTGTATTCCTGTCAGAGAACTCGTGCAGCAGGTGCTCATTCCTGTGCAGTAAGGGCTCATTCCTATTTAGCAGCTGCTAATTCTTGTTCAGCAAGTGCTAATGCTAATGCGCATGTGCAGAGTCACAGACCAAGACGAGCAAGGACTTGAATGGGCATGCCCGTGGGAGCACATGCGTGTACACATTAGCGTGCGCATTCATCCATAGATTCTGGAACCCAGTAGCCTATTTAAACTGATAGTCTGCTTGGTTTCAGTGCTGTATTGTCTTCAGCTTTGGTTCCTGTGCTCCTGACTCTTATCCATGTCTGTTGACCTTGTTCCTGACCCGGCTATGTCTGACAACTCTCTTGGATCACCCCTGCCTGTTATATCTGCTTCTTGCTTATGTTACCCACCCCGGCTTGGATTTATGACTATGGCTCCGCCTCCTGATTCGGTACCCCACCGCCAGCACGTTACCGACTTCTGCCTGTTCCCGACCTTGTAACTGATCCTGATTCTGCACCTGTCTGCCTGGCTGCCACTGAACAAGACTTGTGACCAGATTCCATACCACCACTGGAAGGACTCCTGTGTCTTCAAGTTACAGCTCACTCCCACAGCTGCCAGGCACCTGCACCCTTCCACTGCCCTAGCAGTCCCTGTCTCCACTACCTGGGGTGCTTGGACAGGAATTGTGCAAGAGGCCACCCTCATCATCTCGGGCTCCACAGTAAGGTACATGACAATTCCACAGTCTGTTCAGCCTGGGGCAAGATACAGGCTTTGCTTGAGGCTTGAGTGGGGGTAGTAGGCAGGCTGTGACTGAGAAGGGGTGTGTGTCAGAGGCAGGCTGTGATTGGTCAGGTGTGTGATGGCTAAACAAACTACCCAGTACATCTGAATGGCCACCTAAAGGATAAAAACTGTCCACACTAAAGCCCCATACACACGGTCGGATTTTCCGATGGATTCTGTACGGACAATGTTGTTGGAAATTCCGACCGTGTGTAGGCACCATCGGACAGTTTCCATCGGATTGTCCGACGGACAAAGTCCTATCTCCTGCTGGATAGATTTTTTGACAACAAAGTCCGATCAGACCGATCGTGTGTAGCGAATTCCGACGGACAAAGTGCTACGCATGCTCAGATCACATTACAAGACCAAAGCTATTGGCTACTAGCCTCTACGTAGTCCCGTCGTAGGCAACAAACGTCACCACGTTCAGAATGATCAGATTTTCCGACAACTTTGTCTGACCGTGTGTATGCAAAACCAACATCGGACAAAGTACGACGGACATGATCCGACGGACCTGGTCCTCGGATAATCCACGCGTGTGTATGGGGCTTAACAAAGATCAGCGTATGTGCTTTGTGTGGTCAGTTTAGAACAAGGAAGAAAGAAGACTGTCAGGAACAGATACATGAAAATAATCAAGTTTATGATTTATAAAATACACATATATGAACACACATAGAAAAACATAAATATTTAGGGTAACATACACTTTAAACTTTAAAGTCGAAGTAAACCCCCCTATCGTTTTCAGTCAAGGAAGCTGCCATCTTTGCCTCTGTTTAATCTTCAACTGCCACGGTGCTGCACATGTGATCCGTTATGACACCAGCCATTGGATGGTTTGACTGTTTGGTTGAGAGCACAGCCAATGTGCAGTTAGCATTCCCGGCATGCCTTTTTTTTTAAACTGTTAAATCGATGGGTTTACTTCCGCTTTAAGGAAGAAGTTTAGTCTACACAATACCGCACCGTTTAAATGCTGCCTCCCCGGTGCCCCATTGCTCTGCATATATAATTTATCAGAGATTGCAAATTGTTTCATGTTTTACTATGCCTTCATGTGATTACAAAGCTCCCTCACTACTGTGTAAGTGGGCTGTATTAACCCCAAAAGCACTGGGGGGGAGGGTTGGGGGTTCGGGTGTGGGAGGGTTGTCAACACAGCCCACCAGCAGCACATTTACACAGAAGGGATGGATCCACAGGACCTGACACAAGTACCTGTCAAGAGTGCCAACTATGCCTGCCCTTTCTACCCCCTCCTCCTTACATAGAAGCCATACTATAACCATCAATGAAAATTATTATTATTAGAGGATGGAAGATGAGTGAAAGGTCTGCCTTGTTTATTGGTGGAAGCTACAGTATAGCTCTATATGAATGGAGGATGGGGGATACAGCGGTGGGCATAGCCGTCACTTTTCATGAGCGTCCAGTCTTGGCTGGTGGTATATTTGGGGGGGGAGCAGCAAACAATGCACCCACAGCCACCGCCCCCCCCCCCCCATGGGTCAGTCGGGTCCGCACACAACCATCAGTCGGTCGATGAGCCCCGCACTTACCCAGCAGCGCTTCCCTCCAGGTAGCAGCTTCATTTCCTGCATCTCCTCCAGCGGCCTCCACCTCTCCTCACCCCTCCTCTCTCCTCGTCGTGGTCCAAAAGGATCGCTTGTCATTTTGGCCAATTGGGAAAAAGGTGTCAGGACCGCTTCCTGATTGGCGGGGAGGAGATTCAGTGTGACAATATTGAATATTCATTTGCTATTATCACACAACTGGGGATCCTCAGAGCACAGTGCTCTGAGCCCTGAGCCCACCCTTTTTTGAAGCCTATTAGAGTCTCTGGCTTAAAAAAAACACCTCCCATTGGAATCCATGCATCTGGTGCCCCAAATGCATGGATAGGGGGGTGGCGCCCCTAATGGACAGGCTGCCCCTGGTAGCACCTAACATTGCTAGAGTGCTAGTGATATGATTTTAGTTGTGTTAGTGTAGGTACATTTTCAGGCTTGGCTGGTAGCCAAGCCTGCAGGGTTTTTTTCTGGGTCAGGGTTTGAGTTACTCAGGTAGGCTCCCAGATAGCAAGGATAACATGCTACAAATTTGTGGCAGTGTTGAATTGTAAGTTTGTTAACTTGCTGCACATTTTTACTGGAAAGTTGTACACTTAAGG
Source organism: Lithobates sylvaticus (assembly GCA_028564925.1). Lineage (NCBI taxonomy): Eukaryota > Metazoa > Chordata > Amphibia > Anura > Ranidae > Lithobates > Lithobates sylvaticus. Next base: position 413,402,388 of record CM053028.1, read on the forward strand.
AACACTTGAAACACAAGTTCTAGTTAACACTTTTCAAGTACTAGTTAACACTTTTCCAATTTGTAGCAAATTTGCGTGGCAAAGTTGCAGTAGTGAGTCTACAGCAAGAGCAGACTGCAAGTATACAGCATGAAAATCCAGCCACAGTGACTCCTGTGGTGGGATGACTATTGCACGACATAACTGAACCAGAACTTGCAGCAGACTTGCAGAATGTTTGCAAAGAAATGTGATCTGGAGTCATGCAATGTGGACAATTCTGCAACAAACTTGTAAAGCCTGGCAAGTCTAGCAATAGCGTAGCAAGTCAAAATTGCAGCCCAATTACTTGCTATCTGGGCTGGGTGACTCATAGCAGCTTCTCTGGGGACCCTCCCTGCTATCTGGAAACTGGGAAAAGATTCCAGAAGCAGGTGGGAGGGGTCTAAGAGGAGCTATCTGGAGTGTTCTGATGCCCTTGACCAATCCCCAACAGAAGGGTTAGCAGGAGGCAGGCTCCCTCAAATATTCTGGGTCAGTCCAGCAGGGGCAGTGTGGAGTTCGGTTGGAAGACAGAGATAGAGTTTTAGGCTATCGGAGGAGGAGGAAGACAGCCATGCGGGCTGGTGAATGTTACAGTCAAAGGACTGAGAGGCACTCCTGAAGGGACTGGGTACAAGCAGTCTGGGATGGGTGAAGAGCCAGTCTGGGAGGACTGTGGAGAAGTAGCCAGGAGGGCTTGTGAAAGGGTGAGTTGTAGCCAGATGGGCTGGCAGTACCTGAAGAGGTGGTACTGGGATCAGTAGCCACAGGAAAGGACAGCTAGCAAAGACCTCTCCCTTTTTGCTACACCAAAAGGGGCCGTGGTCCCTCCCTGCAAAGGGCATTCACAAGGATCTGACTGAATCAGTGTTGGATCAAAACCAAAGCGCTAGCTGGTCCTGGGAGTTGTAGTTCTACAAGCATGTTAGTGCTGGAGGTAGAAGAAGAGGAGTGTGTATATACCGTATGTACGGTATATAGGTTGAGTCCCTGAAGAGTTCTGTTGATCAAATGGGCATCCCATAATAACCCAACCCCATCCAGGTTCAATTCCCCTAAATAAAAATAACAAACAAAGCTGCAAGGAGTGCTTCTTGACTCCTGAGTGTATGGAGAATTCATGTAGAGTGTGCAGAGTGGGAGATAACCAACATTCACCAGCGGCTCCTACGGAGGTAGCACTATACTCCAGCTGTATGAACTCCAGCAGCACTGGAAAATGACAACTGCGGAAGTGTGTGTGTGTGTGTGTGGTGGGGGGGAGGGCGTTTTGAGATAGAAGATATAATCTAGGACTATATGCATGTACCATCCATTTTGCAGATTAATGCTGCGTACACACGATTGGAAATGCCGCCAGCAAAACTCTGATGAGAGCTTTTTGTTGGAAAATGCGACCGTGTGTGTGCTCCATCGGTCTTTTGCTGGTGGAATTCCAGCCAGCAAAAGATTGAGAGCATGATCTCTATTTTTCGGTCGGGAAAAGTTCCTATCCGAAAATGCGATCGTCTGTATGCAATTTGGACGCGTAAAAAATCACGCATGCTCGGAAACAATTTGACGCATGCTCGGAAGCATTGAACTTAATTTTCTCGGCTCGTCGCGTTCTTGACAGTCGAAAGTTCAGAGAACTTTTGTGTGCCAGTGTGTATGGAAGACAAGCTTGAGTGGAATTCTGTCGGAAAAAACATCCAAGATTTTTCTGACAGAAATTCTGCTCGTGTGTACGCTGCATAAGACAATAAATAACTGAACTTGGTCTTTAAAGGCAAACCGTCCAAAGGACAGCCAGGGAACAAGCACACTCAATGGAAAGTTTAGTAATGCAGCCTCCATTTATCTCTTATGTCAGTGTTCGGTCAGAAGTGGTCCTCTGCAAAATAGAAACTTTGGGATTCTCTTTTCAGTCATTATTATTATTATACAGGATTTATATAGCGCCAACAGTTTGCGCAGCGCTTAACAAAATAAAGGCAGACATTACAATTACATAACAATTTGGTACAAGAGGAATCAGAGGGCCCTGCTCGTTGGAGCTTACAATCTAAAAATAATTAGTTTCCATATTTGCTTCTACATGGGAGAGTTTTAAAGAAAACCTACTATATGCATACATTACTGTCAAATAATCGGTCAGTCAAATGATGAAAAGCAATTCCAACTTTTTTTTTCTTTTTTCAGAACCCTGGGAACCAGTGTTGTACCCAGAGTATTATAGCAGCCAGGAGTGTGTTTAAAATCCCTGTCTACCAACTGCCATTTATGAACAGCACTGGTCGACAAGTGGTTAAAGTATTTCTTCAGCTCTGCACTTTACTTACCTTCCCTCTGCTGTGCATTGCAATTCCCTTATAACACATTACTTGGCTTCTCTTTCATACTTATGGAATAAAGGAATTTTAGTGAATTTTCATAACATTTCCTGAATATACTAAAATGATTTACATGTGTTCAATTGCATGTTATAACTGAGAGAACCATGTGATAGACATTATAGCCCCAACACCTATGGCAGTACAGATCCAAATACCAGATTTGTACCCAAACAAACTTGACGTCCTTTTTTCCCCACAAATAGAGCTTTCTTTTGGTGGTATTTGATCACCTCTGCGGTTTTTATTTTTTGCGCTATGAGCAAATAAATAGCGACAATTAAAAAAAAAAAAAAAACAATATTTTTTACTCACTGCTATAATACATATACAAAAATATATATATAAAAAACAAATGTATTCATCAGTTTAGGCCAATATATATTCTGCTACATATTTTTGTTAAAAAATAAATCACAATAAGCATATATTGATTGGTTTGCGCAAACGTTAGCATCTACAAAATGGGGGAAAGATTTAGGGATTTTAATTGTTTTTACTAGTAATGGTGGTGATCTGCTATTTTTAGCGAGACTGCGACATTGCGGTGGACAAATCTGACCCTAAGTGACACTTTTTGGGAACCAGTGACACCAATACAGTGATCAGTGCTATAAAAATGCACTGATCACTGTATAAATGACACTGGCAGGGAAGGGGTTAACACTAGGGGGGGGGGGGGGCGAGCAATGGGTTAAGTGTTCCCTAGGGAGGTGTTTCTAACTGTGAGAGGGACGGACTGACTGTGAGTAGAGAGATCGCTGTTCCTGATCACTAGGACCAGCTGATCTCTCTCTCCTCTCATGTCAGAATGGGTATCCGCCTTATTTACACTGGCAGATCCCCATTCTGCTTCTCTTTCCTGCAATCATGAGTAGCCGGTGGACTTTGAGTCCTCCGGCGGCGGGCGCATGACCGCAAAAGCTAGTGCACGGACTGCCGTACATGTACGGTGATTCGCACAGGGGAGACAACTTGCTGCAGTATAACTTTGCGGCTGGTCGGGAACTGGTTAAGGCCGGGTTCACACTTTTGCGAATTGGATGCGGGTTTCCCTGCATCCTATTAGCATAGCAGGAGATTGTGACCAGCTCTCTATGGAGCCGGTTCACACATCTCCGGAGCGACTCAGGTGCGAATTGTACAGGAGTCCTGTGCATCTTTTGGTCCATTTCAGGTCTAAATTCAGCCAAAAATTCAGGCTGAAATCCGACCTGAACCGGTGAATGGAGACGCACCAGAACCCCTGATGTGAGCCGCTCCGTGCTCTGGTGTGGTCAGCATGACTGCTGAGGTGCAATGAGTCCAGGTACTATGAACTGTAAAAAATCTGTACAACCGACTTTCAACCCTTGCCCCTTTATCCCAATAAATAACACGCTGACAAAGTTGGAAAGGGCGAGGCCACAGCTTTATTTCTTTAAATCCAACACATAACATATGAATACTTCAAACAGATGAATACTTCAAACAGTGCCTGTCACAGTTATACTGTGAACACATAATCCAAAGGAGGGGAAGGAGATAAGAAGGGGGGGGGGGGGCTGTCCTTACCATAGGTGCTGAACAGGTCGTCTGCTTCCCATTCCCATCAACAGCATATCCCCATACCAGCCATTTTATGCTGGCAAGGTCAAGAAACCACAGCAAGCTGTGACGTACCAATGAAAAATGATAGGGCGGGAGGGTGCGCAGCTCTTCCAAACCAATCTTCCAGAAGGATCCAGAATTTCTGGGCGCAACACTTTTGTCGAGCTCAGGCCCAGCCCAACCCACTCCCAACCAATCTTTAATGACCCTTTGGTCACTTTGACCCGTCCTGGACATGCCCCCATCAGTCAGGGCTCTCTTTCCCTATGGGGTCAAGAGGCCTTCATTTGGTTAATATTTATATTGCAAAATAAAAAAATAAAAAAACAGTGGTGATCAAATACCACCAAAAGAAATTACCTGGCCATGAAGGGGGTAAAACCTTCTGGAGGTCAAGTGAATATGGAAATACCTGGGGTCCCTCAGGTCCCCAGAACTAGTTTCCCCATTGGAAGATTTCCCTTCTGTTACTGTTCTGGGGACAACCAAAATTTGGGATTTTCTTTTACTTCCATTTTCGATGATAACGGTAAACAGGATAAATAGAGAGGGTGGATTGCCCTAACGAGAGCACACTAACACGATGGTTTATCCTTACAGTATCATTATGCAACAGAGATTACCGGAAAATTATTTGGCATCTTTCTTCCTGTTAAGTTATGTTTATTTGGCCTGTTGTGTAAAAACATATTGAAATGAGGCCATAAAAGCATATTTTATTACAGTAAAGCCCCTCCCAATAAAAGGAAAGCATTGGCAACGATAATAAAATGAAAGTTTCATCATACCCATTGAGAAAAATGTTGTAAAACCAGGTTACTGTGGGAAGGAGATTTCCGCAGAACGTATATATCATATGGCAGTTTAAATAAGTTTGTATAGCGAGAGCTAGGTTCACATGAGGTAAGCCAGACATACAAGGGGAGTAGGGCCTCTACACAAATACTTCCAGCTCTCAAGTGTATAACAGCCACACAATTACCTTACGTTAGAACATTCTGGCTTTACTTTTTCGTGTTTCCCATAAGTTTGTAAGGTTTGTGTCCATTGAAAAAATTAAAACAGAATATCCAAGTGCAATACAAACTATTATTAGCATACAAAAATGACTCTACAATTAACTTAAAATTAAAAAAAAAATGGTTAAACAATCCGAGAGCTTCTAACCATTTAACTAGTTAAGGACCGACGCTTTTTTCAGACCTGGTGTTTAACCACTTGACCACTGGGCACTTAAACACCCTTAATAACCAGACCAATTTTCAGCTTTCGGTGCTCTCACACTTTGAATGACAATTACTCATTCATACAACACTGTACCCACATGAAATTTTTGTCCTTTTTTTCACACAAATAGAGCTTTCTTTTGGTGGTATTTAATCACCTCTGGGTTTTTTATTTTTTGCGCTATAAAAGAAAAATGACTGAAAATTCTGTAAAAAAATGAATTTTTCTTCGTTTTTGTTATAAAATTTAGCAAATTTGTAATTTTTCTTGATAAATTTTGGCCAAAATTTATACTGCTACATATCTTTGGTAAAAATAAGTACAAATTGGGGTATATTATTTGGTGTTTGTGAAAGTTATAGAGTCCACAAGCTATGGTGCCAATATCTGAAAATTGATCACACCTGAAGTACTGACGGCCTATCTCATTTCTTGAGACCCTAACATGCCATAAAAGTACAAATACCCCCCAAATGACCCCTTTTTGGAAAGAAGACATTCCAAGGTATTTGGAAAGAGGCATGGTGAGTTTTTTGAAGTTGTCATTTTTTCCCACAATTCTTTGCAATATCAAGATTTTTTTAAATTTATTTTTTTTTTTTTTCACAAAATTGTCATATTAGCAGGTTATTTCTCACACACAGCATATGCATACCACAAATTACACCCCAAAACACATTCTGCTATTACTCCTGAGTACGGCGATACCACATGTGTGAGACTTTTACACAGCGTGGCCACATACAGAGGCCCAACATGCAGGGAGCGCCATCAGGTGTTCTGGAGCACCCCGGGCCAATTCTGACATTTCTCTCCTACATGTAAAAATCATCATTTATTTGCTAGAAAATTACATAGAACCCCAAAATATTATATATGTTTTTTTAGCAAAGACCCTAGAGAATACAATGGCGGTCGTTGCAACTTTTTATCTAGCACGGTACTTGCGCAGCAATTTTTCGAACGTGTTTTATTTGGAAAAAAAATGTTTTGTGCTTTACAAAAAACAAAACTGTAAATTTAGCCCAATGTTTTTGCATAATGTGAAAGATGAAGTTACGCCGAGTAAATAGATACCCAACATGTCACGCTTCAAAATTGCACACACTCGTGAAATGGCGCCAAACTTCGCTACTTAAAAATCCCCATAGGCTTTAATTTTGTTTACTGGTTACATGTTTTGAGTTACAGAGGAGGTCTAGGACCAAAATTATTGTTCTCGCTCTAACGTTCGCAGCGATACCTCACATGTGTGGTTTGAACACCGTTTTCATATGTGGGCGGGACTTACGTATGCGTTCGCTTCTGCGTGCGAGCACACGGGGACAGGGACGCTTTAAAAAATATATATATATATTTTATTGTTCATTTTACTTTATTTATTTTAGTTTGACCCTTTTTTTCCCCCCAAAAAATTTTTGGATCACTTTTATTTCTATTACAAGGAATGTAAACATCCCTTGTAATAGGAATATGGCATTACAGGTCCTCTTTACAGTGAGATATGGGGTCAATAAGACCCCACATCTCACCTCTAGGCTGGAAAGCCTGAAATAAAAAAAAAAAAACGATCCTGGCTTTAATCGTAGCGAGTATCGCAGGGTATTGTTGGGTATTGCAGGGTATGGCAGAGTATCGCAGGGTATTGCAGAGTATCGCCGGGTATTGCAGAGTATCGCAGGGTATCGCCGGGTATTGCAGGGTATCGCCGGGTATTGCAGAGTATCGCAGGGTATGGTAGAGTATCGCAGGGTATCGCCGGGTATCGCAGGGTATCGCCGGGTATCGCAGGGTATCGCCGGGTATCGCAGGGTATTGCAGGGTATCGCAGGGTATGGCAGAGTATCGCAGGGTATGGCAGAGTATCGCAGGGTATGGCAGAGTATCGCAGGGTATGGCAGGGTATCGCAGGGTATGGCAGGGTATCGCAGGGTATGGCAGAGTATCGCAGGGTATGGCAGAGCATCGCAGGGTATGGCAGAGCATCGCAGGGTATGGCAGGGCATCGCAGGGTATGGCAGAGTATCGCAGGGTATGGCAGTGTATCGCAGGGTATGGCAGAGTATCGCAGGGTATTGCGGGGTATGGCAGAGTATCGCAGGGTATTGCGGGGTATGGCAGAGTATTGCGGGGTATGGCAGAGTATTGCGGGGTATGGCAGAGTATTGCGGGCTATGGCAGAGTATAGGGGGCTATGGCAGAGTATAGGGGGGTATGGCACAGTATAGGGGGGTATGGCACAGTATTGGGGGGGACGGCAGAGAATCCATCCATCCATGCTCAGCCATCCCTCCATACCCTGCAATACCCAGCAATACACTGCAGGCTATTGCTGGGTATTGCAGGGTATGGAGGGATGGCTGAGCATGGATGGATGGATGGATCGGTGGTGGCAGAGCAGGCTGTGGGCACTACAGATCCCGCCCACAGCACTGCTGCCACCGATCCCTCCCCCTCTCCTCTCATACTGTACCGATCGGTACAGAGAGAGGAGGAGAGAGGAACCGGCGTCATCAAATGACGCCGGTTTGCTTACATGTGATCACTCCGTCATTTGACGGAGCGATCACGTGGTAAACGGCCGCGATGAGCGGCCGTTTACCGTGATCCATGATCCGCCGGGTCCTCTGGACCCGGCGATCATGGATGCTCTCGAGTGCGCGCACCAGGGGGCGCGCAAGAGCAGAATTCTGTGAGGCCGTTAATTAACGGCCTCCCAGAGTTAAGCAACCGCCCTGTAGCCGTTTTTCGGCTATGGGCCGGTTGTTAACTGGTTAAAATCATTTTTTTGGCTAGAAAATTACTTAGAACCCCCAAACATTATATATATATTTTTTTAGACAATCTAGGGAATAAGTATCTTTGCAATACTTTATGTCACACCTTATTTGCGCAGCGGTCTTACAAGCGCAATTTTTGGGAAAAAAATACACTTTTTTTAAATTAAAAAATAAGACAACAGTAAATTTAGCCCAATTTTTTTTTACATTGTGAAAGATAATGTAACGCCAAATAAATTGATACCCAACATGTCACGCTTCAAAATTGCGCCCGCTCGTGGAATGGCGACAAAATGTGACCCTTAACATTAACATTTCTACAGGTTACCAGTTTTGAGCTACAGAGGAGGTCTAGTGCTAGAATTATTGCTCTGTCTCTAACGATTGTGGCGATACCTCACATATGTGGTTTAAAAAAAGTTTTTTTATGCGGGCGCGACTTAAGTATGCGTTTTTTATTATTTATTTATTTAACTTTTTATTTTTTATTTTTACACTGTCCTTTAAAAAAAAAATGTGGGTCACTTTAATGCCTATTACAAGGGTACAATGTAAACATCCCTTGTAATAGAAAAAAAGCATGACAGGACCTCTTAAATGTGAGATCTGGGGTCAAAAAAGACCTCACATTTACACTTAAATGCAATAATAAATAAATAAATAAATAAATAAATAAAAGTCTTCTTTTTTTGCAAAGAAATAATTTCCCCGGAAATTTTTGGGCGGAAGTGACGTTTGATGTCACTTCTGTCATCCAATGGTATGGAGCTGAGTAGGGGCCATCATTCCCTCACTCGGCATTCAGTCTCACAGGGGAAAGGACGCAATCGTCTCTGCCGCTACTGATGGCTCCGGAAAGCGGTGGAAACCACCAGAGCGCGGCAGGAGAGGCGGCCCTCTCTCGCCCCCCAATAAAAGTGATCTTGCGGCGAATCCACCACAGAGATCACTTTTATCTGAAAGAGGACCGTCCGCCATTGAAGAGGATACAGGGGTTATGGCAGCTATCTGCTGCCATAACAACAGTATTCCACTTTAAACAGCCAACGTACAATGATGGCGGTCGTTCCGCAAGTGGAATTTCGAATTATGATTTTGTTCTTAGTTTGAAACAAACTTTACTAATGATGAGACTCTAGTACAGCATGTCAGCTAGCTTTTCAGCCTTCTTCCTGGTTAGCCTTACAATCTTGATTTCCAATCTCTGCTTATAGTTTATTCCCAACCCGGGGTAGACGGGATATGGTTGTCAAGAAAATGGTATGGTCATCCATACATGGTCCATTTCGTGTTCTATAAAATGTTATGTAAAATGTGTAATAAGTAGGGTTGAGCGAACCCGAACTGTAAAGTTCGGGTCCGTACCGGACTTTTGGGTGTTCGGGACCCGGACCCGAACCCGAACTATTGGCTGTAAGTTCGGGTTCGGGTCCGGTGTTCGCCGCTGTATTGGCGCCTTTTTAACAGCTGCAGGGCAGCCAATCGACGATCGTTTCACTAGTGTGCCCTTACTAAGGATGAGCCCGGTGTTCGATTCGAACCCATGTTCGAATCGAGCACCGGGTGTTCGCTCGCTCGGCGAGCCCAGAACTATTGGGGCCGCTCGCATCAAATTCGTGTGATGCGAGCGGCCCCGCAATGCATTGCGGCCCGCGCAGTGCAATGCTGGCTGATGATTGGCCAAGCATGCACTGTGACCCCGCATGCTTGGCCAATCACAGCGCCGGCAGCGAGGAGAGCCATAATTGGCTACAGGCAGGATGCCTGTAGCCAATTATAGCTCAGGGGCTTTAGTACACGCCCCACGGTATAAGAGGTCGCCGCGCCGGCGGCCTCGCATATTATGTTTCAGTCAGTGTCAGCGTGTCAGTGTGCTGCTGACTGCTGACAACAATATGTGCTCTATTTCTGGGGATATGTGTGTGCATGCTGTTAGAACAGCATTGCAGTATCACATCTGGGGGGTGTCTATAGGTGGCCTGTGAAGGAGGGCAGGTTTCCTGTGCTTAGAACTTTCCCTGCAAAAAAGTGTCATTTTTGCAGGAAAAAAGCTATTTAAAATCACTCGCGGCTAATGAATTGATGGCTCCTGTAACACAGAGAACTGTCATTCATTAATAAAAAACAAAAAAAAAAGCGTAGGGGTCCCCCCAAATTCAATAACCAGGCCCTTCAGGTCTGGGATGGATATTAAGGGGAACCCCAGCCAAAAAAAAAAAAAAAAAAAAAAATGGCGTAGGGTCCCGGGGGGGGGGGGGGGGTGGGTAGGGGGGGGGGAGGGTGGGGGGAGGGGGGGGGTGGGGGGGGGGGGGGGGGGGTGGGGTGGGGGTGGGGGTGGGGGGGGGGGGGGTGGGGTGGGTGGGGGGGGTGGGGGGGGGGGGGGGGGGGGGGGGGGGGGGGGGGGGGGTGGGGGGGGGGGGGGGGGGTGTGGGGGGGGGGGGGGGGGGGGGGGGGGGGGGGGGGGGGGGAGGGGGGGGGGGGGGGGGGGGGGGGGGGGGGGGGGGGTGGGGGGGGATTTGGGGGAGGGGGGGGTGGGGGGGGGGGGGGGTAGGGGGGGGGGGGGGGGGGGGGGGGGGGGGGGGGGGGGGAGGGTGGGAGGGGGGGGGGGGGGGGGGGGGGGGGGGGGGGGTAGGGGGTGTGGGGGGGGGGGGGGGGGGGGGGGGTGGGGGGGGGGGGGGTGGGGGGGGGGGGTGGGGGGGGGTGGGGGGGGGGGGGGGGTGAGGTGGGGGGGGGGTGGGGGGGGGGGGGGGGGGGGCTCAAAATCCATACCAGACCCTTGAGGTCTGGTATGGATTTTAAGGGGAACCCTAGCCAAAAAAAATGGCGTGGGGTCCCCCTCAAAATCCATACCAGACCCTTATCCGAGCACGCAACCTGGCAGGCCGCAGGAAAAGAGGGGGGGACGAGAGCGGCCCCCCCTCTCGCCTGAACCGTACCAGGCCACATGCCCTCAACATTGGGAGGATGCTTTGGGGGTCTAAGACCCCTAAAGCACCTTGTCCCCATGTTGATGAGGACAAGGGCCTCTTCCCCACAACCGTGCCCGGTGGTTGTGGGGGTCTGCGGGCGGGGGGCTTATCGGAATCTGGAAGCCCCCTTTAACAAGGGGACCCCCAGATCCCGCCCCCCCCTGTGTGAAATGGTAAGGGGGTACAAAAGTACCCCTACCATTTCACCAAAAAAGTGGCAAAAATGGTAAAAATGACAGGAGACAGTCTTTGACAATTCCTTTATTAAAATCTTCTTTCTTCTTTCTTCATACTTCGGTTTCTTTATCTTCTCCTTCCTTCATCTTCTTCCATCTTCTTCTTCCATTTTCTTCTTCCTCCGATCCGCTTCTTCTTGCGCTGGTCTTCTCGTCCTTCTCGTCCGGCATCTTCTTCCGTCGGCGTCGGTGTCGGTGTCTTCTTGGGCCGCTCCGCGCAATGGGAGGCTCCCGCTGTGTGAGGCTCCGCTCCATCTGACAGGTCTTTTATAATGGAGGGCACCTGGTGACCCCGCCCCCTCTGACGCACAGAGACGTCATGGGGAATTCCATGATGGCTTTCCCCATGATGTCAGAGGGGGGCGGGGTCACCAGGTGCCCTCCGTTTTAAAAGACCTGTCAGATGGAGCGAAGCCTCACACAGCGGGAGCCTCCCATTGCGCGGAGCGGCCCAAGAAGACACCGACACCGACGGAAGAAGATGCCGGACGAGAAGGACGAGAAGACCAGCGCAAGAAGAAGCGGATCGGAGGAAGAAGAAAATGGAAGAAGAAGATGGAAGAAGATGAAGGAAGGAGAAGATGAAGAAACCGAAGGATGAAGAAAGAAGAAAGAAGATTTTAATAAAGGAATCGTCAAAGACTGTCTCCTGTCATTTTTACAATTTTTGCCACTTTTTTGGTGAAATGGTAGGGGTACTTTTGTACCCCCTTACCATTTCACACGGGGGGGGCGGGATCTGGGGGTCCCCTTGTTAAAGGGGGCTTCCAGATTCCGATAAGCCCCCCGCCCGCAGACCCCCACAACCACCGGGCACGGTTGTGGGGAAGAGGCCCTTGTCCTCATCAACATGGGGACAAGGTGCTTTAGGGGTCTTAGACCCCCAAAGCATCCTCCCAATGTTGAGGGCATGTGGCCTGGTACGGTTCAGGCGAGAGGGGGGGCCGCTCTCGTCCCCCCCTCTTTTCCTGCGGCCTGCCAGGTTGCGTGCTCGGATAAGGGTCTGGTATGGATTTTGAGGGGGACCCCACGCCATTTTTTTTTGGCTAGGGTTCCCCTTAAAATCCATACCAGACCTCAAGGGTCTGGTATGGATTTTGAGGGGGACCCTACGCCTTTTTTTTTTTTGGCTGGGATCCCCCTTAATATCCATCCCAGACCTGAAGGGCCTGGTTATTGAATTTGGGGGGACCCCTACGCTTTTTTTTTTTCATTTTTTTTATTTTTTATCAATGACTTTTTTTTATGAATGAGTTTCAATGAATCACTGTTCTCTGTGTTACGGGAGCCGTGAATTAACATTAGCCGCGAGTGATTTTAAATAGCTTTTTTACTTTCAAAAATGACACTTTGCGCAGAGACAGTTCTAAACACGGGAAACATGCGCCCCTTCACAGGCATACTATAGACACCCCCCAGGTACGAAATTTAAAGGAATATTACACTTTTATTGTTTCAATTTAAGCATTATTAAAATCACTGCTCCTGAAAAAACGGCCGTTTTTAAAAAAAATTTTTGCATTGATACATGTCCCCTGGGGCAGGACCCAGGTCCCCAAACACTTTTTATGACATTAACATGCATATTAGCCTTTAAAATGAGCACTTTTAATTTCGAACGTTCGCATCCATTATAACTAATAGGGTTCTAAAGCTCGCATGGACTTTAGGTCCGTTCGCGGGTTCTTGTGCGAGCCGAACGGGGGGGTGTTCGGCTCATCCCTAGCCCTTAGAAGCCATCACAGCCATGCCTACTAATGGCATGGCTGTGATTGGCCAGTGCAGCATGTGACCCAGCCTCTATATATAGTACACACACACAGCACACAGCGTCATTCTGCTATAGACAGGGCTATAGATAGGTTCCTGTGCTGCTGAGAGGATTTTAGGAGTTAGTGTGATTCAGTCAGTCAGGCAGTCAGCATTCCTTAACTTTGCTTCTAGTTAGTTAGATCAGTGAGCGATCTAGATAGCTAGAGTAGGGAGTTTCTTTATTATTAAGCAAAAGAAAGAGGCAGATAGAATTATTGAAGAGATTCCTAAATCAATTGTACCCTGGCTGGGGTGCAGTGCACAGTCTTTTAACAGTGCCATGAGGCCAGTGCCAGACAAAATATAAAAGTTTTACCTGCAAGCTCAGTGCACCATTAGGACCAACACAGCATATACTAAGAGATACACCATAGTCTGTGTGTATTCTGCTATTGGAAAAACATTGCATAAAAATTTAATTTTGCTTTTTTTTTTTTTTTCCCAATAGCATTTTCTGCGTGTTCATACATACACGCTGTAGACAGTATCCGTGTATTCTGATATTGCAAAAACATCGCAAAAAAATTAAATTTTGCAGTGTTTTTTTTTCCCCAATAGCATTTTCTGCGTTTTCATAAACGCTTTACATACTGTCCGTGTATTCTGATATTGGAAAAACATTGCAAAAAAATAAAATTTTGCAGTGTTTTTTTTTTCCCCAATAGCATTTTCTGCGTTTTCATAAACGCTTTACATACTGTCCGTGTATTCTGATATTGGAAAAACATTGCAAAAAAAATAAATTTTGCAGTGTTTTTTTTCCCCCAATAGCATCTTCTGCGTTTTCATAAACGCTTTACATACTGTCCGTGTATTCTGATATTGGAAAAACATTGCAAAAAATTATAATTTTGCAGTGCTTTTTTTTCCCCAATAGCATTTTCTGCGTTTTCATAAACGCTTTACATACTGTCCGTGTATTCTGATATTGGAAAAACATTGCAAAAAAATTTAATTTTGCAGTGTTTTTTTTTTTTCCCAATAGCATTTTCTGCGTGTTCATAAACGCTTTAGACACTGTACGTGTATTCTGCTATATACAAAAACACCCATTTAGGGCGAGATCATACATTTTGAAAATATGAGGAGATCATCAAAAAGGGGACGTGGCCCGGGTCATGGTGCTGCTGATGGCGCTCCTGTTGCAGGGAGAGGACGTGGTCGATCTGTGCCAGCTACACGCACTAGTGAAACACCTTCCCCAGGTGCGAGTAGGCGACAGAGCCTGCAGCAGTATTTTGGCGCACCTAATGAGGCTGTACGAATGTTGAGGCCAGGACAAGTACAGGCGATAGTAGATTGGGTTGCTGCTGACAGTGCCTCCGGTTCCTTCACATTGTCTCCCACCCAGTCTCCTGATGAAAGTTCAGAGTTGGCACCTGCAGCTGATGTCCATCAGTCTTTCACCTCACCCCCTTGCAAATCAGCCAATCAGTCTGAGCCCCAAATCATGCAGCAGTCTCTTCTGCTTTTTGATGACTCTGTTAGCAGGGTTTCCCAGGGCCATCCACCTAGCCCTGCCCCAGAAGTGGAAGAAATTGTGTGCACCGATGCCCAACCACTTATGTTTCATGATGAGTACATGGGAGGACCATCGCAGCATGTCTCCGATGATGACGAAACACAGGTGCCAACTGCTGCTGCTTTCGCCATTGTGCAGACCGACAAGGAGGGTAGGGGTGAATTTTGGGTGGAAGATGATGTGGAGGACGATGAGGTCCTTGACCCCACATGGAATCAATGTCATGCAGGTGACCTGTGTAGTTCAGAGGAAGAGGTGGTGGTCGCACAGAGCCACCAGCACAGCAGAAGAGGGAGCAGGGTGCAAAAGAGGAGCGTCCGTCCCCTAGACAGTAAGTCTGCTACTGCCCAACGCAGCAAGGGACCGAGCACACCAAAGCCAGGTGCAAGGAGTTCCCTAGCGTGGCAGTTCTTCAGACAATGTCCTGATGACAAGACACGAGTGGTTTGCACGCTGTGCAATCAGAGCTTGAAGCGAGGCATAAACGTTCTCAACCTAAGCACAACCTGCATGCCCAGGCATCTAAGTGCAAAGCACGAGATGCAGTGGAGTAGACACCTCAAAAACCAAGAAAGGTCTCTGGCTCCTCCTGCTTCCTCTTCTGCTGCAGTCTCGGCCTCTTCATCCACCTCTGTAGTGACAGTGACACCTGCCAACCCGCAAACAGAGGATCTGCCAGCAACACTACCACCTGGGTCACCAACCATCTCCACAATGTCCCATGGAAGCGTTCAGCTCTCTATTTCCCAAACACTGGAGCGGAAGAGGAAGTACCCCCCTAGCCACCCGCGATCCCTGGCCCTGAATGCCAACATTTCAAAATTCCTCGCCTTTGAAATGCTGTCATTCCGTCTGGTGGAGACGCAGAGTTTTAAAAGGCTGATGTCATTGGCTGTCCCACAGTACGTCGTGCCCAGCCGCCACTACTTTTCCAGGCGAGCTATCCCTTCCCTGCACAACCAAGTGGGGGACAAAATCAGGTGTGCACTGCGCAACACCATCTGTGGCAAGGTCCACCTAACTACGGATGCGTGGACCAGTAAGCACGGTCAGGGACATTATATCTCTGCACACTGGGTAAATGTAGTGGCGGCTGGGCCTGAGGCGGATAGCAGTTTGGCGCATGTCCTTCCACCACCGAGGATTGCAGGGCACTTCAGTTGGCCTCCTGTTGCTAACTCCTCCTACTCTGCCTCCTCATCCTCTACTGCCTCCTTATCCGGTCAGCGTAACACCTTCACCACCAACTTCAGCACAGCCAGGGCTAAAAGACAGCAGGCAGTTTTAAAACTTTCCTGTTTGGGGGAAAGATCCCACACCGCGCAGGAGTTGTGGAGGGACATGGAACAACAGACCGATGAGTGGTTGGTGGCAGTGAGCCTCAAGCCCGGCCTGGTGGTGTGCGATAATGGGCGAAATCTCGTAGCAGCTCTGGGCCTTGCCGGTTTGACGCACATCCCTTGCCTGGCGCATGTGCTGAACTTGGTGGTCCAGAGGTTCCTGAAGAATTACCCCAATATGCCAGAGCTGCTGCAGAAAGTGCGGGCCATCTGTGCGCACTTTCGGCGTTATCACCCTGCTGCTGCTCGCCTGTCAGCGCTGCAGCGTAACTTCGGCCTTCCCGCTCACCGTCTCATATGTGACGTGCCCACAAGATGGAAC
This sequence comes from Lithobates sylvaticus, assembly GCA_028564925.1. NCBI lineage: Eukaryota > Metazoa > Chordata > Amphibia > Anura > Ranidae > Lithobates > Lithobates sylvaticus. The sequence goes on from CM053028.1 coordinate 413,418,579, forward strand.
TCCACCTTGCACATGCTTGCCAGACTGTGCGAGCAGCAGCAGCGATAGTGGAGTTTCAGCTGCAGCATGCACGCGTGAGTCGCTCTGCGGAACAGCACCACTTCACCGCCAATAACTGGGCCTCCATGCGAGACCTGTGTGCCTTGTTGCGCTGTTTCGAGTACTCCACCAACATGGCCAGTGCCGATAACGCCGTTCTCATCGTTACTATCCCAGTTCTATGCCTCCTTGAAAAAACTCTTCAGGCGATGATTGAAGAGGATGTGGCACAGGATGAGGAGGAGGAGGAAGAAGGTTAATTTCCAAGGCTTTCAGGGCAGTAATTTACAAGTGGCTATGAGGGTGGGTTCCTGCACCAACAAGCGCCAGGTACACAATTGTCTGGCAGCAAGGGCACAGTTCTGGAGGATGACGAGGTGGAGGATGAGGAGGAGATGGAGGAGGAGGAACCATGTTCACAGCAGGGTGGCACCCAGACCAGCTCATGTCCATCACTGGTGCGTGGCTGGGGGGATACAGAGGACACAGACGATACACCTCCCACAGAGGACAGCTTTTCCTTGCCTCTGGGCAGCCTGGCACACATGAGCGATTACATGCTGCAGTGTCTCTGCAACGACCGCCGGGTTGCCCACATTTTAACTGGTGCTGATTATTGGGTGGCCACCCTGCTGGATCCCTGTTACAAGGACAACGTGCCGTCCTTAATTACCTCACTAGAGCGTGATCGTAAGATGCGCAAGTACAAGCGCACACTGGTAGACGCGCTGCTGGTGGCATTCCCACTTGGAAGCGGGTGTACGGTGGAAGCACAAGGCGAAGGCAAAGGAGGAGGAAGAGGTCGCCAACGCAGCCGGGGCACCGCCAGCACCTCGCAAGGCAGGGTTAGCATAGACGGAATGTGGAAAATCTTTGTCAGCACGCCACAACAACCAGCACCACCAGCTGAGATGGAACGTCTTAGCAGGAGGCAGCATTTCACCAACATGGTGGAGCAGTATGTGTGCACACGCCTACACGTACTGCATGACGGGTCTGCCCCCTTCAACTTCTGGGTCTCCAAATTGGGCACATGGCCTGAGCTTGCCCTTTACGCCTTGGAGGTGCTGGCCTGCCCTGCCGCCAGTGTATTATCTGAACGCGTATTTAGCACGGCAGGGGGCGTTATCACAGACAAGCGCAGCCGCCTGTCCAGAGCCAATGTGGACAAGCTCATGTTCATTAAAATGAAACAGGCATGGATCCCACAGGACTTGGCCGTACCTTGTGCAGAATAGACACATATACCGGTGTTCTGACAAAAACTGTCTTGCTATCGGATAGTGTCCGGCCACTTACTGCGCAGGTGCAGTGCTTGCGCAGTACGGAGGACAAGGAAATTCACAAAATCTCCAAAGATGAACGTTGCCTGCGCAATGAGTGCAGGTTCAAGCCCCACCATCCAAGTGGACATACGGTAGCACATAGTGGCAGGGCCCCTCACGGGCTCGCTTGGCTAGGCTTCAACCTCGGATGATGTGGCTTGAACCTGGAGTCACCGTGCATCGTCTTCGGAGAGTTTCAAAATCCCCTTGTCCTACGTACTGAGCAAGCGCAGTATAGGGCGGACACTATGCGACGGGGGACAGAATTCGACACATCATTCACCACTAGCCTTACCCAGCCATTGTTGTATTTTTGAACCAGTGTTGGCTACCTCGTCCTCCTCCACCGCCGCTTCCACCTACACCGCCACATCCACCGCCACCTCAACCTCCTACTCCATTTGAATTTCGTCCTCCTAGGTCAAGATTATAATTTTTGCATTTTTTTTTTTATTTCCAAGTATTTTATTTTCCCACTATCTTATCCATTAAATTGAATAATTTTTTCCAGAGAGTGCGTATTCTGGGGTATTCCCACCATATGTGCGGCATCGTGCCGTTGAGTTTCTGAGGTTCTTAATGACTTCCTGTACCTCTTCTGCTGAGAAGGGGGCCTCCAGCATTTTTTTTTTATTTTTTATTTTTTTTATGTTATTTTAAGTTATTTCCCTATCCACATTTGTTTGCAGATCACTTGCCATGCTCTTAACAACATTTTGTTGCCATTTGCAGCCCTCTAGCCCTTTCCATTACCTTTTTACAGCCATTTTAGTGTTCAAAAGTCAGGGTCCCCATTGACTTCAACGGGGTTCGGAGTTCGGGGTCAAGTTCGGGTCAAGTTTGGTCCCGAACCCGGACTTTTTTCCGAAGTTCGGTCGAACCCGCCGAACCCGAACATCCAGGTGTCCGCTCAACTCTAGTAATAAGCAATGTTACATGTGTTGTAAAGAAATATCTTTTGTCAACAATTTTGGGTTGTGTTACCTTAAAATTTTATAAAAATGTCAAGTTAAAAAACAAAACAAAAAAAAAAAAGAATTAAAACATTTTGCACACCTATGAAACCTAATCCACAAGCAGATCATGTCTGGGGTGTTCTTACCCTAAAGACAGTGATGTCATTTTCAGTTCAGCCTGTTTAATATAAAATGCTGCAAGAAGAATCGAAATATCTTTTATTCATCTGTTAGCTCTTAAAAGCAGCTGCGCCCTGCAGGAAAATGGGACATTTTGATCTAATGGCAAATCCTCAGAAGCTTTATGCTAAGCAACAGCAGTAGGTTTAGGAAATTGGTCTACCAACAGTGTCATGACATTTTTCATGTGAAAAAAAAAAATCTCACATTTAGCTCAGAACTGGGACTGAATAGCAGCTGTGGCATTTTATGAACACGCTATTTGTGCAAATGACCAGACTTTACTAAGTGCAAAAGACCAGTGATGTTTATTCACTGGCATTACTGCTAATAACACAGATCTGTTTGAGCTGCAGCCATTTTTGTTAAAAGAATACTGACCACATTCCTTACCTCACAACTTCTGAACTTGAGAATGAGGGACATTTCAGGGAGATAGTGATTTGCGGTGTGTGTGGCCGCTGCAAAAAGTGGGTGGGGCCAAACATATTAGTGTGGGAGGGGATTACAGGCAGTGGTTAACCACCTGCTTACTGGGCACTAAAACCCCCCTCCTGCCCAGACAAATTTTCAGCTTTCGGCACTGACGCACTTTGAATAACAATTGCGCGGTCATACAACACTGTACCCAAATTAAATTTTTATAATTTGTGGGAAAAATAATTTTTTCCCACAAATAAAGCTTTCTTTTGGTGGTATTTAATCACAGCTGGGGTTTTTATTTTTTGCTAAACAAACAAAAAAAGATGGAAAAAAAAAAAAAAAAAAATCATGTTTAATAGTTTGTTATAAAATTTTGCAAACAGGTAATTTTTCTGCTTCATTGATATGCGCTGATGAGGCGGCACTGATGGGCACGGATGGGTGGCACGGATGGGCACTGAAAGATGGCACTGATGGGCACTGATAGATGGCACTGATAGGTGTCACTGATGGGCACTGATAGGTGGCACTGATGGGCACTGGTAGGGGACACTGATGGGCACTGGTAGGTGACACTAATGAGCACTGATAGGTGACACTGATATGCAGCACTGTAAAGGCACATTGTGGGCACTGGCACTGTGGGCACTGACAGGTGGAGCTAGTAGGCACTGGAAGGGGGCACTTTTATAGGGCACAGGTGGGCACCATGGACCCTGGGCACATTGCAGTGAGAGGGACTGATGTCCCTCTCACTGCCGCCGGTGATTGGCTTTTTTTTTCTCCTCGCGCTGTCAGACGTCAATAGACGTCGTCCCGGAATCTTAGATCTCAGGTGGTTAAACAAAACCTGGGCTTCCTGGTATATATATATGTGTATGTGTGTGTGCGCACACTGCGCTAATGAAAAACACCTGTTTGTGCTGCCACTTAATATTCAATAAACATGCAAATGAGGTGAAACTAATTTCAATGTAAAAAAGAGACAAATAATTCCACAGTAGCGCACTAATTATTCTACAAATCTCCTAAATGTTAACACTGTGAAATGATCGACATAAAACACCCATTCATAATAAAAAGTGTCCATATAGCATATCCAAAAAATATGCTCCAACATATGCAAATCAATATGGTAATACAGTCCAACTTAAAGTGATGAAAAGATAGGGAAACAAAATCTGGTTGATCCACTAAAATCCTTCACCAAAGTGATATGTGCCAATTCCACTCCCTCACAAATAAAGCTCACCAGATGCTGTTGACATTCACTCTCGTGTCTGGTAAATATCACCTCATTAGATGTTATTGCAGAGCTGCCTTTACACGTCAATCTCCATCCAGATCAATAACGACACACCACATGTTTGGATAGAAATTGAGACTTCAAAAGTGTTAAAAACACCTTAAGGTAATCGGTTAATTAAAAGTAATGCACTTACATCATAAAATATTCAAAATCGCCTTGTTAAAATTCCAAACATGACAGGTGACTCGGTGTTGCAATCTCCTCATAGCTTTCTTCGTACACTTGGAGTCACCATCTCAGCGTTGCCGTGTAGCCATGCCCTGACACGTTTCGTCACTATTGACTTCGTCACAGGGGAACTAAAAAAAATATGCTTTGTTTGCTTTGCCACAAGCTGGAGTCTTAGGGATACATATAATCCTCAAAACAAACATTTAAAAAATACTTCCAATACATCTGGTTTTGTATACACTGAAAATAGATTCTAGTTGCTGTGTACAGTGCAGCATTAATTATATATTCCCATGCTTAGGATGTTAATCAATGTGAATTAACCAAATCCCTGCTTGCTGCCCTATTAAAGTACTGTACCTTTAAATCAGGTACATGGGTGTTTTAAGCGCTACCTGGTTACACAAAGACAAATCCCCACTTGCGTACTCGTGATAATTACATTTTCAGTAGGCAATTAAAGTGGATGTAAACCCACTCTCATCAATTCAAAACTACTGCCATAGTGGTGATCTATAAGGATATACATGCCTCCTGCCTGTATCCTTACCTGTCAAATGCCCCCCCCCCCCTTTAGCTGTAAGAAACCCCCAAAAAGTTCAGATTCAGTAGGTGGGTCTGTTGTTCGGCGCTCGGTGGGCGGAGTCATGATGTCAGAAGACTCCCCGCCCACCTCTTCACTCCCCTTGGCCAGAGCATGCAGGAGAGGCAGAGCGCGTTCTGGGTAAAAACAGAGCGCGCTCACGGCCCCCTGTCATTTCAGGAAATACACATGACAGTGGTGCGATGGGACAGCTGTGAGCACCGACCCCCCCCCCTGCATGCTTTTCATCATCTGCTTCTCCTTCCACCCAGAGGCTTTCACCTGAAAAGCCATGCAGGGGGGATCGGTGCTCACAGCTGTCCCATTGCACCGATCATCCCCCCGCCCCCTGTGTCTTTCTGCTCCTCCTTCACCCTGTTCTCCTCCTCCCCGATGTCATTCCCCCCCGCCGTGTATTCATCCTCTGCCCCCCCCCCTCGTCCCCCCCCCACTGTGTATTCATCCTCTGTCCCCCCGCCGTGTCTTCATCCTCTACCCCCCCTCATTCCCCCTGCCGTGTATTCCTCCTCTGCCCCCCCCGCCGTGTCTTCATCCTCTGCCCCCCCGCCGTGTCTTCATCCTGTGCCCCCTCTCGTCCCCCGCAGCCGCCATCTTTTCTCTCCTCTCCCGTGGGCTTGGGGGGGGGTCACAGGGGTTCTGTCAGGATGGAGAGCGGAGAAAAGTGCTGTTATGTCATTTGACATATCGGCTCTTTTCTGAATGGGACACAGAGCGTTCGTTACCGATCGCTCCTGTGTCCCTGTGATAACGGAGCAGAGTAACCTGTGTGTTCCTCTGCTCAGTGTAAGAATGGAGAGAAGCCGCTGTCGTTCCTCCATTCATCTTCAGTGCAGAGAAAGGGACTGGGGAATCTGTGTCCTCTATCTTTTCTCTGTCTCAAATGGGAGATGTCAGGGGTCTCTGTTTGGACCCCTGACATGTCACCAAAGCCCCCAACAGGGCTGATAAAAAAAAATAGTCCAAAATAAAAAATAAAAAAAAAATAAAAAAAAGAGAGAAAAAAATGAAATTGAAAAATAAAAAACAACTGACACCACAACCGCCCCCCCCCATACTGACACGGTCCAGAGCCCCAGGACCACTGACACCGACAACTGCCCCACTGAAACCGTCCACTGACACTGACCACTGACACCGTCCACTGCCCCACTGACACCATCCACTGCTCTACTGACACCGACCACTGCCCCACGGACCACTGCCCCACTGACACCGTCCACTGCTCTACTGACACGGACCACTGCCCCACTGACACCGCCCACTGCCCCACTGACACCGACCACTGCCCCACTGACACCGACCACTGACACCGTCCGTTGCCCCATTGACACCATCCACTGCCCCACTGACACCGTCCACTGCCCCACTGACACCATCCACTGACACCAACCACTACCCCACTGACACCAACCACTACCCCACTGACATTGACTCTGTCCACTGCCCCACTGACATTGACTCCGTCCACTGCCCCACTGACACCGTCCACTCCCCTACTGACACCGCCCACTGCCCCCGTCCAATGCCCCACTGACACCGTCCACTGCCCCACTGACACCGTCCACTGCCCCACTGACACTATCCACTGACACCAACCACTACCCCACTGACACTGACTCCGTCCACTGCCCCACTGACACCGTCCACTGCCCCACTGACACTGACACCATCCATTGCCACTGACACCGTCCACTGCTCCACTGACACCGACCACCCCCTTTCCCAAAAGCACTGTGAAAAAAATATATTTAAAAAATAAAACCCCACCCTACCATCATTCATAGAATGGTACAAAAATAAATATTAAAAAAAATTATTAAAAAAAATGAAATTGTAAAAATGTATAAAAAAAAAAATAATCCACTTTGGATTCGCAGGGTTCCTGAATCGCAGCCTTGGTGGGAGCAGTCAGGTGACATTTGTAGGCTCTATGCTTGGAGGCTCGGTTCACACTATTGCGATGCGAGAACCCTGCAAATCCACTGCGAGTTCCCACATCGTATCCGTTCACACTGCCATATGCAAATTGCTGGGGGGTGTCATACAATGTTAACGACACCCCCATTTCAGCTCGCATATCGCACTGCGAACTGACAGTTAGGACATGAATCGGATCGCATAGGTGTGAACACCCATGCGATTCTGGTGTGGACCAAAAAAAAGAGTCGTGTTCGATTTTTGTCCGAATGCGGTGCGATATCACACATACTATCTGTATGGCTGAAACCACACTGCACGGACATCGCATGTGATTTGCACTGCAGTGCGGTGGGAATCACTTGCGATATCCCACAGCACACTGGTATGAACTGGCCCTAAGCTCATTCAGCCTTACACGGTGTAATTATAAAAAGTGAGAAATCCACCCCTCCCCCCCACATAACAAATCCTGGTGATGGGAAGGAATGTTATCTGTGATCAGGTGACCTCAGACACACACACTGCACTATAACAATCATCAGATCACTGGATGTTCTACTCTGCCCAGCTCTGACTACATACAATTCCCCTAAATCCCTTGTCTGTCTATAGTCTGCTGACTGTTCACTGCATCCCATGATGAGAAACGTCCAGTCAAAACACAGCAATCCTGGGAGAGCTGGAGGGGAGGGGGATGTGAATTGTGAACTTTTTACACAGGATGTGCCTGTCTCAGGCTAGTGCATGAGATATGTAAATCACTTGTCACTCACAGCAAGGGGCGTTTTTGACAAAGTTTTCAAGACTTTGTCAAGATTTCTCTACCTAAACAATAAAAAAGGATTTCTCAGGCCTCGAGTAAAATCTGTGTGGCAAGACTGGGCTCAAATGAAAGGAAATCTTATTCTCTACATTATGACATTAAAAAAAATCAATCATGCAATTTTTAAATTGCAAATCGTGCTCCCCATTAGGCTGCATTCACACCTGAGCGTAGCGCTTTCAGGCAGAAAATCACGCGAATTTACAGCGATTTTGCATCATTTTTTGCATCATTTTTTACCGCGATTTCGCTGCATTTTTAACAGCGTTTTGCCGCGATTTTGTGCAGTCACCAATGTAAAAAGAAGAAAAACGCCCAACTCTGCCCGGTTCGAGCTACAAAAAAGGGTCCGGAACTTGTTTGAGCTTCAGGCGTTTGGCTTCAGGTGACATGGAGTGGAGATGTGAACCATCTCCATTGAGAATAATGGATTTTTTCCCCTCTAGCGTTTTGTAGCTTCAGGCTTCAAGCTACAAAACGCTCAGGTGTGAATGCAGCCTTAAGCCCCATACACACGGTCGGATTTTTTCATGGATTCTGTCCGATCGGACAATGTTGTTGAAAAATCAGACCGTGTGTATGCACCATCGGACAGTGTACGTCGGATTGTCCGACGGACAAAGTCCTATCTCCTGCTGGATAGATTTGCCGACAACACGGTCCGATCACACCAAATCCGATCGTGTGTACGGTTGTCCGACCGGACAAAGTGCTACGCATGCTCAGATCACATTACAAGACCAAAGCTATTGGCTACTAGCCTCTACGTAGTCCCGTCGTAGGCAACAAACGTCACCACGTTCAGAATGATCGGATTTTCCGACAACTTTGTCTGACCGTGTGTACGCAAAACCAACATCAGACAAAGTATGACGGACATGGTCCGACGGACCTGGTCCTCGGATAATCTGCGCGTGTGTATGGGGCTTTAGTGTCCCCACTCACTCACCGAATGGTGTGGACTCCTATATTATAACAGCCACAAGCACTTTATATTGTCCTGGATACAGTAGTGCCTTGAAAAAATATTCATACCCTTTGAGGCTGGCTTCACACCTATGAGAATTGGATGCAGGTTTCCCCACATTAAATTCGCATAGCAGGAGATTGTGACCGGCTTTCTATGGAGCCAGTTCACACATCTCCACAGCGGCTTTGGTTGCGAATTGCACAGGAGCCCTGTGCGTCTTTTGGTCCGTTTACGGTCTGAAATTAGCCCAAAATGCAGGCTGAAATCGGACCTGAGATGGGGAATAAAGACACAACGGTCTCGTGCTGTGAGCCGCTGCCTGTTCCAGTGTGAACCCAGACTTAAACTTTCCACATTTTGTCATGTTACAACCAAAAACGTAAATGTATTTTGTTGGGATTTTATGTGATGGACCAACACAAAGTAGCAAATAATGGTGAAGTGGAAAGAAAATTATGGTTTTCACATTTTGTTACAAATAAATATGTGAAAAGTGTGGGGTGCATTTGTATTCAGCCCCCCTCAGTCAATACTTTTTAGAACCACCTTTCACTGCAATTACATCTGCAAGTCTTTTTGGGGATGTCTCTACCAGCTTTGCACATTTAGAGAGTGACATTTTTGCACATTCTTCTTTGCAAAATTGATCAAGCTCTGTCAGATTGGATGGAGATCGTCTGTGAACATCAATTTTCAATTCTTGCCACAGATTCTCAATTGGATTTAGGTCTGGACTTTGACTGGGTCAATCTAACACATAAATATGCTTTGATCTAAACCATTCCATTGTACCTCTGGCTGTATGTTTAGGGTCATTGTCCTGCTGGAAGGTGAACCTCTGCCCCAGTCTCAAGTCTTCTGCAGATTCTAACAGCTTTTTTTCTAAGGTTGCTCTGTATTTGCCTCCATCCATCTTCCCATCAACTCTGACCAGCTTTCCTGTCCCTGCTAAAGAAAAGCATCCCCACAACATGATACCGCCACCACCATGTTTCACGGTGGGGATGGTGTGTTCAGGGTAATGTGCAGTGTTATGCCGCGTACACACGGTCGGAATTTCCGATGGAAACAGTCCGATGGGAGCTCCTCAACGGATTTCCCAACCGTGTGTATGCCCAACGGTCTTTTTCTGTCGGAATTTCCCACGGACTTTGAATTGAGAACCTGTTCTCAATTTTTCAGACGGAAAACCTTTCTATCGGATTTTGCAATCGGAGTATGCAATTCCGACACGCAAAATTCCGACGCATGCTCAGAAACAATTCGAAGCATGCTCGGAAGCATTAAACTTCCCTTTTATAGTGCTGTCAAATGTGTTTTATGCCGCTGTGTTACTGACCGTCGGAATTTGGTGTGACCGTGTGTGGGCAAGACAGTTTGAGCGAAATTCCGTTGGAATTCCGACGGGAAAACCATCAGAGCTTTTTCCGACGAGAATTCCGACCGTGTGTACGCGGCATTAGTTTTTCACCACATATAGCGTTTTGTTTTTAGGTCAAAACTTTTAGTTTTGGTCTCATCTGACCAGAGAACCTACACATGTTTTCTGGGAGCACAGTTTGCACTATATTTAAAGTGGCAGCACTTGGCACTTTAAAAATTGCGTGATTGATCATCACATTCTGCATGTATGAAGATACAAGAATATTGGACTCATTTATGAATGACATTTTTTAATGTATTTATCCATTCTTTATTTTACATAACTTCACTTTTTTTTTTTTTATTGCAAAATTGGTTTAATTGCTTACTGTAAATGTATTTATCACAGTGTAGCATTGCTTGAACAAATTAACATCAGAAGGAAATGTTATGTAAAATGTCAGAAATATGCAACATGATACTTAGGGCTCATTCACATTAGTGGTTGTAAGGGTGGTAAAACCGTGGCTCAACCACAGGGTTGTACTACTTCGCCATGTGCTCCTTCTTTAGCGACGGCCATAATGCTTTGCTTTTGTGGCTGCGGCAGGAGTTATATACCCAGACGCAATGGGGGGCACTAAGGCCCACCGACCATGACCCATTCAAGCAAATGGGGACACTCTGCAAAGCGCTACTTTTTTAAATGGTACCATTAATATTAGTAATATTAGTTAGGGGGTATCAGTTTTCACTTTTCACATATTTATTTGTAAAACATTTTGAAAACCATTTTATCATTTTTCTACCACTTCACAATTTTGTGCCACTTTGTTTGGTCTATCACATAAAATCCCAATAAAATACATTTACGTTTTTGGTTGTAACATGACAAAATGTAGAAAATGTCAAGGGGTATGAATACTTTTTCAAGGCACTGTATGTGCGTTACGCAGTCAGCAAAAGGTTAAACAGAAATCTTATTATTTACTGTGGGGAAACAACCCTATTATGATACAAATTTCAATGACATGTTTATATAACTTAGCATGTGTGTTTCATAAATCCAACAATCACTTCCAAATATTTGTTCTCAAACTGTTATGTTGAATTTCAGTTTATAATCTTAGAGAGGGTCAGTATGCAGCAGCTTTTTCACTAAAATCAGTATGAAAATGTTTAATTTTTTTTCTTTGCTACAACAGCACTGATAGGAAATAGATTTGTTTCAATTAAATTACTTGCAGCAAGAAACAGAGATACTATTGTACGATGTTAGAGAAGAAAGTTTTAGTTACTGTCATCTCATTTATTGCTGGTTCACGCTGATGCAACTTTTTTTGTGACTTGAGTCACACAGATTCGCATGACAAGGGAAATCACAACATTTTCAGTGGTGTCCATTCACATCAATGTGTGGTGCGATTTTTTAAAAAGGTTCCTGTGCTACTTTGTTGAAATTGAAGTGCAGTTTGGCTTCATAGAATATGCTAACTGCATCCAAAGTTGCATAAAAGTTGCACTACATTTGTGGCAAAATTAAGGACTTCGGCCTCCTGTCAGGACTGAGAATCAACTGGGATAAATCACATCTACTTCCCATAGACCCTATAGTCCTCCCCCTTCCACACGAGGCAATCCAACTCCAAATCGTTCAGCAAATCAGATATCTGGGTATTAACATTTCAAGAGACCCTAAACAATTTGTTATAGAAAATCTGGTCCCACTTTTGAACAAATTTAAAGGGAAAACCCAAATTTGGAAAAAACTCAAAATCTAATAAAAATGGTGCTTATGCCACAACTTTTATATATTTTTCAGTCTGTGGTTTAACAGGGTGGACACCATATTTAGAGAATTCGTTTGGAAAGGGGGGACCTCCCGGATTAGTCTTAAAACATTACAACTTCCAATTGGGTCAGGAGGAGTTGCCCTGCCGCATCCTTTTAGATATTTCTTAGCGGCTCAGCTGCAACATATCGGGGGATGCGAGGTTGAGAAAGAGGGGCCAGAGTGGAGGATCCTTCTCTACAAATCCCCACATAAGTCTCTGATGGAGATTCTGGAGGCAGGGACCTTCCAGAAGGGGCTTCCTACCCAGGACTTGATGGCTAAAGTTTGGGGTACTGCAAAAAAAATGATGGGATATGGAGGGTTTACAGTTTTTTCCCCGTTATGGGAGAATGTTAATCTGCGCGAAATTCAAAAGATGGGGACGGTCAGAGAGTGGGAGAGAATGGGTTTAAAATATATTGCTCAGATCTATCATGAGGGCACGATTAGAAGCTTCCAGGACCTCAGAGAACATTTTTCTCTCCCAGGAAGTCTTTCTTTAGATACCTGCAGGTGAGACATGCCCTGGCTGTACAGTTTAAAAGTGGACCACCAGAGTGGACTAATATGCAGATATTACAGAGTGTGGCAGGGACAGGATCCCGTAAGGGGATGATATCCAATCTATATTTACATCTATATAAGGGGAACAGGGAAGGTACACAATTATGTCCATACAAAGTAAAGTGGGAGAGAGACGTGGAACCATCTCAGCTCCTCAATGGGAAAGGATACTTGAACTTGCCCCATTGGTCTCACTCTCCCCCCCTCAGAAGATGTCACATCTCTTTCTACTATACCGTGCTTATTACACTCCAAACAAGCTCTTTAGGTTTGGTCGTAGGCAAGATGATAAATGTCCTAGATGTGGGAGATTGGGGGGAGATCTTGTCCACATGTTCTGGAGATGTCCTAAACTATATGGATATTGGAAAGAGGTGGTGGACAAGGTCTCCCAATATTCAATATCCATCTTGAGCTAGACCCCATCCAATGTGTTCTTGGGGGAGGAGAGGGAGGGGCAAGCCTGGGGAAGTTCAGATTGCGGTTTTGCGCTGTCTTTTTCAGGCCAGGTTGCTAATTGCTCGGAGATGGCAATCCTCTACCCCTCCGTCAGTCGATGAGTGGGAGCAAAATATGGATAAAGTGATTATGAAGGAGAGAACCATATATATAAAACGAGAGAGCCTTGCTAAATTCCATTTACTATGGAATCCTTGGATTGAGAAAGGAACATGAGAATGCCTTAGATAGTGCCAACCAAACCTAATTAGTTTAAAAAAGAACCAAGTGGATGAACCGATACTGACAGAGAGTGAGAGGATGGATGTGAGAGGTGGGGGTGAAAGTAAGGCGGTGTGAACGAGCTAGATCTCAAACAAACATGTTTAATGATTTTTGCTTAACATGACCTTTGTAAGAGAGATGAATGAGATTGTGTATAAATTGTATTTGTAAAAAAATTTTTTTTTTTGAAATAAAGACATAAAGTTAAAAAAAAAATAATAAAATATATAAATAAGGACAGCGCATGCGCGGCGCTTCCAAGATGGCCGCCGTCATCTGAAGCTCCGCTCCACCACAGCCCGCCGCCACCCACCGGAGCTAACGGAGGGCTCGAGTTGCTCAACATCCGAGCCTTACTAGCAGGGGATCACCCCAGGATCCCAGCGCTTCTCTTATCGCGGCCCAGGAGGGCTCCATCGGGCCTTATACCGGCCGTTCCCGGCCCCCTCAGAGGATCCAAGATGGCCGCCGTCATCTGAGGCCCCGCTCCATTGCTGCACTCCGGAGCCAACGGAGGACTCAAATCGCGCATAATCCGAGCCATCCATACAGGGGAACACCCCCAGGATCCCAGCACTCTTATTACCACGGCCAGGGAGGGCTCCATCGGGCCATATACCGGCCGTTCCCGGCCCCCTCAGAGGATCCAAGATGGCCGCCGTCATCTAAGGCCCCGCTCTATTACAGCCTGACGCTGCTCACCGGAGCCAACGGAGGACTCAAATCACACATAATCTGAGCCATCCATTCAGGGGAACACCCCAGGATCCCAGCACCCTTATTACCGCGGCCCAGGAAGGCTTCATAGGGCCATATACAGGCCGTTCCCTGCCCCCTCAGAAGACCCAAAATGGCCGCTGTCATCTGAGGACCTACTCCTTCACAGCCTGCCACTGCTCCCTGAAGCTACCAGAGGGCTCAAATACCACGCTCTTAGTGCCATCCATTTAGGAGGACACCACAGGGTCCCAGCACTTATTACACAGCTGCCCCGGAGGGTCCCAGTGAGCCAGATGACGGCCGTTCCCGGCCCCCTCAGTTATGCCGAGATGGCGTCAGCCACACGAGCCCCTCAAGCCTCTGGGGAGTTGGTGCAATCCATTGCTGACCAGGACCAGGACGGACATCGGTATTCAGGTACTGAATTCCCCCCCCTTCAGGCAGTTAATTCCCCATCATCTACGGAATCCCTACTAGGGGGACTATGCCCAGGCTACCCTTCAACCCCTATGATGGATCCTCACACAGACATGTTGCTCACAGTCAGTGAAGCACAGGAGGACATACCTACACCCACTGACTTCCCATCTATGATGGCAGCTTTTTCCCAAATGTTATCTAGAAGTCTGGCCCTGAACGCTGCTCAAATCACTACATCTATACAGGCATCTTTACATGCTGACCTGCAGCAAATAGGCCTGAGGATAGATACCATAGAACAGAAATCTGACCAAGCAGTAGCTCAGATTAACCAGAACTCTGCCAGACTGCAAGAAGTACAAGATCAATTAGAAACGGCATTCGCCAAAATCGACGACCTCGAGAATAGGTCGAGAAGATATAACTTCAGGTTAAGAGGGCTCCCGGAATCTGAAAAAGACGTGCATAAAGCGGTTAAATCTTTGATTAAAGGCCTTATCCCTGACATCCCTGACCACCGTTTGGAGCTTGACAGAGCACACAGAGCGCTGCAGGCCCCCCGCTCTGACGGACTGCCCCGAGATATTATTGTCAAACCACACCATTTCTCAGTCAAAGAAGAAGTTATGAGGAAAGCACGATACTCCGCCTTGAGCAATCTTCTTCCTCCTCCATGTGTTCTTAACTGAACTTTCCCCCCGGTTTTGGGACATTACTCGGGGCGAAGGACTGGTTAGGACTCTCTCTTCTTCCCCTCTTCCTTGTAGAGGGGGGGTTTGGGGGGTCCACCTTCCCCTGATGTAAACACTGCCCTTTGGTGCTATTTAAAAATGTTCATGATTTAGCTCTGACGCACACAGATTTTTTTTTTTTCTATTTTATTTTATTTTTCAAGCAGTAGCCTTCCTGGTCGCAGGGCATTTTTCTAGTTCTAGGTTGTAACTATGTTTTACCAAGTTTATTGCATTTCTTTGTATACACTGCAATCTACCTGGGTTCGGGTACACTCGGGGTCACTCTAGGGGACTCGCCGGGATATAGGACCTAACTGTTTGTACTAGTTAGTCATATTTTTTTTTTTTTACTCTATGGAGTCTGGCTCGCTCGCAGACTCCTCCACTTGTGGGGGAGCTGCGGGACGGGCCGGACCACGGCGAGTCGCGCGGTTTGGAGAATCCAAACCTACCTGAGGTTGGGAAGGGGTCGGGGGACCCCTCTGTTTTATTTTGCTATGAGTCTAATCTTGTAATGCCACTTCAGCTTGTTACTAATTTTATTGTTTCTCTTACTTCTCTCCTTTTCCCTTTCATCTCTTTTCTCTCCCTTTTCCCTGAAGCCTTAGGCGGAGTTCATGGATCTCACAGTCTCCTCCAGTCGTCGCTCCCAGGTTCCAGGTACCTCTCTATATGCTCCAGGGGTTATACTCGGTTTCCTCTCCTACGCTGGCAGGGTAAGTCGCGAAATGTTTGTATAGTCCACTCCCTTCTGATCTATGCCTGATACACCTACATTGTCAACTTCCCTGAAAATTATCTCTCACAACACGCAAGGACTCAACTCCCCGATCAAGCGTAGGAAAATCTTCCAATTTTATCACTCATTGCACGCTGACGTCCTCCTGCTTCAGGAGACACACTTCCCCTCTACATTTAGACCCACTTTTTTGCATCAACGCTTTCCACAATTTTTTTTAGCTTCGGCTGAGAACAAAACAAAAGGGGTGGCGATTTGTTTTGCTAAACACGTAAACCTCTCCCCCACGAACACTATTGTCGATCCCCAGGACGCTAATGTTATCTAGTCTCCGGTCTTATAGATGGGGAACTCTATACATTTGTGTCCTATTATGCGCCGAATAAGGGTCAAAAATCCTTTTTAGAATCTCTGCTTACTAAACTTGCCCTACTAAACAGGGCGCTTACGGGAAACCCTATTGAATGACCCTATACAATGCACGTTACTGGAAAACGCTATACAAGAATACTTTACTTTAAACTCGACAGAAGGGATATCTCCTGTTACCATTTGGGCAGCCCACAAAACTGTTATAAGGGGTAAACTGATTCAATTATCCTCTAAACTCAGGCACCCCAATGCACTCTCGCTAGCAAAATTAGATACAGCACGGGCCCACCTAAACATGTCGTTGACTACATCGGCTGCCCAACACCTTAAGTGGACTGGAGCCAAATTTTACGCGCAGAAGGATAGGATGGGTTCCAGACTGGCGGCTAAACTTTCCCCTAAACTACGCACACAGACCTTCCCCAAACTAAAAGTGACCTCCGGGGAACTTTCACAGAATCCTAGCAAGATAATGGACACCTTTAGACAATTTTATGCAGATCTTTACAAACGTAGTCCCAGTTCCTCCACTGCTCTGGGGGATAATTTCCTCAATAACCTCTTGTCACTTCCCCCCTGACTTCAATACCAGTGATCCTTCGGACTCTTCGTGAATTCAGTGTGATTTCAGGTCTACGGGTTAACATGAACAAATCACTGGCCTTCATTCAGTGTGTATTATTATTATTTCTTGGTGTATCACTACGGAGGATCAGAAGGGAGGCATTTCGCTGATTTATACGGCGCCAACAGTTTGCGCAGCACTTTGACATGAGGGCAGACAGTACAGTTATAAAATAATTAAATACAGGAGGCCCTGCTCGTTAGAGCTTACAATCTACTAGTGAGGGTCAAGTGATACAAAATAAATAAATAAATATATATAAATATATATATATATATATATAAACAAATATATATAAATAAAAAATAAAAAATAAATAATAAAATAAATAAATAAAAAATACAAAAGCTGTGGGGATTAGCTGATGGAGAAAATAAAAGTACAGTTGTTAGATAGGAGAAGAATAGGCTTCTCCTAAGAGAAGGGTTTTCAGGGATCGTCTAAAAGCAAACAGAGTAGGAGATAATTGGACAGATTGGGGTAGGGAGTTCCAAAGGATGGGAGAGGCTCAGGAAAGGTCCGGGAGGGGAGCATGGAGAAGATGATGAGGGAGCTACTAGAGAACAGGAGGTTTTGGGAGGTTAGGTTGGTATTTTGAGACTAGGTTAGTGATTTAGCTGCGGGCCAAGTTGTGGATGCTATCACCTGGGAGAAGGTGAGTAAGTCTCCCATACCCAGAAGTATCAGGTTTCTTAGGGCAGTCAGAAACCTAGCATTAACACAGATGTGTTAAGTATCAAGCACAGATTCACTTTAAAATAAACTGTCTGGAAAAATTACTTTAACCACTTAAAGACCCAAAAGGATATGCCCCTTAATGAGCAGGCAATTTGTTTGCGATACGGCATTGCGCCGACTTAACTGACAATCGACGCTGTACCCAAATAAAATAAAATTGATGTAGTTTTTTTCCCACAAACAGAGCTTTCTTTTGGTGGTATTTGATCACCTCTGCGTTTTTTATTGTTTGTACTATATACAAAAAAAGGCCGACAATTTTTTTGCTATAATACATATCCCCCGAAAAAATGTAAAACTTTATTTTTTTTCAGTTTAGGTCAATTCGTATTCTTTTACATATGTTTGGGAAAAAAAATTGCAATAAGTGTATATTGATTGGTTTGTGCAAAAGTAATTGCATCTACAAAATAGGGGATATATTTATGGCATTTTTATTATAATTATTTTTTTTTTACTATTAATGGTGATTTTTAGCGGGACTGCGACATTGAGGCGGACAGATCGGACACTTTTGACACTTTTTTGGGAGCAGTGACATACAGCGATCAGAGATAAAAAATAGCCACTGATTACTGTATAAATGTCACTTGCAGGGAAAGGGTTAACACCAGGGGGCAATCAAGGGGTTAAATGTGTTACCTAGGGAGTGTTTTTAATTGTGGGGAGATGGGACTGCCTGGAGGAGGAGACCGATCGCTGTTCCTAATCAGTAGGAACAGGAGATCTGTCTTTCCTCCCCTGACAGAACGGAGATCTGTCTATTTCCAATGACAGATCTCCATTCTGTCTCTGTCAGGAGTGATCATGGGTGGATGGCGGGCATCGCCTCTGGCATGGCGCACGCGCCCCCTAGAGCCCTTAAGCCCCATACACACGGTCGGACAATCCGCGGACCAGGTCCGTCGGACAATGTCCGTCATACTTTGTCTGATGTTGGTTTTGCGTACACACGGTCAGACAAAGTTGTCGGAAAATCCGATCATTCTGAACGCGGTGACGATTGTTGCCTACGACGGGACTACGTAGAGGCTAGTAGCCAATAGCTTTGGTCTTGTAATGTGATCTGAGCATGCGTAGCACTTTGTCCGGTCGGACAACCGTACACACGATCGGATTTGGTGTGATCGGACCGTGTTGTCGGCAAATCTTTCCAGCAGGAGATAAGACTTTGTCCGTCGGACAATCCGACGTACACTGTCCGATGGTGCATACACACGGTTTGATTTTTCAACAACATTGTCCGATCGGACAGAATCCATGAAAAAGTCCGACCGTGTGTATGGGGCTTTAAAGTGGCCGACGTACCAGGACGACGATTCGCCCAGGGGAGCAAACCTGCCGCAGTATAACTGCGGTGGCTGTTCCTTAAGTGGTTAAAGTGATACTAAAGGCAATTTTTTTTTGTAATAAAAATAACAAACATGGTATACTTACCTGCTCTGTACAGTGGTTTTGCACAGAGCAGCCCAGATCTTCCTTTTCTCGGATCCCCGTTTGGCGTTCCTGGCCCCTCCCTCCTGTTGAGTGCCTCTGCAGCAAGCAGCTTGGTATTGGGGCACTCAAACCAAGCTGCAGTTCCCTGTGTCCATTGAGACATGGAGCCAACACCAAGCCCCACCCCCTTTCTCTTTTCATGGGTTCATTAATTAAGATTTATAGCAGCGGGAGCCAATGGCACCACGCTACTGTCTCAGCCAATGAGGAGAGGAGTCCCAGATAGCCGAGACTTTTGTGCAACATTGCTGGATCTAGATGAACCTCAGGTAAGTATTAGGGGGCTGAGGGGAGCTGCTGCACACAGAAGACTTTTTATCTTAATGCATTATATAATGCATTAAGTTGACTTTACAACCACTTTAAGTTAATTTTCTAACAACAGGCACAACTACAGATGCTTATTGTCATGCATCCAGAGGTGGTCTGGAGCTCTAAGTTGGAGCCCTAACTCAAGGTGCTTTCCAGTAGGCATTCCTCTAAAAGTCATACCTTTCATGTAGTGCTAGTGACAGGTACACGTTAATTTCAGAAAGTCCGTTGTGAATGTTCATACAACAGCTGGGAACATGGAAGTCCAATAAGCTATGCATTTCAAAATAAGAAATGTCAAAAGTGTTATTAAAAAAAAAAAAAGTTTCACCCAAATTTTTATTACAGCAAGAAGTAACACCCACAGTAGGAATCGTGTTTATTGTCGTTCAGAGCCAAAAGGTTGCCTTACACCAAGAGCATTATCTAAATTTGGAGAAAGCTTAATGATGCCATCCTCATGTTGGTGAGTGGAATAGGAGTCAGGGTGTATGGTAAGAATTTTACATTTTTACTTTTTTTTTCAGATTTTTTTTTTTGCCTTTCAGTACGCTTTTTTATTATCAATGGAGGACAGCTGCATAATTTTGATGCAAAGTCCACTTAAAGCAAAGGTGAATTTTTATTTAACTATTAAATTAATCCTCATGTTATCCCCTAAAGTGCAATTTGTTACCTTACCAGCGCATAACTACAGTAATGTATTCGCAGGCAATCGGAAGCAGACCTTAAATTACCTAGCTTGAATGTTAAATATGTCACATCTGGATTGTGGTGTCTAGACATCAATACATGGATTTGCAGCATTTAAGCCCTGCTGTTTTTAATAGTAGACTAGCTTTTAAATCTTAAAATATGTGTTCCAAATATAGCAACAAATAATAACAGGTGTAACTGTGATCACTATGTTTCCACGTCCCTTGAAAATGGTTTAAATTACAACGTGCAACTTCATATTACCATTTAGGCATTCTCTTGTTCTGTGTAGGAAATAACTGTCTTGTTGCCTGTACAGATCATTTTTAGAAAGCTAGGAAAAAAAGTCAGTCTACTTACCCACCCTGCTTAGCCCTCCTGACCAAAACGAATACCCCTGCCCCAGCTTGTTACTTACCTGAGAAGGACAGCTGTAGCCTGCCCAATATTTGCATCCTCCAGCTCAAATAATTGTCATTGCCTTTGCAGTGAGCTCTCATAGACAAAGAAAATTTGGAGATGGTCCTATACAAGTCTATCAGGAATCACTGTGCAAGTCAGTGGTGAAGAATATTTGAAGAAGAATATGGCTGGTAGACATGTGGTTGGTCTACTCAGGTAAGCAAGCAGCTCGGAAAAGGGGTGCTAGTTTAGGTCAAGAGCACTAGACAGGGTGGCTAAGTATATGTACCTTTCAAGCTTTCCAGAAAACATATTCATACAAAAATTATTTGAATTAGAAGGAATAATCAGGGCGTGGCCAAGACCGGCATGTGAGAGGACGCATCTCCCACAGCTCCCGGCGTTGATCCTGCACCGATCCTCCCCCAGCCACCCAACCGAGCTCTAAGCGCCCTATGCTGCACACCTGCCTTCAGGAGACCCCCATGGAACCACCGCCGGCCCTCTGTACCAGAGGAATGACCCGAAAAAGCCAGATGGACATCGCGGGCCCAGAAATCCAAGATGGCGCCGCCGCGCTTACAGGGAATGGGACGCCACGAGGCCCGGACAAATCAAGCCACAAGGCAAGTAAACCTCCCAAATCTGTGGGGAAAGAAGGCCCAAAGGACATGCTATACTATGCCCAGAGACTGTCAGGGGTGAGCGGCCTGGAGCAGCCGTCCCGCGCCAGTGACCAAACACATAGGCCGCAAAGCCTGCAGCCAGTACAAGGCCCTGCATGCTGGGGTGAGGAGGAGGGGGAAGGGGAAACAGCTCCGGGCACGGACCTGCAGGCCCAAGACTCCCAGGAAGACCCACAGCCCACCTTGGCAGACATACTTAAAGCAGTGCATAACTGTACAGCATCTGTTAACACTTTGAAAGAGCAGTTTGGGGGCCTCAGGGAAGATGTGTCCCTACTAAGACAAGACATGCAGAAAATCAGGGAACGCACCACTGCGGTGGAAAGTAGGGTCAGTGAAATGGAGGACTATGTACAACCCATGGCCCAGGACGCTAGAGCTGCCCTACAAATGGCACGAGATGCATTCGATCGTGCAGAGGATTTGGAAAATCGCTTGCGCAGGAACAATGTTCGCATAGTGGGTCTGCCAGAGAAGGTGGAGGGCAGGGACCCCACTGCATACATAGAAGGATGGCTCCTGGAAGTTTTTGGTAAAAATGCATTTTCCCCATTATTTGGGGTGGAAAGGGCGCACAGGGTGCCCTCCCGCCCCCCACCACCAGGGGGCCCCCCCAGGTCGTTTCTTGCAAGAATATTACATTACCGTGACAGAGAGGCAGTACTCCGTCAAGCCAGAGAGAAAGCAAACATCCAGTTCAATGGGGCCCGGGTGTCCTTTTACCCAGACTTTTCAGCAGATGTTCAGAGGCGCAGAGCCAAATTCCAGGATGTTAAGCGTAGACTCAGGACCCTACAAATACCGTATGCCATGCTGTACCCCGCTAAACTCAGAATTGCAGTCAGAGGCCAAGCCCAATTCTTTGAGTCAGCTAAAGAGGCCGCATCCTGGCTAGACCGCAACGAACAGGCCCTGCAAAGACGTGCACAGGAGGATGAGGACTGACACTGTTGCAGACACGCTGTTTGGTAAACGCATAAGTTCACGGATGAGCGAATGCTCCTTCACCTCTCTTGTTTACTAGGGGGATGAACCCCCACATATTTGGTTCAGTTTGCACTCCTTGGCTGGGGGACAATATATTACAAAGCACCAAGAGAGCACTTTGGTTACTACGACGTTACAGCTTAAAGTGACTGTCACATGCGATGGGCGCCAGAAGGGCGCCAATGTTGTTTACCCTGCCCGGTTGGCAGAGGACCAGGTTTATAGGCCTATTTGGGCCGTAAGTTTTACTAACATTCTACTTTTCGGCTACTGTTTGACATACCAGGTACACCACTTGAAGGAGGAATACTATGATCGACTACACAGAAGATACACTGTAAGACTGGGACACAGGAGGCTACCCTCACATTTATCTGATGGACCGTATGTATGCTTGCACCCACACATAATCCGCTACAGGACATCCATGGTTATGATACATGGCTAAAATTCCCTTGGTATCTTGGAATATTCGGGGCCTACATTCCCCCTTAAAGAGGACCATGACTTTCATGTGCTTGAAGAAATTTCTACCTGGGGTAATCTGTTTCCAAGAAACACATTTGACCACTGAAACGGAATGTTTTTTAAGATATTCATGGGTAGGGAAAGCTTACCACTCTACACATACCTCCTTTTCAAGGGGGGTAAGTGTATTGATACATGCTGCCCTGGACTACCAGGAATTTGAAAGTGTTATAGATAAGGAGGGGAGATTTGTCTTTTTACATTGTAGATTCAATACGTTGATATGTGTACTGGCTTGCATTTACATCCCTCCGCCGTTCACGGCGGCGGTACTCTGGCTCCTCCTGACTTTTCTGGATGGTAGGCCTGATGTACCGCTGCTTGTGCTCGGGGATTTTAACTGCTGTCTGGATTTGGTGGCGGATAGACACCCCAGCCCTAGACCCTCTGCCCTCTCCAGGGGCACCCCCCTGGCGCGGTTGTTGCAAGAGGTGGGATGGGTTGATGTCTGGCGACACCGTAACCCGGGCGCGAAACAATTTACATGCTTTTCCAAAACTCATGGTTCTCTGTCCAGGATAGATTTGGGGGTGGGGAACTTGAGCATGCTCCCGTATGTGGCAGACCTCACTCATAGACCCCGTAGTATCTCTGACCACTCGTCTCTGGTGGTTCAACTTATAGTGGCCCCTCCCAACAGTATGCCTAGAGCCCCCTGGAAATTTAATGCCTTCTGGCTGAAATTATTTCGCTCTCATGAGGAGATTGAGGGGAGCATGCGCGGGTTCTTTGCCCTCCAAGATCCAAATGGTTCCAGAATAATGCAATGGGACGCCTTTAAGGCACATTTACGGGGAGTATTGATTGCTGAAATGAACAAAGTGAAGCGGGACTCGACAGCTCTATTGCAGGAGGTTGAAACTAAAACTCAAGAGCTAGAACAGGCGTACATAGATAACCCCACCGAGCTAAATAAGGAGTCATGGCAGGATGCACAGAGTGCGTATCAACACCTGCTATCCTCCTCAGCGGAAAAAAAATGCTTCTTTAAGCAACAGGCGTTCTTTGAGGAGGGGGAAAAGACCGGGCGCCTCTTGGCGCGGATCTCTGCCTCTCATCAACGCTCGCCAACCATAGGGGCAATTAAGACCCCAGCGGGCACTCTGGTGAGTCAGCCAGAATTGGTAATGCAGGAACTTACTAGGTTTTACGAAAATTTGTACTGTCCGGGCCAGGCGTATGCCCAAGAAGACTTGGATATATACCTGAACCAGTTGGACTTCCCGGAACTTTCCGCTAGTCAGCGGGACTTCCTGGAGGCCCCACTTACATCGGAGGAACTACAGGCAGCCGCGGGGACCTTTCCGGGTGGCAAAGCCCCGGGGGAGGACGGACTGCCTATAGAAATTTACAAGCAATACGCTGAAATACTAATACCGCAGCTCACCCAGGTCTTCAATGCAGCCAAAACAGGGGGTAACCTCCCCCGGTCTATTTCAAAAGCAAATATAGTTCTCCTACTGAAACCTGAGAAGGACCCCACAGACCCTGGGTCTTACCGTCCGATATCTTTGCTTCAAAGTGATGTAAAGATTCTGGCTAAGGCACTGGCCGTTAGACTAAACGAGGTGATCACATCTATTGTGCATGGAGACCAAGCAGGCTTCATGCCCAATAAATCTACTGCAGTGAACTTAAGGAGGCTCTATCTCAATATGCAGACACAGGCTGACAACATGGGTAGCAGGGCTCTGCTGTCACTAGACGCCACTAAAGCATTCGACAGCATAGACTGGAACTATCTGTGGGCGGTCCTACTGAAATTTGGGTTCGGCCCCAATTATATCGCCTGGGTAAAACTCCTATACAGTCAGCCCCGGGCAGCCATTAGGGGATCGGGATCACTCTCTAGAGAATTTGAGTTGAGGCGGGGTACGAGACAGGGATGTCCCCTGTCCCCCCTCCTCTTCGCCCTGGCAATAGAGCCACTGGCCATGGGGATTAGGGCCAACCAGAGCATAGTGGGATTCCAATATAAGAATCTACATGAAAAGGTCATGCTTTATGCGGACGACACTCTTCCCCTCCTGGGGGATACGGATGCCTCACTGAAAGAAGCCATGGCCACTATTACTAAATTTGGGAAGTTTTCCGGACTGTTGATTAACTGGTCCAAGTCTGCGCTACTCCTGCTAGATGGAGATGAGACACAAATTATTAATTCCGCCTGCCCCATACCAGTGGCCACGACCTTCAAGTACTTGGGCATCCACATCTCTGCCAAACCCAGGGACTTTATACACCTAAATGTTGCCCCAATGCTGATAAGGTTCAGGGACAAAGTTAAAACATGGAAGACACTCTTTCTTTCGGATGCGGGTAGGGTGAATCTAATTAAGATGATCCTTATGCCGCAACTGCTATACCTCCTTCATAACACCCCTATGGTCATCCCCTTAAAAACATTCCACATTATAAATGCCATTTTCCGCAGTCTCATTTGGAAAGATAAACGCCCTAGGATCAAATTAGAACACTTGCAAAGGCCTAAAGACTGTGGGGGATTGGCAATGCCGAATCCCTGGCTTTATTACCTGGCTGCACAGCGGCAGCACCTTGTAGGGATGTTCCCAATACCGGAGGGGGGAGACAGCGCCCCGCCAAGCTCGTCGCACACTTTAATGCTGCACAATGTCCATAGAGGCCCTGTACCTATGGCATTGGAGGCTTTATCCTTCACCAAACCACACAAGAAATTTCCTACCCTTAACCTAATTCAGAAAGTCTGGAATAAGGCCAAATACATTCAAAAGGCAGATGGCTACACGGAATATAGCCCAATTTGGTGGAATGATACTTACACAGAACTGGCCAAGTTACAGTCAGGAGAAAAATGGAGGAAGGCGGGGATCACACACTTGAAACAAATATTCTGTAACGGGATACTCCGCCCGTTTGCAGACCTGCAGAACACATATAATCTTCCAGCGTCTATGCAATTCCATTATATTCAGCTTCGCCACGCTGTGGTAGCGCAGAGTGGCTCCTCAGAGTGGCGACTGTCGCAGGTCCCTGCTTTCCGCCTCTTGGAGGAGGCTGCCTCATCGAAAGGATTTATATCCCAATGCTACGCCATCCTGCTACAATCTGTGATGGAGCGGCATCCTCTGGGGGTCAGGGAGAAATGGGAGGCTGACACGGGACCCTTGGATGGGGAACAGTGGGAAGAAATATGCCAGGCGGTGGGTAGCAGCTCTCTGAATATTTCACAACGATTAACTCAACTGTACATCCTTCTTAGAACGTACTATACCCCTCATAGGCTGCACTTGATGAACCCGCAACTAGATCCCATATGCACCAGATGTAAGAGAGAACACGGGAGCCTCATTCATATGCTGTGGCGCTGCCCCAAATTACACACTTACTGGAACGCAGTGGTGACCACAGTCAACACTGTGTTCCAAATATCACTCCAGCAGGATCCGAGAGCCTGCCTCTTGGGTGCTCTGGGAGAATATGGATGGGGGGAAAGCTGCAGGGAGGCAGTACAGAGAGTCTTATTCCAGGCCAGGAAGCTGATTATGATACATTGGCGGGCAGAGGAACCCCCGACCACAAAGGAATGGATTGTAAACATAGGTAGGACCTTAAGGATGGAAAAACTGATCTATCAACACAGAGGTACCCCACAAAAATTTGAGAAACTCTGGGAAAAATGGCTGGATACGCCAGGCTTGGCTCCAGAGGATATGGTATTGGACAGACTGCTGGGATTACATTAGGATTGTGACTATATGCAGTGCAGTAATGATGAATAAAGGAAAGGGATATGGAATGGTGAAATTTGCCATGGCACACTGGCCAACTGAAACTGTACTGATAATGCTGAAACCTGTGTACTGTATGGACAAACTGTATTGCTACTTTGAATTCAATGCTGCTTCAAGTGTAATGTACCTGTGCAATTTAAATAAACACTTTTGTTGGATAAAAAAAAAAAAAAAAAAAAGAAGGAATAATCAGGTTACCTGATCATGAAAAAATACATGGAGAATGACCACATATCATATCTTCAGTAAAACTGTAGTTTTAACTGCCTAAAGCCTCGTACACACAATCCGATTTTCCACAGACAAAGCTTCTGACTTTTGTCCGAAGGGCATGTGCCTGGATTTTGTCTTGCATACAAATGGTACACAATTGTCGGCCAACAAACAAGAACGTAGTGACGTACTAGACGTACTACGAGCCGATAAAGAGGAAGTTAAATTGTCAGGTGCCACCCTTTGGGCTCCTTCTGCTAATTTTGTGTTAGTAGAAGTTTGGTGAGTGTTGATTCGCTCTTTTCATTTTGCGCTTTAATTTTACGCTTTTTAGTTAATTTCTGAACAGCCGTTTGCCAACCAGACATGTTGCAGAATTGGAGGCGATAACGTGTTATTTATTATTGGCCTCGGAGTTATTGCTTTGACCCAAGTCCAGTCCAGGAACAGGAGGAGGAGGATTTCTTGGACCAAAAATTGGTTGCTTTATTAATTGTGACCAATTATGTCATATGCCATTGCTGCGGGAGCTCCAGGAGAATAATCCAGATGATTTTCGGAATTATTTCGGAAACCCCTGCTTTCACCAACACTTGGTATTGTTGACCCCCTATATTAAGAAGCAGGACACATGCATGAGGTTTTTATTTTATTTTTTGGTTGAATAATGATTTGATTTGGTATATTTTCTATATTTTTGGATGCATAGAATGCACTTTTTGGTTAAGTTCTATTGGCAGATAGCATGTCTAATTTTATTTGTTTTCTTTTTTAATGCACAATAAAAAAAATGTGTAGAATAATACTTGGCTATGTGTTTTACTTCAAATGACAGTTTGGGAGTAGGCAGTTACATTTAAAAAAATACAATGTAAAATAACAAGGGACACCACCATAGTTGTATCTTTGATCTTAAAAACTACGGTATAATGATGTTGTGGTAACTTGCCCAAAAAAAAAACAAAAAAAAACAAGCATAATAATATTGTTCTTGATATCACTAGAAAATAAAAGCCTTTTAACATAAGTTTGGCAGAACTCTATCAATATCACCAGCAAAGCAGCTTCATTATTATCCCATTAAAGTAGAAGAGAATTGTGCGATGCATTTCGAGATTTCATAATTTGCCACGTCACAAATGTGAATTCTCCATTACAAACGCTAGTTTACAAGACCGGCTTGTCCTTGCTTCCAAGCATGCGTGTTTGTACTTTGGACTTTTGTCCAACGGACTTGTGTACACACGTTCGGAAAATCCGACAACAGACCTCTGTCCGCGGAAAATTTTAAAGCCTGCTATCCAACATTTGTCCGCGCAAAATCCGTCAACAATTGTCCGATGGAGTGTACAAACGGTCAAATTTTCCACCAACAGCCTGTCATCACACAATTCCCATCAGAAAATCCAATCATGTGTAC
This sequence comes from Lithobates sylvaticus, assembly GCA_028564925.1. NCBI lineage: Eukaryota > Metazoa > Chordata > Amphibia > Anura > Ranidae > Lithobates > Lithobates sylvaticus. Next base: position 413,446,644 of record CM053028.1, read on the forward strand.
GAGGCTTAAGTCCTTACAAGCTTGCAGCAGTTGTATGGGAGTTGGAAATATAATTCTGTTTTGTAGGCTGTATCCAGTGTTGTTGGAAGCACATCTGGCCATGGGACCATAAAAAATACATTCATGGCTCCAGACAATATGGTGGAAAAGATAACATGTAACATTTTTCATTCAGAAAATGTGAGAATGCAAGATTTTTTTCATATTTTATAAAAGAGCACTTCAGCTGGCAACGGAACAGTAAGATATTTTTATACTGTATTTTTGCCAGCAATCCACAACATGAAACCTTTATTATGATAATGTAAAAGTAATTGAAGAAGCATTTACATAATTGGATTATATTCCTCAAACTTGTTTTGTGCACTGGTCCAAATCATTTGGTGGAGGGGGGATTGTGGTGTGGCGTTGTTTTTCAGGGGTTGGGCTTGGCCCCCTAGTTACAGTGAAGGGAAATCTTAAGGTGTCAGCATACCAAGACTTTTTTTTACAATTTTATGCTCCCAACTTTGTGGGAACAGTTTGGGGATAGCCCCTTCCTGTTCCAACATGACTGCGCACCAGTGCACAAAGCAAGGTCTATAAAGACATGGATGAGCAAGTTTGGGGTGGAGGAGCTTAACTGGCCTGCACAGAGTCCTGACTGCAACCCAATAGAACACCTTTGGGATGAATTAGAGCACAGACTGCAAACCAGTCCTTCTCGTCAATCATCAGTGCCTGACCTCACAAATGCACTTTTGGAAGAATGGTCAAACATTCTCATAGATACACTCCTAAACCTTGTAAACAGCCTTCCTAGAAGAGTTGAAGCTGTTATAGCTGCAAAGGCTGAGCCAACTCAATATTGAACCCTCCGGACTAAGACTGGTCTGTTATTAAATTTCATGTGCGTGTAAAGGCCGGCGTCCCAATATTTCTGACAATATAGTATATTTCTTTTTTGACATACCCAATGTTGGACAATTGAGGTAAAGACACAATTCCAACTGAACTAATGATGATAAAATATAAATACTATAAGTATAAAGTAACTGTAGATCTCCTGCTTGTAAATAAAATTATTATTATTATACAGAATTTATATAACACCAACAGTTTGCTCAGTGCTTTACAACATCAGGGAAGACAGTACACGTACAATACAAATCAATACAGGAGGGATCAAAGGGCCCTGCTCGTTAGAGTTTACAATCTAAAAGGGAGGGTCAAGTGGAACAAAGGGTAGTAGCTGTGAGGGATGATCAGATGGACAAAATGAAAATACAGTTGTTAGGTGTGGGTAGGATAGGCTTCTCTGAAGAGGAGGGTTTCAGGGATTGTCTAAAAGCTAATAGAGTAGGAGATAGATGGACAGATTGGGGTAAGGAGTTCCATAGGCTTGGAGAGGCTCTGGAAAAGTCCTGGAGACAAGCATGGGATGAGGTGATGAGAGAGCAGGAGGTCTTGAGAAGAACGAAGCGAACGATTAGGATGGTATTTTGAGACTAGGTCAGTGATGTAGCTGGGGCAGAGTTGTGGATGGCTTTGTAGGCAGTTGTTAGCATTTTGAATTTAATTTGTTGGGTAAGCGGAAGCCAGTGAAGGGATTGACAGAGAGGAGTAGCAGAGACAGAGCGGTTGGTAAGGTGGATGAGTCTGGCAGCAGTATTCATGATGGACTGAAGGGGGGATAGAGTATGCAGAGGTAAGCCAATGAGGAGGGAGTTGCAGTCATCAAGGCGAGAGAGGACCAGGGAGTGAATTAAGAGCTTTGTTGTGTCATTGGTTAGAAAGGGGCGTATTTTGGACATGTTGCGGAGGTTGAGGCGGCAAGATTTGGACAGTGATTGGATGTGGGGTTTAAAGGAGAGTTCAGAGTCCAGGACTACTCCTATGACCTTGGCATGTGGGGATGGGCTGATAGTTGTGCCATCAATTTTGACAGAGAGATCAGAGGCACATGGGGGAGGAAAAAATTATAAGTTCGGTTTTGGATAGATTGAGTTTGAGGAAGTGGTGTAACATCCAAACTGATATATCTGATAGTAAATTAGCGATACGTGAGGAGACTGAAGGAGTGAGTTGTGGGGTAGAGAAATAGATTTGAGTGTCGTCAGCGTAGAGATGGTATTGGAAGCCGTGGGAGGCTATCAGCTGACCCAGGGAGGAGGTGTAGATTGAAAATAGGAGAGGTCCAAGAACAGAACCTTGGGGGACCCCAACAGAGAAAGGAAGAGGAGAGGAGGAAGTAGAATTGTAAGTAACACTAAAGGTGCAGTTGGATAAGTAGGTAGAGAACCAGCGAAGAGCACAGTCACGGAGACCAAAGGCATTCGTTTTGGCCATTAGTAGAACGTTTGTTCGTTTTAGGAGAGCAGTTTATGTGGAATGTTGAGGACAAAATCCAGACTGAAGGGGATCAAGAAGGCTATTATCAGCAAGGTGGACACTCAGTTGATTGTAGACTAGACATTCAAGGAGTTTGGATAAAAAGGGGAGCAAGGGGATTGGGCTTAGGTTGTTAAGATTGGATGGGTCCAGTGAGGGCTTTTTAAGTATGGGGCTGACAAGTGCATGTTTTAAAGAGTTGGGGAAGATGCCAGAAGAGAGGGAGAGATTAAAGATGTGGGTTAGAGAGTATAGAATAGAGCTAGAGGGTGAATGTAGCATTTGCGAGGGACCAGGATCCAGAGGGCAGGTAGTAAGATGGACGTTAGCAAGTAATTTAGCAACCTTGTCTGTAGTGGTGGGGTTGAAAGAGGACAGTAATGATTGAACCTGTGGGCATGAGGTGTAAAGCATGGAGGGTATCTGAAAAGAAGAGATCTCCTGCGACTTGTATCAATCTTCTGTTTGAAATGATTGGCATTCTCCTGGGCAGTGAGTGAATTAGTGGGTGGAGGCAGTGGAGGATGAAGTAGAGAGTTGAAGGTAGAGTTGACGGGGACGGGATGATACGTTTTTAATGAGAGTGATGAAATAGGTCTGCTTGGTAGTGAGGAGGCTGGAATTGTATTTTTGGAGGGCAGATTTATATTGGCTGAAATCTTTCTGGAACTTCATCTTGCGCCACAGGCGCTCGAGAGCACGGCTGTGTTTTTTCAGTCATCTAGTATCATCTGTTTGCCAGGGTTGAAGGGGACAGGTCCTGATTCTGTGTGTAGAGAGGGGGGCCAGTGTGTCCAGTGAGGCTAGAAGTGAAGTGTTGTAGACAGAAGTGGCTAGGTTGGTGCAGGACAGGGGTGCCATTTTGTCATAGAGGTGGTCAGTTGCAGAGTAGGTAAGGTTTGATATGGTGAAGGTTTATACCGGTAACCGTTAGGTGTTTGGAGGGAGAGAGTGAAATTAATAAGGTAGTGATCAGAGAGAGGGTAAGGATAGTTGGAGAGTTTGCATAGAGTGCATAGGTGGGAAAAGACGAGGTCAAGGGTATTGCCTTCAGATTGAGTAGGAACATGTATACATTACTTCAGGTCAAAGGAGGAGATTAGACTGAAAAGTTTGGAAGTTGCAGGAATGTTAGGATTAGTAGGGAGGTTAAAGTCCTCAAGAATGATTGTGGGGATTTCAGAAGAGAGAAGGTAGGGTAGCTAGGCCGAGAAGTCATCAAGAAAGGATGATACTGGACCAGGGGGCCTGTAGATCACAGCTACTGTTTCCTTAGAGAAACTGGGGAGAAGAGGCAAATGCAGTGTGCCTCAAATGAGGAGAGTGACAGAGAGGGAGGTGGGTGAAGTACTTGAAAGGTGCTATGTGAGGCTAAAAGGATTCCAACACCCCCTCCTTTGCATCCACTGGGTCTGGGGGAGTGAGTCCAAAGAAGACCACTGTGAGTACCAGAAGAGGCAGTGTTGGATTCGTGAAGCCAGGTTTTGGGAAACGGCAAGTAGATTAAATGAGTTAGCGATAAAGAGATTGTGGAGGGAGGTGAGTTTGTTACAGACAGAGTGAGCATTCCAAAGGGCGCAAGAGAAAGGGAGTCTGGTCTTGGGAAGAAGAGTAATGGGAACTAGATTGTGTGCATTGCGGCTGCAGCCAGAGGGTGTAGGGTAATGGGTGCGTTAAGTACAGTTAGGTGACGGAGGCCCAGGGTTTGGGAATACATCACCAGAGGATAGGAGAAGCAGAAGTGTGAGGGAGGTAATGTGGGAGTGTGATTTATATGAAGGGACATGCCCCAGTGGTTTGGAGTATTGAACGTGTGGATTTAGAATTAGCAGGAGTTGGTGAGTGCAGTAATAAGGAGAGGACAGAAGTGAGGGTGATATATATAAGGTGTGGGTGGAGAAGAGGTATGCAGGTGAGTTAGTTTATGGATAGAAGACACAGCTGTCAGAAGGAGTGGTAGACATTGCATTTTAGAAGGGGGTGGAAGTGCTGAAAGTGTAAACAAGGTCATCTGTTTACACTCTGTATGTCACTGCTGGGGATAATCACTGTCTCAATTTGTCCCGGGGGCCATTGGCACTGGGGCAGAAAATGAGGGAAAAATGTAAGTTCTGAGTTGTCACCAGAACAGGAAGGAATCTTCAAGTACAGACACTGGGAGAGGATTTCCCTAAATTTGAATATTTTTTGTCATGTTTTGTAAAATATTATATACTGTAGCACTATCAACCTTACTTTAACCACTTGCCTACCAGCCACGAACCCCTCCTTCCTGACCAAGCCATTTTTCAGCTTTCAGCGCTGTCGCATTTTGAATGACAATTGCGTGGTCATGCAACGCTGTACCCAATTAACATTTTTATAATTTTTTCCCCACAGATAGAGCTTTATTTTGGTGGTATTTGATTACCTCTGCGTTTTTTATTTCTTGCGCTATAAACAAAAGAAGAGGGACAAGTTTGAAAAAACATAATATTTTTTACTTTTTATTATAATAAATATCCAATTTTTATTTTTTTTTAAACAAATTTTTTCCTCAGTTTAGGCCGATACGTATTCTTCTACATATTTTTGGTAAAAAAAAATCGCAATAAGCTTATATTGATTGGTTTGCGCAAAAGTTATAGCGTCTACAAAATAGGGGATAGATTTATAGCATTTTTATTATTATTTTTTTTTTACTAGTAATGGCGGCAATTTGCGATTTTTATCGTGACTGCGACATTGCGGCGGACACTTCGGACACTTTTGACTCATTTTTTGGGACCATTCACATTTATACAGCGATCCGTGCTATAAAAATGCATTGATTACTGTATAAATGTGACTGGCAGGGAAGGGGTTAACGCTAGGGGGCGCTGCAGGGGTTAATGTGTACCCTATCTTGGTGATTCTTACTGTGGGGGGAGGGGGACTGACTGGGGGAGGAGACCGATCGGTGTCCCTATGTACAAGGGATACACCATCGGTCTCCTCTCCTCTGACAGGACGTGGATCTGTGTGTTTACACACACAGATCCACGTCCTGCTCGATTACCGGGCAATCGCGGGTGCCTGGCGGTCATCGCAACCGCCCGGCACGCGCACCGGGGCCCCAGCTACGCGGCGGGCGCGCGCGCGCGCCCCCCAGTGGCCAAATTGTAGACGACGTCATATGACGGCGTCCCGCCACAGTAGCTGCACCGTCCCGCCGTCATTTGACAGTGGGCGGTCAGCTAGTGGTTAAAGGAAAACGAACTGATTTTGATCTAAAGCTAGTCATAGAAGGATTGAAATGCAGCTAGTTCAGCAGGGACATGCCAACTAGAAAGTCAAATGCCAAATGGACAAGCTGTAAATCTTTTGGCCATCAGTGGCTACGGATGCTGATCAGTGTGGAAGCTGCTGTCAGAATACAATGTCTCAGTGGGGGGGGGGGGGGTTCCTCCTTTCACTTTGTTTGTGTGAATGATGGAGGAAACTGTTAGCTCCTTCTCGTCTACCCGTCTATGGCCAGGTTAAGACTGCAGGAAACTAAGTCAGTATGCAGAATAAAAGTGTATCAAACCACAAATTCTGAAAAGCATAGGTTAGGATTTGAACCCCTTGACAGGTTTACATTGCTCTCTATGTCACTCTGGGGATAATCACCTTCTCAATTTGTCCTGGAGGCCATTGGCACTGGGGCTGAAAATGAGGGAAAAAAAATTCTGCGTTGTCACCAGAACAGGTAGAAATCTTCAAGTACAGACACTTGTCCCAATGTAAAGAATCTGGGAGAGGATTTCCCTAAATTTGAGATTTTTTGTCACATATTTCTGCCTACAGAACAAGAAGTTATGGGAACTCTTATGCCGCGTACACACGATCGGAAATTCTGCCAGCAAAAGTCTGATGAGAGCTTTTGGTCGGAAAATGTGACCGTGTGTATGCTCCATCGGACTTTTGCTGGCGAAATTCCAGCCAGCAAAAGATTGAGAGCAGGTTCTCAATTTTTCGGTTCGGAAAAAGTTTTGATTGGAAATTCCGATCGTCTGTACCAATTTCGACGAGCAAAATTCCTACGCATGCTTGGAAACAATTAGACGCATGCTAGACGCACGCATTAGACGCTTGCTCGGAAGCATTGAACTTTATTTTCTCGGCTCGTCGTAGTGTTGTACGTCACCGCGTTCTTGATGGTCGAAAGTTCAGCAAACTTTTGTGTGACCGTGTGTATGCAAGCCAAGCTTGAGCGGAATTCCGTCAGAAAAACCATCCAAGATTTTTCCCACAGAAAATCCGCTCGTGTGTACGCCACATTACAGTGGGACAAGATGACAAAAAGGATCTGTCTAGAAAGGAAAACAAAAGTTCTAGCTTCAGATATCGTTTGAGGATGACACTAAAGCCCAAGATAACATAATGATTTCTGGAACATTTTCATTACAAAGACAGTACAGAAAACTATGAAGGACAACATACAAAAATTTTGGCTTTCAGACAACTAATGCACATATCGGTTAGTACAAACAGTGTGGAAAATGCACAGAACAAAAGAAGTGATGGATTATACAGGAACATATGTGATATGAGGAGGAAATAATTATTACCATAATGTTTAACACGATCTTAATTTTGTCTGAAATCCACAATTACAGTAGTACTTGATTCCAGTTAATCCTACATAAGGCTGTAATCTTCCTAAGATGTATATAGTCAATGCTGTATATAGTCAATGCCATGACAGAAGCCAAGCTGAGTTTTTGTAAAACTTTATTTATAAAGTGTGAATTTTCTCCCTGAATCCTTTACTTGTGTATGTTTTGAATATTGCCTAGTAACCAGCCGCATACGCTGGGTCTGGAGGAATTCTTGCTGTTTTTACAGAGCAGTGGGCGAGGGCATGTAATGTCGCTGTTTGTCTGTGCCTCATTTACCTTAAGGAATTTTGGAAAACTGCCAAACATGAGAATTCGTGGTGAGCGAGACACATAATTTTAGTGAATTCAAATAACAAAGGTATATGACATACAGTATTTATACTGTATATCTATATCAGGGATATGCAATTAGCGGACCTCCAGCTGCTACAGAACTACAAGTCCCATGAGGCATAGCAAGACTCTGACAGCCACAAGCATGACTACCAGAGGTATGATGGGACTTGTAGTTTTGCAACAGCTAATTGCATACCCCTGATCTAAATATATATACAGTCATGGCCGAAATTGTTGGCACCCCAGAAATGTTTCCAGAAAATCAAGTATTTCTCACAGAAATGTATTGCAGTAACACATGTTTTGCTATACACATGTTTATTCCCTTTGTGTGTATTGGAACAAAACAAAAAAAAAAGGGAGGGAAAAAAAAGCAATTTGGACATAATGCCACACAAAATTCCAAAAATGGGCTGGTCAAAATTTTTGGCACCCTTTCAAAATTGTGGATAAATAAGATTGTTTCAGGCATGCAATGCTCCTTTAAACTCACCTGGGGCAAGTAACAGGTGTGGGCAATATAAAAATCACACCTGAAAGCAGATAAAAAGGAGAGAAGTTCACTTAGCCTTTGCATTGTGTGTCTGTGTGTGCCACACTAAGCATGGACAACAGAAAGAGGAGAAGAGGACTTGAGAACCAAAATTGTGGAAAAATATCAACAATCTCAAGGTTACAAGTCCATCTCCAGAGATCTAGATTTGCCTTTGTCCACAGTGCGCAACATTATCAAGAAGTTTGCAACCCATGGCACTGTAGCTAATCTATCCGGGCGTGGACGGAAGAGAAAAATTGATGAAAGGTTGCAACGCAGGATAGTCAGGATGGTGGATAATTAGAAAAACAAAAAGCTGCGCGTACCAGTGAACAAAGAATGACTTAATATGTGAAAGCTCACATTAGCTATGAAACACAATTAATAAAACAAATTATATAGAATAAATTATGTGTATAGTATTATGTGCGATCTAAATAAACATAATAGACTGCAGACCAAAGATTAACACCCAGTGATAAACAATTTCAAATGTGACATATACACGAAGTGTAAAAAAATATAGAAAATATATATAGAAAAAATTCAGAAAGTTCATATGTGGAAAATTAATCACAAAAACGTCCAGCAATAAAAATGACTTCAAAAGTGCTATGACACTCGTGTTACCAAAGAAACTTTCCAAATGTGAACATCCGGTATCAAACTTCTTTTATCAAGTTGTGTAGATACTTCTAAACACCACCACCAGGATAAATTGGCCGCTTACCAGAGGTATATGACCCCCCGTCACAGAGGGACAAACAAGCGTCTTAATGGATAATCTCTATGCTGGCTTCCAGTAGGATAGTGACCACAGACCTCCACACACTCCAGGTGATAACTTGATAAAAGAAGTTTGATACCGGATGTTCACATTTGGAAAGTTTCTTTGGAAACATGAGTGTCATAGCACTTTTGAAGTCATTTTTATTGCTGGACGTTTTTGTGAATAATTTTTTGCATATGAACTTTCTGAATTTTTTCTATATATATTTTATATATTTTTTTACACTTCGTGTATATGTCACATTTGAAATTGTTTATCACTGGGTGTTAATCTTTGGATGGTGGATAAGCAGCCCCAAACAAGTTCCGAAGAAACTCAAGCTGTCCTGCAGGCTCAGGGAGCATCAGTGTCAGTGCGAACTATCCGTCGACATTTAAATGAAATTAAACGCTATGGCAGGAGACCCAGGAGGACCTCACTATCTGACACAGAGACATAAAAAAGCAAGACTACAGTTTGCCAAAGTGTACTTGAGTAAGCCAAAATCCTTCTGGGAAAACGTCTTGTGGACAGATGAGACCAAGATAGAGCTTTTTGGTAAAGCACAGCATTCTACTGTTTAAAACGGAATGAGGCCTACAAAGCAAAGAACACAGTACCTACAGTGAAATATGGGGGAGGTTCAATGATGTTTTGGGGTTGTTTTGCTGCCTCTGGTAGTGGGTGCCTTGAATGTGTGCAAGGCATAATGAAATCTGAGGATTACCAAAGGATTTTGGGTCGCACTGTAGAGCCCAGTGTCAGAAAGCTGGGTTTGCATCCGAGATCTTGGGTCTTCCAGCAGGACAATGACCCCAAACATATGCCAAACCCCCCAGAAATGGATGGTAACAAAGCGCTGGAGAGTTCTAAAGTGGCCAGCAATGAGTCCAGATCTAAATCCCATTGAACACCTGTGGAGAGATCTTAAAATTGCTGTCGGGAAAAGGCGTCCTTCCAATAAGAGAGACCTGGAGCAGTTTGCAAAGGAAAATTCCAGGTGAGAGGTGTAAGAAGATTATTGATGGTTATAGGATGCAACTGATTTCAGTTATTTTTTCCAAAGGGTGTGCAACCAAATATTAAATTAAGGGGGCCAAGAATTTTGACCAGCCCATTTTTGGAGTTTTGTGTGACATTATGTCGAATTTGCTTTTTTTTCCCTCCCTTTTTTTGTTTTGTTCCAATACACACAAAGGGAATAAACATGTGTATAGCAAAACATGTGTTACTGCAATACTTTTCTGTGAGAAATACTTGATTTTCTGGAAACATTTCTGGGGTGCCAACAATTTCGGCCATGACTGTATACTGTATATATAGTTCTTTGTATAGAAGGAAGTTAGGCATTATCATGGAAATTATTACTGCAAGTGTGAATTTTCTATACATGAGATCATATGCTTTTGGCTTTTGCCAAAGTCTATTCTAGAAAAAAGCTCCTGTTCTAGAAAAAATAAAATAGATTAGGTTTGATCAGTGTTTTTCAACCTTTTTTTTAGTAAAGACACTCTTTAAAAGTATGCACAATCTCTGGGCACACCAGCCTAAGGACTTGTTTACACAGACGTACTTAAATGTCCCCCATCCCCCCATGAGAGAGCCACATGTGTCTCATGCATCTGCGTACAGGCAGTCCCATTCTTGTCATTGGGGATGCAGTGGCTGCATAAATTCAGCCGCTGCTCCCAATTTGACAATTATTACTTGAATCCACATCCTGCTTAGGCCCCTTTCACACTGGGGCGGTTTTCAGGCAGTACAGCGCTAAAAATAGCGCCTGTACACCGCCTGAAAAAAACGCCCCATTCACTCCAGTGTGAAAGCCGGCAGGCTTTTACACTGGAGCGGTAAGCTAGCAGGACGGCAAAAAAAGTCCTGCGGGCAAAACGACGATAAAGCAGCGCTAAATATAGCGCTGCTTTACCGTCACCGCGGCTCCCGCCCCAGTGTGAAAGGGGCTTTACTGTTCTGGCCTGCTCATTTGAAACTGACCTTGTCCTGTTTATGCTCTTGTCTCCTGACTGCTGCTGACCTCAGCTTGCCTGACCACATTCCTGTCACCTGCATCTGCAAGTCCTGTGATGACATCTTGCACAAGCTTTCTGCTCTTTAGCTTCTGCCTCACTGCAAGATCCAGTTCTTCTGTCGGCCAGAAACTTCTACAGGCACCAATGCCACGCCATGTCCTGTCTAATCCTGTCATCACTCTCAGGGGGAAAAAGGATAGGAGGTGTAAGAAAGAGCTCTCTCATCAGTTAGGCCACTACCAGGTACATGACAGGGAGCAGTGACAGCACAGCACTGGTTTGCACTATTTGACAGGTAAGTCTGTCATAATCTGCTGGTATGCATGCAAGCACAATATGGCATAATTGTGCAAGGGCCACACTTTAAAAACATTTTTATGCCAGACTTTACTACCTCTTTAACACCGACAGGGGTGCTTACAATGGTCAGCTTTTATTTATTTATGTAAAACCTTTATTCCAAAAAGAAAAAAATGTTGCTCTAACAGCTTAAAAAGTATTAGTTGGAATTCAGCTTTAAATTATTATTCAAGTCCATGTAACTCTGCCAGTGCATCAACAGCTGGCCATAAATGGATCAACATTTAGCCAGGTCAGCGTGGACCAGCTGAATTTCGATTTAATGTAAGGCTGTTCCTGATCTAATGATCAACTTCTGTAGGACAGGAATGTTCAAAAACTTTTCTCTACCATCCAGCTGCAGCCAATGGTCTGAAGATGCTGATTACTGTTCTCTGACAGCAGGAGTCCCACTGCCAGAATAAAATGGCACAGCAGGGAGGATTCCTCCATTAACTTTGCTTGTTTGGATGGGGAAATCTGATCCTTTTCTTTGGATCAGTCCTTTTGCTGATTGAAAAAAAATGCTCCATCTATGGCCAGCCTAACACTACCCTCTCCACAGGTTGGCAATTCTGCTGTCCAAAGAGTGGAGCCACCCTAACATTGTAAAAGTGTTACTGGCCAAATCACCAGTTTAAAAGAAAGGCATTAAGTGTTGGTTCCACCATAAAATAGAAATGGTTGTCGCTAAATCTGCTCAGCATAGATCTTGGAAAGTCTCGAATCTTGGATAGTCCACTTTTATGACATTATTTTTTGCATCACGTTATTGAATACTCTAATGCCTTGTACACGTTTCCGACAACAAAACCGTGGATTTTTGTTCGAAGGATGTTGGCTCCAACTTGTCTTGCATACACACGGTCACACAAATGTTGGCCAACAATTATGAACGTGGGAACATGGTGACGTACAACGAGCCGAGAAAAAGGAAGTTCAACAAACAGTGCGGCTCCTTCTGCTTGATCTTGAGCATGCGTGAACTTTTGTGCGTCGGACTTGTGTACAAACGATCGGAAATTACAACAGCAAAGTTTTGTTGGCGGACAATTTGAGAACCTGCTATCAAACATTTGTTGGCAGAAAGTCCGACAGCAAATATTCGATGGAGCATACACACGGTCGGACTTTCAGCCAACAAGCTCACATCCAACATTTGTTGTCGGAAAATCCGATCATGTGTACGGGGCATAAGTTGGGAACTTGAATAGTTTTGAGTAAGGGCAGGGCAGTGTGGCTTCACCTATACTTGCAAGTATATAAAACAAAAACTCATTTTTTTACTAAAATGCTGAAACACTTTAATGTTACTATTTGTGCTAACAAGCTGGAATGTTTACTGTGGAATTTTTGGTATTGTTGAAGATAACAATCCTTGTTCCATGATATAACCTTGTTATAAAGTTATGGAGAGCAGATACTTAAAATTGTGCTTACCATCATTTATACATCCTTAGTCCTGATACATCTTCATAGATTTGTAAACTCTTTTTTACTTTAGTCTAGTTTCTCACAGTAAATGAGCTGTACATCTCAACATCTGTCCTGGGCTGTTCATCAAATACAGAGAGTTCTTTTAATTATGGTCATATAGCTGTCAGGGCAAAGACGAATTAGCTCAAGTAGAGATCACGGATGTTTGGATGGTGAGATTGTTGGCAGCCTAGACTATGGGTGATTTCCGTTACGACCTGGTTCAATTGTTGTCTCGCTGTTGATTTGGAGCTTAGCCAAAGAAACATGCTAGAACAGATGGGAATTCTGAATGTTACCTCTATTAGAAGAGAACTAACAGATGATCTGATTTTACTATTTAGAGTTTGTTCAAACCAGTCATAATCCAGGGCTGTGATTTTTTTTTTTAACTCATTAGAGTAGGGAAAGCCATCTTTTAAGGACATCTTGTTTTGTACAGTGAGGAGCAATTATGTATATACTGTATACATTAGTAATTAAATCACTCTGAGCTTTTCATGATTTTAATTGCTAATTAACTAACACTTTTATTCACCACAGTAGCATTAACTTGACCAGAAACTGAAACTAATACATTTTCATAACATTATTTTAGTTTATATGATTGCTCTATTAACTAAACTTATCAAATAATATTTCATTTGCAGCAATTAAAAACATATGTAATATAGTCAGAATATTAAAAAGCAACCTTATTGTGGGAATAAACAATGATGAATAAGCAACGGTGATGTGCTTCAATGAGCTTGCACCAACCCACTCAAACTTAGAGTTTTACTAAACCCAGGACCCTGCATTCACTATATCTGGTCTCCCATAGTTCACAGAACATCGAAATGCGCTTATTTTAGTAAATATTTTCATCAGCAGTTAGAGCAGTCCTGTGACTCGTATGAGTGCCTGGTTAAAGCTTGTAGGAATAGTTAATATTTCTCCCACAATTGTCCTATGAGAATGCAGGACTCCTGACCCTCTGAACAGTGCTGATTGGCCTCGTGCTGATCACATGCACTCTCCCAAGAAAAAAAAACTATCTAGCAATGCACATCAAAACTGCATGTGCAGCCTCACTCCATAGGTCCACTTAGGTTCCACAGTGAGTATAACAAGCATGCTTTACTGCATATACAGACTGATTTTACTGTTGTCGGGTTAGTAATACTTTAAAACTTTGCTTTTATTCCTAATATTAAAATTGTGTTCATCTCTAAAAGCTCCTCATGTGGCTTAAAGCGTTCTACCCAAAAGTGGAACTTCCGCTCATTGTACTTGTCTTTCACAGGTATGCTTTCCCCACTTCCGGGAGCCTCAGCCGCGGGTATTGACGTCATGGCTGGGGCTCCCTCCTCCTGCCTCCTCCTCCCCCTGTAGCCAAACCAGTAGGAGAGAGGAGCGGAGAGGAGCGGAGCGCATGCACTGTAGGGTTCCCGGCCAATAAGATGCCGACGCGCGTTTAGAGAGGAGGAGCCGAATCTGTGAAGCATTGTCTCTTTCTCTTTGAGCCTTATTGGAGAAAGCCCTGTGGAGTATTTGGAGGCGGAGTATCCTAATATCGGTTCTGGTGTAAGGTCTCGATCCAGGGAGCTAGGAGGTCTGCAACACACACTCCAGGCTAATGACGGGCTAGAGTTTATGCTTACTTTGCTTCACCATCTGGTAAGCACATTATCATTCTGGTGGTCGGACACTCCTCTTCACTACAATATGCATATGTGAAGTCACTGTGGTGTATGAACAAGTTACATTTGGACTTTACTGTTGACCATGGAAATACACTCTCTTTCACTCCTGCTAATGCTAGCAGTAGATGGTGTTAATGTATGGACTGATGTGATTTCAGCAGTTGTCATTCCAATCCTCCCCAATTGCCCCAATTCCAATTGCCCCATTTATTACGCATATTGCCCCATTTATTATGGATGTGGCTTCAGTATTTATTTTTAGTTTTTAGTTTTAATTTTATTGGCGCAACTCTTTCATTTTAACCTATTATATATGTGCACCCCCAGATACTTGTAAATTTCTACTACCTCCACATCCACTCCTCGGATAGAGAATGGGGTCACCACAGTCCTATATTGAGTCTCTTCCCCATCCCTGATACATCCCACTACCGCAGAGTCATTAGAAAACTTCTGAAGATAGCAAGACTCTGTCTGGTTGCTGAAATCAGTGGTGTAGACAGTAAATAGAAGGGGGAGAGAGAACTGTCCCCCTGTGGAACCCCAATATTGCTGATCACCCTATCTGACACACAGTCTTGCAAACGCACATCCTTAACCACTTCCCGACCGCCCACTGCATATATACGTCAGCAGAATAGCACAGGCAGGCAAAAGCACGTACCTGTACGTCCCCTTTAAGTTGCCTGCCCGTGGGTCGCGTGCGCGCCGCCAGCGGTGCGCTCGCGACCCGGTCGGGAGCTCCGTGACCCCGGCCGCGGGACCAGCGAACCGATCGCCTCTGGTGTCCCGCGATCGGATCATGGAGCTGAAGAACGGGGAGAGGTGTATGAAAACATACCTCTCCCCGCACTTCCTACTCTGCCTGTCATTGATTGGCTGTTCCCGGTCATCGGGAAAGCCGATCAATGACGTCAGACGTCAGCCCCGCCCCCTAATGTAAAAAAACACACACACGTCAGAGCCCATAACCCCTCCCCTCCCCCTAGTGGTTAACTCTTTCACTACAACTGTCATTTATACAAGAATCAATGCATTTAAATAGCATTGATTGCCGTATAAAATGACAATGGTCCCAAAAATGTCCGATGTGTCCGCCATAATGTCGCAGTCACAATAAAAATCGCTGATCGCCGCCATTACTAGTAAAAAAAAAAATATATTAATAAAAATGCTATAAAACTATCCCCTATTTTGTAAACGCTATAACTTTTGCGCAAACCAATCAATAATCGCTAATTGCGATTTTTTTTACCAAAAATATGTAGAAGAATACGTATCGGCCTAAACTGAGAAAAAAAAAAAAGGTTTTTTATATATTTTTTTTGGGGATATTTCTTATAGCAAAAAGCACTATTTTTGTTTATAGCGCAAAAAATAAAAACCGCAGGGGCGATCAAATACCACCAAAAGAAAGCTCTATTTGTGGGAAAAAAAGGATGCCAATTTTGTTTGGGAGCCACGTCGCACGACCGCGCAATTGTCAGTTAAATCGACGCAGTGCCGAATCGCAAAAAGGGGCCTGGTCCTTTGGCTGCCAATTGGTCCGGGGCTTAAGTGGTTAATCCCAAGTCTTGGCTGATATCCAAACTGCAAAGGGTCTAAACATTTACTAACCATAAAATAATAGGTTTCCGTTGTGTAAACACAAATAAAAAAGGATTTTGCAATATGGTATTATAGTTTAAACTTGAAAAATAAAGTTTACTATTTGGACACTGGAGAAATGGTTGCTGAAAATGGGGCTTATGTGAATAATAAGTTATAGTTAGTAGTTTTAGCCAGTAATAGCCACTTTCATTTTGTCTTGGCTATTTTAAAATCAAACTAATGGTCTATTGATAGAAAACAAGTTTTAAAAAAAGACAGTTCTTATTGATTCTAAACGTTTAAACCTTAATGTATATACAGTATAAATTTGTATAACTTTTATTTATAAAAAGTTATGTCCTATCTAGGGTAGTCTAAACAAAAATGACAACCGTCCCAATTTATAACTAGCTTTTAGCATAAGGTGCAGATGGAAGGGCTTTGCACAGAACACACAAAACAGAAGTTTTCCCAGCACACGTTCCAGCTAGCCAGCAAAAACATAAAAAATCCACTGTCAAACATTTTATACTAAAAACAGAGGTTTTATTGCTGAAAACTACTGAAAACGTAAATGTAAAACATAAAAGTTACTTTACATGCTATCAAAAATACCAACACTGAGGTATCATAATTGCCATTTATTTCTATTTTCCACTCATTGGTTTTGGAAAAAGTCTTCTTAGAATTTTTTCTTAGAAATGTCCGATATTAACTACTGTTAAAGCGGGACGGTACTGGGGAAAAAAAAATGAAAAGCCAGCAGCTACAAATACTGCAGCTGATGACTTTTAATAAATGGACACTTACCTGTCCCTGGTTCCAGCGATGTGGACAGCAGAGGCCGATCAATCGATCGACTCTCTGCTGCTGCCGGCGCCATTCTCAGTGAGGGAATCAGGAAGTGGCTTCACTTCCCGGTTCCCTACTGCGCATGCGCGAGTCGCGCAGCGCAATGAGAATTGTCAGCGCTGTCTGCCGGGACACGTGTGTGTCCCGCAGGCAGTGCGCCAGGACAGGAAGTGGCGTAAACTCCCGTGGGAGTTTATGCCCGGAAGTGGGTGCAGATACCTGTCTTAGACAGGTATCTGCACCCCCCTCCCCCCCTGAAAGGTGCCAAATGTGACACCGGAGGGGGGGAGGGTTCCGAAAAGCAGGAGTTCCACTTTAGGGTGGAATCCTGCTTTAAACTTCATTACAAAACAAATAATGGTTACTAGAGTTACTGTTTACTGTCTTTTCATAATAAATTTTATTTTAAAGAGGGGTTTGGTACTGGGATTGTGTCTTGCAGTACTCTCATTACCATGATACCTAAATTCCAAATAATTTAGCAACAGCAATGCGTTAAGGTAAACAAAAAATGTACTTAGATTGGCTTCTAGTGTATTAGGAAAATTTAGCAGGTTTCCTACTGGTGTCCTGGTGTTGGGACTAATGAGTTCGGATGAAATCATTGAAATATGTATCTATCTATCTATCTATCTATCTATCTTTTTCTTGTCAAATAAATTTTATTAGATTTTAACAATTTATACAATCAGGTACAGATGCATCATAAAGTACAATTGTGAAGATAGCTCCAAGACACATTATAAGAAGATATATACGCTATAGTTCAAAAATAGGATAGTAATTAAAGCCGTCTTTTTTTTTGTTTTTTTTAAAGTCAGCAGCTACAAATACTGCAGCTGCTGACTTTTAAAATATGCACACTTACCTGTCCAGCTCACCCGCGATGTCGGCACCCGAAGCCGATCTGTCGCTCGGCTCTCGGGTGCTACCACCGCCATCTTCGGTATGCAAATCAGGTATGCAAATCAGGAAGTGAAGCCTTGCGGCTTCACTTCCCGGGTCCCTACTGCGCATGCGCGAGTCACGCTACGCAATAAGGACGGTCTTTGCTGTCTCAGACAGCGGGGGCCCCGCAGGAAGTGGTGTAAATACCCGCAGATTCTGTGGATATCTGTGCCCGGAAGTGGGTGCAGATACCTGTATTATACAGGTATCTGTACCCCCTCCCCCCTGAAAGGTGTCAATTGTGGCACCGGAGGGGAGGAGGGTTCCGATGAGCGGAAGTTCCACTTTAGGGTGGAACTCCGCTTTAAAAGTGTTCGGGAAAGATCGAAATCCAATATACTTTAGTATTTAACAAGAGGTTATCGATCTTCAAAAATCACACATAGCATAAACATAAAAAATGTTTTATTGGGAGATCTAGTATATGAAGCGTATTAGAATATATCTATCTTTTTAACAGGGACTCTGTACCTCATCTAATACAACACAGAGCATAATGGATTTGTTAGACTTTCTGGCTGTCAGTCTAAACTATGTAGAGAGATTTAGATTAAATAATGTGATGCAGGGGATATGGACTTCAGCTGGAAGTAAAGGGACCTCAGTGACATACCAAATGATAAATGGGTGAACTACTGAAGAGACATGGGATGTAGCTGAGACTCTTCAAACTTAAGATGGCTATACACTTTTTTACGAAAAGTAATTACATTTTTTACTTGTCAGTGGGGCCAAATTTACATTTATTAGTGACATATAAAAGCTCAAGTTTTTTTCTTGAACAAATAAATATTCAACAGTGTATGTGGTTTTCATTCATTAAATGACATGAATTCCAAAATCAATGTTAACCCTTTTCCCCAGCCCTGATATCCCTCTAACTGGGCTACAATGCCCAGTTATGGGGGGGGGGGGGGGTGTCTGCCTGATCATATGACCATTATGATTGTTTTTTACATTAACGGGAGTCGGTGTTCTGTCGAAATAGCCAACTCGTTGAAAACTCCAACTACGTCACTTCTGGTGACTCTCCAGCAGCAGATTTAGACAAGTTGGCTGCACTGGCCATGTGCGCGCGTGCACCTGGCAGAATAACAGAAATCCCCAACAGCTGCTGGAGAACTCGATGAGTTTTCCTTGCCGCAGTGCATGCGCAAGGTACGTCACTATCCTTTTTGAAAACTCATCGAATTCTCCAACAGTTGCTGGGATGTTTCTGTTATTCTGTCGGGTGCACGCGCGTGCATAGGCAGTAGAGCCAGCTCGTCAAATACGGCTGGTGGAGAGTCACCGTAAGTGACGTAGTTGGAGATTTTATAAAGTTGGCTAGTTTCAACATATGCATCCATGGGCGCCAGAAGTTTCTGTGCAGGAAGCTTGTAGGGAACATGTGCTCAGTACAGAAACTTCTGCCAGCCTTGGATGCATATGTTGGGCATGTGGGCATTAAAGCCAATGCGCATATGCATTATGTGGGTGGCAGGAAGTTAAAAGAAAGTGACATTTTTAATTTTTTTCAAACAACATTTATCAAATTATCAAATGTACTGAGAATTTCTGTAAGGTTTGAATAAATATTTGTACAAATGTTTGTTCGGAAGTCGACTAGTGTATTGCCAGCTTTACATGTTTGCATAGGACCTTACTTTATTACTGATCCAATAGAATAACCCAGTGGATAGCATCAGTGAGGATGGACTACCATCATTTGGGAATAAACATGCTTTTCTATGTAGTTAGCGTACACAAGATATAGAGGGACACAACAATGCCATACATTCTTATGTAAAGTAGCACCAGTCTCACCAAGAATGATGCTAACAAAGCAGCTGGAAGAAACAAACATGTCTTCCTTTACTCAAGTGTTTGGAGTTTTCAATTTCCAGCTGAGTAAACACTTTGAGACATTATAACATGAGAACGCATTACAAGGAAAGGTTTTCTAAATTATCAACAGTGAAAATGTGTAAAGCCCAAAGGAATTTGTTATATTTGGAAACATATTGATATCATCAGAGTAGAGCTCTACTCTATTCATAATAATCACATTATATTGTGGTATCCTTCTTTATGAAGGCAATGGTCAGTAATGTGGATAAATAAAAAAAAAGATATGCTGGTAGGTTAATTGGCTTCTGTCCAAAAAAAAATTGGCCCAATATATGAATGTGAGTTGGGGACCTTGGATTGTGGGCTCCTTGAGGGTAGGGACCGATGTGAGTGTGCGATGTATGTGTGGAGTGCTATGTAAATTGACAGCGCTATATGGGTACCTTAAATAAAATAGGGATAATTGTACACACACACCCACACTCACTCAAGTTGAACTGGATGGACTGGTGTCTTTATTCAAACTTACTAACTATGTAACTATAAATGGAAAGGCATACATTTTTTAAAAAGACACATTATCATGGGCCCTTTTGGTATAAAGGAGAGCTGTCTTTGAAAAATACAGAGTGACTGATCCAGAATAAGTATGTAAATTATTAAAGCCTCATTCTAGCCTTCCCTCTCCAGCTATGTGTCAAGAACATCTGACGTTTCATCAATGTATGACGACTAGAAAAGGGTTGGGACGAGTGTCCTAGGTAATATATGTCTGTGTGAGGTCCAGGTTTGTATGCCTTGCATCATGTTTATTTATTTTGGCACAGGAAGAAAACCCATGAGCCAATAGCTGTTGCTAGGCTCCATTTATCAAGAACAACTAAAATTTCACACCCGTACAGCCCATAGAAAGGTCAGTTTTCTGACTGTTCCAATGAAGATGTTTAAATTAATCATCTGCACATGGGCGGCAAGAAGAAAGAACAAATAAATACAGACGGTCATTCTAGAACTTTTTTTTTAGGTGTTCTGGGATTATTTTTATAAAGGGAAGTTGATTGATTCAATAGAAGATCCTTTCTCTCCAGTAAAAAGGGTGTCAGGTGTGTCATCATTAACAATACAACCTGATGAAAGCTAAATCCGTAGGAATTTTGTTTGTCTTTATATGAGATTCCTCGTTCAGAGGTTGGAGGGAATCTTTTGTGAAATGTGATGGCAGACCTTTCATATTGATTCATAAAACATTGCAATTGCCTGTAACAAAAGTCTATTTCTTTCTTTTTAAGATAAAATAAGGTAAGTAATGGTTAATACCCAGTTTTTTTAATTTACTACTAGCATCCCCTGAAGATGTGCATTTGCATGAAACGCATTGGAGCAGGACCGATACGTTGACGTATCACCACCACTTCAAAGCTTGGAACTGGCGGCTCTCTTTATAAG
Organism: Lithobates sylvaticus; assembly: GCA_028564925.1. Classification (NCBI taxonomy): domain Eukaryota; kingdom Metazoa; phylum Chordata; class Amphibia; order Anura; family Ranidae; genus Lithobates; species Lithobates sylvaticus. The sequence continues at coordinate 413,467,472 of CM053028.1, forward strand.
TGCACTGTTTTATTTGTCATTACAATCATTTTACTGGCATTTGGATGAAGCCTTTTACTTTTATGTGGAATTTATACTTGTATAATAAATATACCACACTATATGTGTACCCTGCTTGTTTCTCTGTGTGGTGAGCGCTTTTTTCCCAAACAGTATCAACCAAACCTTCTGACTGTCCCCAGTGGTGAGAAGTGATACTGTGGGGTGTCCCCATTGCGAGAATGGAGCTGGTTGACCATGTGTGAAGGATCACAAAGCACATGTTGCTGCTTTCCTCTGGCAGCTTTAATGTGGGCGAGTGCCTTTTAGCTCTGTTGCTCATGCATGGTGGAGAGAATTTTCATTAGCTGGTGGAAGACACTTTCTTTGCGGTGATATTTTTCACATATTTTTGGACTCTATTGCATTGAACTTTATTCACACCGATTTATTTTTATCATCATTTTTTTTCTATTGTGGATGCTTTTTGCACATTATGAATGCTTTATTGCTAGCACATGCTTTAAGTTTGTAATATTCTACATTAGGAGGCATTGCATTCTTTTTTCTGTTGGTTTGTTTGGGTACTGTATATTTACTTATTTCAAGCTGCCCATTTCTTTTCTTTAGCGCTGATACCCTTTTATGTTTTCATTATTGTTTTTTTTTTGTTTTGTTTTTATTTTTTATGTCTGTGTCCAATATAGGAGAATTCCATCTATTTCCTGTCCCAAAGGCACAACCAAACCAAAGGGACAATCCCCTTTTAGACAGTTGTATCTGAAGAGGTGTCTCTATTGAAAGTATTCTGTTAATTTCCTGTTCTTATGAACCCGTGACAACTCTAACATTTTGCACTTCTAATTATTTTATTATTAATTTATTGTGATTTATTATTATTATTATACAGGAATTATATAGCACCAACAGTTTATGCAGCACCTTACAACTTGAGGGTAGAGAGTACAACTATAATACACTTTAATACAGTAGGAATCAGAGAGCCCTACTCGTGAGAGCTTACAATCTTAGACTATTATTTTATTATTAATGTAGTACTATATTATTTTTTAAACAAGCAATAATGATCACCAGGACAAAAAAGAGAGGGCAAACCTCCCAATTGGGGACATAGATAGCAATACAAACCTGACAGGGGTTCTAATCCCCCACCACTCTATCCAAAACTAAACTAAATTAAAAGAAATTGCTTGGGCTTTACATTTGACTTAAATGTGATGTCTTAATAATTGTACACTTATAAAACTATAAATCACCCTAGGGAATACAGGAGGTGCAGACAGTATAACTGACCCTAGGGCCATTATGTTATACACAGGACCCATAAACGAACAGTTCTACCATAAGCTGTGCATATGTTAGATTCTGTGGAAAATAATGGAACATTTTTGCAGGTGTATTATTTGGTATGAACCTGAGCCAACTTTAGTGTCTCTGCTCCAGCATCTACAGTATGTCCCCCATTTAGTGTAGTGTATTCCATTGAGGGTGCAGGTCAATCTAGGAGTCCGCTCTGACTCCATATAATTTGCAGAAAAAGAAGAAATAAAATCTCACCCACCGCATAACATACAAGCCTGGCATGTAAGCTTAACTTAATGACTTAGCCCTGTGGGTGCAGTGAAACATGTCGGGGGGGCATGGCCTGGAATGGGGTTAGATTTAGGCTGTTATCATCATATGCCAGGGCTGTATGGTGTGTGGGAGCTGAGATTTTTTCCCCTGTTTATTATTTGGTAGGTTTATTAAGCAAGAAAAAAGAAGATACACACATATTTAATAAGAACTAGCAAGGAAAGTGGAATTGGTAAACGTACCCCCATGACTAATCCCCGTGGGTGGGGTGAAACATGTCAGGGGGTGTGGCCTGGATTGAGTTAGGCTAAGGCTGCTATCACCTATCACACGCCAGGCCTATATGGTGTGCATTGGCTGAGACTTTTTTTCCTTATTCTGTTTATTATTTGATAGGTGTTTTAAGCTATAAAAAAGAAGATACGGTCATTTTCAATAAAAAAAAAACTGTCAAGGAGGGTGGAATTGGACATGTAAATGTTGTCTGCAGGACTTAAAGGGGTTGTAAACCCTCATGTTTTTTCAGCTTTTTTCACCTTACCGGCCCCCCCCAGCCCCCATGTTTTACTCACCTGAGCCCATTCATTCACTCAGCAGAGACACGCTCACCTTCTCTGCTCAGGGTTTTTGGCTCTTGATTGGATAGATTGATAGCAGTGCAGCCATTGGCTCCCACTGCTTTCAATCAAATCTAATGATGTGGGCGCCGGGCGGCGGTGCCGAGTCCGGCATTCTGTGTCTATGAACGCAAATCCTAGACTCGGGGGCATGCCTGCAAGGTAACCCTCAGGGAGAGCGCTTCTCCCAGGTGGTTTACTGATGCGAGGAGGAGCCGCAAGCGCCGTCGGGGGACCCCAGAAGACAAGGTTCTGGGCCACACTGTGCAAAACAAACTGCAGTGGATGTAAGTATGATATGTTTCTTATTTCAAAAACGAAGGATTATAATCACTTTAAATAAAGGGTAAATCACTCTAACAGAGCCACAGATACCAGTAAAATCCTGACAGGGGATCTAAGCATTCCCCTCTTTTTCCAAAAGAAAGAGGTTTTGGCTTGACTTACACATATACAATGTAAGGGCAAGTCATAGATGGGCAAATATCTGCATGGGAAGCACATACATAGTTCACTGATCCTTTGCTCCTCTACTTTCTCTTTGCGCTTAATACTGATGAGTTTGGGTTTGGCTCCAGGTTCTGTACAAACCTATGTTCAATGTCACCGACCTAGTATGACCATGTGGCCATGTGGTTCTGTTAAAAATGACGCTTTATGCATTGACATGCCTCTTTAGACCTAGTCTGCCTGTACAGTATGGTCACCCGTTGACTTGGCACAATAATAAGCAGACTAACTTCAATAAGACACAGAAGTTGAATCCAACACAATCTGAATTCCGCTAATTGCAATACGGAGGATGGTTTTCCTGTTTTTTTGAAGTGTAAGAAGACAATGACTTTCCTAGGTCCTGTCTCTGCAAAGTACCAACATCAACTGAGGAAATATGAAAGAAATGGGGAGGGTCTGGCTAGGACTGAACTAAATAGCATTAAACAGCAGGGGAGGGCAGATTAAATCACAAAATCACATTAGAAAAGCCAAGTCACATAGTAAATAAGTTGTAGTGGCACAAAACCACCACTAGATGCAAAATAATAATAACCTCACACAGTTCAATAAAACATATAAAAATACATGTATGCAGGCCAGAACAAGGTCAGTGAGGTTGTCAGACTGATCGGTGTTCATACTTAGTAGGAGCACACGGTCTGTCTCCTCTCCCCTGAGAGAACCTGGGATTTGTGTGTTTACACACACAGATCCCGGTTCTCGCTCTGTCATGAGCGATCGCGGGTGCGCTTGCTAAAGCGTCTTAAAGAGCCGACCTACAGCTACGACAGCTCGCGCAGGGGAGCCAACCTGCCAGCTGGTCAGGAAGCGGTTAAAAGAGAAGTATGATCAAACCTTTTTTGGCCCTACTTCTCCTATGGAGCCGCCAGGATGCCTTGACCTGCAGCTGGCTCAGCCTCTCAGCAAGCTGATGAAAATCTGAACCAGCCTCTCCCCCACAGCCTCAGCCTAGCACACCTATGAGCGTTGGAGAGGTAGAGCAGAAAGCGGTGACTGACAGTCAGAGGAGAGAACTGTGCAATCAGCGTTGTTTGATCTCTCAGTGCAGAGCCGGCGGGGGACAAATGCAACATTGAACCAATGCTGCATCCACCTAGGCGAGTATAAATGTTTTTTTTTTTTATATATATAAACCCAAACCTCTATTTTAATATGTTAATACAGGGCTGCTATGGCCATCAGATTCTAACCTGTATCTTTGTGTGGTTACTTAAAGTGGTTCTAAAGCCTCAAGATTTTTCTACCTTAAAGAATTCTATGCATTAAGGTAAAAAATCCTTCTCTGCTGAAGGATCTCCACCCCCCCTTATTCTTACCTGAGCCTGATCTGATCCAGCGACGTGCAGGAGAGCAGCGGCTCTCGCTGCTGTCTCCCTCTTCACTGTGCAGATTAATAGCAGTGGGAACCAATTTGCTACTGCACCTGTCAATCAACTCCAGTGGTGAGGGAACAGGGAGTGGGGCCGAGTCTCCCTGTCTGTGTCAATGGATGCAGCAGCGGGGCTCCAGAACAAGGACGCAAGTGCCCCCATGGGAAGCAGCATTACGTGGGGATACTGGACAGATAGGAGGATCCAGGTTCACCAGCAGGGGACCCAAGAAGGGGAGGTTCGGAGCCACTCTGTGCACATCCATTATAAGTATAGAGATGTTTGTTATTTTTTTATTTATTTTTTTCATTTTCTTTTACAATAATTTAATGGTAATGGTTAGTGGTGATCGAGAAGTACTGAAGTCAAAGCATCTTTTGTACCCTAGTCATGAGTATTTGTGACTGCAGATGGCACTAGTTATTGCCTCCAAGTAGTTTAGAGAGGGCCCAAAGTCCGGGAGCATTTTTTCGCTAGTCAATTGTAGCCATTTTACAACAAGATTTTGTTATCGGTATGGATTGTCTTGTTCCTAAAAGATTTGTCAGTGGGATATTAAATGCATAGTGTGATGTTATAAACATGACAAGTGCATATCCTCTTGTACATGTTGGCGTTTCCTAAACTCTGTAACCTCTGTGAACTTTTAAACTACTGGATTTCCCTAAGCTGGTCTCAGGTCTTAAGCACTTAAACAGAAGCAATTGTACATTTAATTGTCTTCCATGTTGGTGGTGTTTGCACAGTTGTGTCCATACAGTTACCAGATGTTCAAGACCAGTTGATAGCTGGTTAATTGCTGTCAACAGTGGTGTATGTGTATGTGCATTGGAAGCTACACACTGTATATCATCAGCAATAAAATGTGTCAATAAAGGCAAAACCTAGTTAAAGTTTACTACTGAAAAGTGAAGCTTATTCCACCATGTAGCAAAGCAGCAAAGAACATAAATTGTTTTACTTTACTGTTATTGCGAAGTAGATGAATTGATTTTGTTAGCTTTTTAAGTTCGTATACTTGACCTCTGATGTCTATAACTTTACAGAACATCACACTTTTAACTATGCATATGCTTTATGAGTAATGGAAAAGCTGAAATCTGCACATTCACCAGACATTGGCTATGCATGGCTCATTGCCTTCTTCTGTGGCTGTCTGCTGAGTCAGAAATACTGTAACATTCGAAATCCTTCTGGTTTTTGTACTCTAATATGTATATGGTATATAATGACCTCACAGAAAATATAAATACCTGCTGCTAAACCATGGGTAGCATCATTCTGTGTCTTGCCACTTCATCATTCCAGTAATTAGCCCCTTCTTCTAATTATACATGACTGGTTACATGTCATTTATCATTGCTGGTTGCCTAATGCATAAGAAGAAACGGCCTCAGAAACCCAAAACGTGGCAAAAAACAAAAATGCTAAAACTTGAACAAAACTAAAGGTTGATATATAAGACATACTGTATATTAATGCAGCTCTGTAACCATTAAACCTTAAACTATATCTATGGTTAAAATTTAAAATCAAATATTCATTTCCACATTGTATTTCAAGAATCTCTAGCCTACTTCTGTTAATTTGAATGATATCGAAGTTTGTAAACTTACTTTGCGAATATCTCCACACATTTACTTTCTTGAATTCTTTGGCACATTGTCACTATGCCCTGTGATTTTGGGGCGCTGTGTCACACATTTCACAGAGCCTACCTTTTGAACTACAGAGGAGCTGAGGGGAGGAGTTTCAGGAAGCGCAGTCGGTACAAGAATCACTACCTGCAGGCAGCAAGGTATCATTGGATATGTAGTCCATAGAAATTCAAATTAAACAGCATACAGAAGCTTAAAAGCATGCAGAGCATTTAGGAAGCTGTGGGGAGAGATGGCCAGCAGACAGGCAGAGCTTATAATATGAAATTCGATTTTTCAAAGACCCTAGAGAATACAATGGCGGTCGTTGCAACTTTTTTATCTAGCACGGTACTTGCGCAGCAATTTTTCGAACGTGTTTTATTTGGAAAAAAAATGTTTTGTGCTTTACAAAAAAAAAACTGTAAATTTAGCCCAATGTTTTTGCATAATGTGAAAGATGAAGTTACGCCGAGTAAATAGATACCCAACATGTCACGCTTCAAAATTGCACACACTCGTGAAATGGCGCCAAACTTCGCTACTTAAAAATCCCCATAGGCTTTAATTTTTTTTACTGGTTACATGTTTTGAGTTACAGAGGAGGTCTAGGGCCAAAATTATTGTTCTCGCTCTAACGTTCGCAGCGATACCTCACATGTGTGGTTTGAACACCGTTTTCATATGTGGGCGGGACTTACGTATGCGTTCGCTTCTGCGTGCGAGCACACGGGGACAGGGACGCTTTAAAAAAATATATATATATTTTATTGTTTCATTTTACTTTATTTATTTTAGTTTGACCCTTTTTTTCCCCCAAAAATTTTTTTGATTTGTAATCTCACCTCTAGGCTGGAAAGCCTGAAATAAAAAAAAAAAAACGATCCTGGCTTTGATCGTAGCGAGTATCGCAGGGTTTTATCGCAGGGTATTGCAGAGTATCGCAGGGTATGGTAGAGTATTGCAGAGTATCGCCGGGTATTGCAGGGTATGGTAGAGTATCGCCGGCTGATGTATCGCAGGTATGGCAGAGCATCGCAGGGTATGGCAGAGCATCGCAAATTAAAGTTTTTGAGCGGGGTGGTAGGGGGGTGGGAAGGGGGGTGAGGTGGGAATGAGGGAAATCTTTTAGAAAAAGTATGTAGGCATAGGACACACCACCTGCCATGCCCACTTAAAGGAGAACAAAAAAAGTATTAGTTAAAGCGATTGTAAAGCCTTGTTTTTTTTTTAATTAAAATTAAAAATATAAAATCACACTTACCTGCCCTGTGCAGTGGTTTTGCACAGAGCAGTCTGGATCCTCCTCTTCTCTGGTCCCTCTTCTCTGGCACTCCTAGCCCCTCCCTCCTATTGAGTGCCCCCATAAAAAGCAGTTTGCTATGGGGGCACCCAAGCCAAGCCACAGCTCCCTGTGTCCATTCAGACATGGAGCCACAGTTCGTCCCTCTCTACCTTGATTGGCTAACTGACTTTGATTGACGGCGCTGAAAACCAATGGTGCCGCTGCTGTGTTTCAGCCAATCAGGAAGGAGAGTCCAAGAAGGCCGAAGCACTCGTGCCCATTGCTGGAGGAAGATCGGGCTCAGGTAAGTATGAGGGGAGCTGCTACACACAGAAGGTTTTCTTATTTTAATGCATAGAATGCATTAAGATAAAAAAACCTTCTGACTTTACTATCACTTCAAGGCTGGACTCGCCTGCTGGACTCGCCTGCTGACAATTATAAAGATATTTCTCACACACAGCAAGGTCACACCTAAAATGACACCCCAAAATACATTCTGTTACTCCATCCAAGTATGGGGGCACCACGTATGTGTACTTTTTGGCAGCAGACACCCCAATGTGTTTTTTAAAAGGCATGGTGTTTTTTTTGAAGATTTCATTTTGCTGACACAACTTTTTTGAAAAATGGCGTTCACTGCATTGTTTCACACTAGCAGACATTTTGTTGGGTTTGCAAACCTCCTATAAACCAAACTTTGCCAGGTTCGCACATCCCTAATTAGCTACCTGTGCTGCCTTTTCCTCTCACACTCCAGGCCTGCTGTACGGGGACTGCAAGAGGCTGATACCAGGTCAGATCCATTTACTTACACCATTTGCATTTTAAAAATATATTTGATGTATTAATAATGTATAACTGAGATGCAGCAACTGGTGTTTTTTCATTTACATTTAATGCAGTTAAGATAATTTTAACATCAAAAATGTCCTTGAAGTCTAAATTAACCACTTGCTACCCAGCTGTTGTAAACTAAAGGCCAGGCTGCTCAATCCTGAGGATAGCAGGTCATATATATGATTGGACACAGCAGAACACAGATCAGACTACAGGGCCAAAAACACTGGACCTGTAGGATATGATCACTGTGATCAATCATAGCGATCACGAATGGAAACAAATTGCATGCTGCAACCAGTGCTGTGTCCTCTCACATACATTGGCACTGTAAGAAACACTCTGTTTTCTTTCTGGCATCCAGCCAGTGTCCCTGCATGACAATGTAGACCTACCAACACGATAACCTGCCACTCCCGATGATCTTCATGTTAGTTCTGTTGCAAGAGACAAATTCCCGGCAAGCTTCTCTATGTCAACAACAAACCAAGAATTCTTGGGTGACATGACCAAATATGTTGGTCCAAGTTTGTTTGCCAGCTTACTGAACTGTGCACAGACTGGGTTTGGGTCAAACTCATCCCTTAGCTCATCCTTAGAATCAGCTGATGTTTTGACAAGAAGCATGCTGTTAGGAAGTGAAAGCAGAGCGATAGAGAGATGAGCTCATCACTGTGCTGCTTCTCATTTCTCTGTCCATTCACAGGCTTAGACAACCTATGATCAGAGAAAGTGGGTTGAATGACATTGGCAATCAGTCTAAGGACATTTAGTGGCAGAGAAAGAAGTGCTGTGGGGGAAATCTCTGGATTGAATTGCATCAAAAGCTGTTCTTGTTAATGTATTTTTTATTGGGCTATTCATTGTTATGTTCTTATTTTTGGCTTGAGTTCTGCTTTAAATAGGCAACTTCACTAAAACGTATGTGTCTGTACTTTATATAACTGATTCAATGTCTGTATGTGAAAAAACTATTTGCTTGATTGATTCAAGTTCTTGCATGCAACAATATGATGTGAAGTTGTGCACAGTTCTCTGCCGATATAGCTTACAGATAAACATCTTCTCGTGCAAACTAGACATTTGTGTACACACTTTCCCTTCCCACAGACACCAGCTTATTATTATTATACAGGATTTAAACAGCACCAACAGTTTACGCAGCACTTTATAATATAAAAAGGAGACAATACAGTTATAATACAGTAAAATACAAGAGGCCTTGCTCAGAAGAGCTTACAATAAAATAGGGTGGGGCATAAGGTTGTAACTGTGTGGAATGAGCTGATGGAAGTGGTAAAAGATTAGTTGGAGGCGTGATAGGCTTCACTGAAGAGATGAGTTTTCAGGGATCGCCAAGAGTAGGGGATAGCCAGACAGTTTGAGGTAGCAAGTTCCAGAGGATGGAAGAGGCTCTGGCGAAATCCTGGAGACAAGCATGGGAGGAGGAGACGAGAGAGCTTGAGAGTAAGAGGTCTTGGGAGGAGCGCAGAGGACCGGTGATATTTGGAGTCAAGATTGGTGATGTAGCTCGGGGCAGAGTTGTGAATGGCTTTGTATGTTCTGGTTAGTATTTTGAATTTAATTTGCTGGTCAAATTGGGAGCCAGTTTAGGGATTGGAGGAGAGGGTTGGCAGACGCTGAATGGTGGGTAAGGTGGATAAGCCTGGCAGCAGCATTCATGATAAACTAACGTACCAGTCAACATACAGGATTATATGCTTGTACATAAATGGGTTTTGCACATTGTGTAAAAATTTTAAGAAAGTACTGTGAATATGGTATTACCCTGGCACATTTTTAAGCACTAAGTGTGCTAAAAAATTCATCACACTTGAAAAAGAAAAATCCCAAGATTTAGTCAAAAGTGTAATCATTGGACATATGTTATCATGTTAACAATTATATGGCATGTTAGGAATTAGACTTACACAATATTCTAACAACACAGCTGTACTGTAATTTACAGTGCAAAATGTTAAATTTTCTCTTGAGGGATCGTATTCCTCTTGGTACAAATTCTTTCCACTATAGATGACAATCATCTTGTAATTTGGTGGCAGTGTCTGCAGGTAGCACATGCGTTATGGCCCATAACGCATGTGCTGCCTGCACAGTCAGTCTCTGAAGGCTACACACTGTGTGGTATTATTTGCAGAGGTGCAGCAGAGCGGTGAATAAAGTGTGGGACATACTAAAAGGAATGACAGAAAGGAATGTCCCATAAAGTATTGCACATATCCCTGTGCTGGCATCCCATCAGCTGTACAAATAATCTGCAGTGATATACAGTAGATGTGGATTTGGACGCTCCATTTTTTTTTTGTATTGCCTGCTTTCATTTTCAGCACAATCGATTACAAATATTATTTGATTCTGCTTACTGTGTTTATTTATAGAAATGGGTAAAGGTCTTTATGTATCCCATAGATGCAGGAATAAATGAAGTGGTTACGTGGTTGTACTGGGATTGGCCACAAAAGCAGTTTTAGAGATGTGTCAAGTGTACTAACCCAAAAATTACAAATCTGACTACAGTAATCTAACATTTGATCAGTTTCTTTGTTTTTGAATATCATTAGTGCTCTTATGCTACCATTAATTACCAAAAGAATTACTGCATATATTAGTGATTGCTGTGATTGGCCATCACAGTGACCACAAGGCACAGAGCCACTCTGCAGGATGATTGGCATTGTGAAAATGCCAGGTGCACACACCAAGAGTAAGAAAGGGCATTTATACATGTCCCTGTAGAATTACCATCCCCCCTAGTGACCATTTTACTTTTACTAAAATAATTTTTTCCCAAATCAGATAAAAGGAACATAACTCACCTGCATTTGATTTTTTTTATTTCCTCATAAGTGCTTCCTTTTTCAATTGTCCCCTGGCTGTGTTGCTATATTCCCGCTCTCTATGTGCCCCCTGTGCTGCTGGGGTCAAAGGAGTGGTAAAACTATTCAGAGCACCAGTATGAGAGGGACACACAAGATGGCTTTATTCTGTGTCCCACTCACCATGGTGCTCTCTCTGAATGGCTGCTCATAGAAGTGTAGTACAAGCAGGAGTGCGCACATAGAAGAATCCATAAGGGCATAGAGAGAAGAGGAATATAGTGGTGTGAGCAGGGGACAATTAAAAAAGATAGCCCAAATGAGGAAATCTAATTAAAAAAATTAAATGCATGTGAGTTCTATAATTTTTTTCTGATTTATATTTTTTTAACATAGTGACATAACAACTCAATAACTCCAGACGGGGGGTGGGGTTGTGGGTGAAGGAGCACCAGCGAAGTATGTGACTAGCTTTATCATAGAAAGGGGGTAGATAGGGGAATAAAGAGGAAATATAAGAATGAGAGAGAGGTGCAGTAGGAAGAGAACATTAGGTGGTTACAGTACATTTTAGATGTGTGAGCCAGACATGCCAGTTATATAAAAACTTTTCCATACTTAAATTTTTGCTAGCAACTAGTCTCTCCATTTCACATTAAAGATTCAAATCTGTAATCGTGTTGGCAATAGACGGGTACTCAGTGGTTTTCCAGAGTTTAGTGATGTTCATTTTTGCAGCGAGTAGTAGATGGACTATTACTACTCGTGATTTGGGTGGGAATTTTTCTATTTCAAGGTGCAGTAATGCCAGTGAGGGATTAGGGGTTGTTGAAACTTGTGATATAATGGAGATTAGGGCAAATATTTGTTTCCAGAATGAGCTTAGGGATCTTCAAAACCATAATATGTGTGCTATGGTACCAGTACTTCCACAAGACCCCCAGTAGGTAGGCAGATGTCCCGGGAAGAATTTGGAGAGACGGTAGGGTGTGAGATACCATCTGTGAATAGTTTTTTGGTATGATTCCCAGTGATTAGAGCAATGGGAGGCTGTGAAGGTGTGCTTAAAGGCGCGTGTCCACATGTCGGGGGTGGTAATAATGCTTAGTTCTTCTGCCCATCTTGAGAGAGATGGTATTTGGGAGTAGGGCCAGTTGTCGTTAAGTATAGAGTACATTGTAGAGATACCATGTTTTGCATATGTTGTGTATGCATAGAAGTTGTGTATTGGTTCAGGAATTTTTGCCTCAGTAGAGATTTTAGATTTTCAAAGAAAGTGGGAGATCCTCATGTGTGTAAAGACTTCCATGTGGGGGAGGTCGTATTCAGTTTGGTGATTTGTAAGCCTGGGTTCACACCAGTGCGTTGCGAATTGAATGTCCGGCGTAACTGCGCACTAAAACGTCAGTTGTTCAGTGGTTTGTCAGCGTTTTAGGTGCGAATCAGCTGTGAATTCATTAGTAACCCCTGAGAGCCGGTTCACACTGGGGCAACACGACTTCCAGCGCGACTTTTGGAGGCAATTTGGACACGACTTGAGTATGAATAACAACGCGACTTCAACATGACTTGGGGCGACTTACAACACGACTTTAAGTCGCCACAGGCCAGGCGACTTTGGCCGTGGCCAATCAGAGAATAATCAGCTCTCAAGGGGGAATTCCACGCCAAATTTTAAATAAAAAAACGTCATGGGTTCCCCCTCCAGGAGCATACCAGGCTCTTAGGTCTGGTATGTATTTTAAGGGGGAACCCCCTACGCCGAAAAAACGGCATGGGGGTCCCCCCAAAATCCATACCAGACCCTTATCTAAGCACGCAGCCTGGCAGGTCAGGAAAGGGGGTGGGGACGAGTGAGCGCCCCCCCCTCCTGAACCGTACCAGGCTACATGCCCTCAACATGGGGGGGTGGGTGCTTTGGGGAAGGGGGCGCCCTGCGGCCCCCCCACCCCAAAGCACCTTGTCCCCATGTTGATGAGGACAAGGGCCTCTTCCCGACAACCCTGGCCGTTGGTTGTCGGGGTCTGCGGGCGGTGGGCTTATCAGAAACACGGGATGACTTATATAGGAATGGGGCGGGGTCACCGGGTGATGTCACACAGTGGCCCCGCCCCTTATGACGTCAGGTCCAGAGGCATGCTGGGACTGTGACGTCATAGAGGGCGGACCCACTGTGTGACATCACCCAGTGACCCCGCCCCATTCCTATATAAGTCATCGCGCAGCGCTCACACGGCATTACAGCGGGAGAGAGCGTCATGTCAACATCGGAAGAAGAGAGAAGAGAGAAGAGGGAAGAAGGACCGGCTCCCCTGCTGGTAAAAGAGCTGCAAGAAGATAGCGGAGGAGGCAGCAGAAGAGCGGGAGACAACGCCGGAGAGCGGGAGAAGAGGCCGGACACCGGGAGAAGAGGCCGAACAGAGCGAAGAAGTCGGAAGAAGGCCCCCGAAGTCGGAAGAAGACCCTGATTAATAAATTACTTTAAAAACCTGTGTTGTGTTTTTTTTATTGACGCTTTCTTTCCCCAGGTGAATAGGGGTACGATGCACCCCATACACATTCACATAGGGTGGGGGGCCCCCTTATTAAAGGGGGCTCCCAGATTCTGATAAGCCCCCCGCCCGCAGACCCCGACAACCAATGGCAAGGGTTGTCGGGAAGATGCCCTTGTCCTCATCAACATGGGGACAAGGTGCTTTGGGGTGGGGGGGCCGCAGGGCACCCCCTTCCCCAAAGCACCCACCCCCCCATGTTGAGGGCATGAGGCCTGGTACGGTTCAGGAGGGGGGGCACTCACTCGTCCCCACCTCCTTTCCTGACCTGCCAGGCTGCGTGCTCGGATAAGGGTCTGGTATGGATTTTGGGGGGACCCCCACGCCGTTTTTTTTTCGGCGTAGGGGGGTTCCCCCTAAAATCCATACCAGACTTAAGGGCCTGGTATTCTCCTGGAGGGGGAACCCATGCTGGTTTTTTATTTACAATTTGGCGTGGAGTTCCCCCTCAAGGCGACACTGTCGCGTCAATATAGATGGAGATCCGACTTGGAGTCGACTTCCATTAAAATCAATGGGTACAAGTGGCCTAGAAGTCGGATTGAAGTCTAATTAGAGTTGCAAATTTTTGTTCACACCGCAACACAGCTACGAATCAGATGCGTGCCCATAGAAGATAATGGGCATGAATTCGCACCTGAGCCGGACCGAACTGCCATAAAAACGCACAAGTTTTTTCTGAAATGCGCAGTGCGAATGCACCGCAGATATGTGAACCAGCCTCATTAAAATGAATGTATTTTGAAATGTCCTGCAAATTCGCTGCGTGGTAAGCCGCATCTAATTCGCATAGGTGTGAACGGCGGCTTAAGGTTTTTAGAGTGTTGTTAGTGTTGTAGAGATCTGAGATATTAGTTATCTTTTGTGTCTGCCAGTTTTGTAAGTTTAGATTTGGTAATTGTAACATTAATGTTCTGAGAGGGATTTGTATTGTATAAGAGGGGTGGTCTGAGGTTGTCCTCTGGGAGAATTTCTTCCAGACTGTTAAAGAGGGCTTGATTGACGGGGGATTAGGCATTGTGTTAGGAGAATATCATACAGAGTATTTGGTTTGAAGGATGAAGATTCTATGATTGACCAAGCCTTATTGGGATTTGGGTGCCACCAGTAATATAGCTGGTCCAGAATGGAAGCATAATAGTAGCTTTGAATGTGGGGAAGGCTTACCCCTCCTTTTTTGTGATGTCTGGTTAGAATATATTGAGCGCATCTGAGTGGTTTAGTTTCCCATATATATCTGGAAAGTTGTTTTTGTATGGAGGTGAAAAAGGAGTGTGGTGTAGGTAAGATTACTGTGCGAAATAGGTAGAGTAGCTTGGGAAGGATTAGCATTTTAAAGGATGCAATTTGTCCTAGTTTAGAAAGGCCTGTTGTTTGTAGTTGGTTTAATAGTTGGGGAAGTAGTTTTTGTAAGGCACGATTGTGACGGACCTCGTACCCAAGATGTCCGCCGTAACTGCTTCCTCTGTCCGGTACCACACAATCCAAGACCCCCTTAGCTTACCCAGTCACCAGACAACACCAGTGTAGGGTACATCAGGAATTTAATCTTTATTTGACATGTCACACTTATATACAGTTGACTCAAGCCTAACCTGATTAGCATGAGCTAATTATCTTAATCAACACTGGGCTCCTTCATTCAATTACAGGGTTAATTAGCACACACAACAATAGGTGAAATATTCTTTAGAATTACACAAGGCAACAGACAGGCTGTCTGGAGTTGACGACATTAGCATCTGACAGTGTGTGGAATACACCTTACAAGCCAGACCAGCCTCATTTACACAATAGACAGGTGGCTTGATTTCATCATGACATTGAATGGGACACAAGGTGTCAGATGCTAGTCTATTTCTAATGCCAAATGCATATACAGAGAGTGTATTTTGGGGGGCCCGTGATCAGCTGGCAGGAGGCTGGCATGTAGTCCTCTCAAAAAGCCCGTGTCCCGGCTAGGTCTGTCACATTTCTCCCCTTTCGGCAGGAGACTAACACAGGAGGAGACCCCAGACGGGTTGACTCCGAAGTTAGTCCATAGTTCCAGTCCTCTAATGCCTGTACCCACACAGTATCCCAACCAAATTGTTTCAAACAGAGTATTACTCACCCAGCCAACCTCTGCCTCTCTCATAGAACATATCTGCCGCTGGGGAGAGGCCTGGACTGGCCCTCCTCCCTGGAGTCTTTTCAGCCGCTGGAGAGAAGACAGGGTGACTGGGCTCAGTCTGTCATGCTGTTGGCCATATGGGCCTACTGCCCAGCATCCCTGGGGTATACAGGTGGAGACTGAATTCCCATCCACCTTTACAGGAAATCTGTCCTGTGTCAGTTGAGGGCAGAGGCCAGCAGCGCTCTGTTCCGTTGCCAGCAGTTCAGCTGGGCGTAGGAGCTTCCCTACATCATCTGCTCCAGCTAACTGTTGGGGAGAGAGGCCGACTGCCCCAGCTCCCTGGAACTCCGCAGCTGTTACCGGTGCTGGGCAGAGGTTGGTAGCACTCTGCCCGGTTGCCAGCACTTCTGCTGGTTTTCTGTTAGTGGAGACCACCGGCCCATCCACTGACACCAGATCAAGCTGCAGATGTGAAGTGCAGATTGCATTCTCTCCTTGGGTCCTGAGCTGCTGCTCGGGAGTGACCACCACCTCCTCACCCTGGGCCTCCAGAACTGCCACAGGTATGGGACAGAGGTCTTGGACCCTCTGTTCAGTGACCAGAGCTTCAGCTGGGGAAGTTCCTTGCAACTCCATGGATACTGGCGTTGGTGCTGGGCAGAGCACAGTGAAGTTCGGCCCTAATACCAGCTCTTCTGCTGGAGGCTCATCAGGTTGTTTTTCCTCAGCAGAAAAGTCTATCAAATCCCCAGTCTCTACAACTGATGTCTGGGGATAGAGGTTCACCATCTCCTGTCCATGGAACCCAGAAGATGCTATCAGTGCTGAGCAGAGGTTGGCCGAGCTCTGGCCGGTTGTCAGCACTTCAGCTTTGGGGATGGCAATTTCCAGATTTTCCACTGCCGATTCTCTTGCATGCTGCTGGACAGGCATATTCCTCCGTCCAACCTCGTTTTGTGCAGTAACAGGATCATCAAGGTCAGTCAGCACTTGCTGCATCCGCCATAAGACCTCCGCGTCCATAGCTGCGGGGGCAGGTGGGCAAAGCACTCTGTTACCATGCCCCATTGCTGACTCTTCAGCCAGGATTTCTGAGCTGTCTGCTGGTATTTCCTGATTGTCCCAGGCAAAGGGAGCCCCACCCTGCTGCTGAGCAGAGTCTAGCAGCTGTATGTAGGCAATCTCCAGCTCCCATTCCTGAGCGGCCAGGAACTCCAAATCTTCCTGTGCCCAGAGCACCTCCGAGACGTTCAATCTTTGCTCTCTGTGCTCTATTATTTCCTCCAAACGCCACTCCAGATCACTCCCAAAGTCGGGGTCCTCGGACAGCCTCCAGTACAACAATCCCAGGCCATTATAATCAAAGCCTTCTGTGGGCCTGTCATCTGCTGTCCACGGGCACACTTGGGCTACATACCACCGGAGGGCTCTGTAGCTCTCGTCCAAACGCATTTCTGCCCGGATCAGCCTGCTTAACTCAGCTGTCCACTCCTGCTTCGGTTGTTCCCCCAATAACAGCAATTGTACTTCATACTGCGACCAGTACCTTACATGGATGGAGGGGAGAACTTTTCCCTGGTGTCGCTGCTCACAGGCTAGCGCTTCTTTCCAGAGTTGTAGGCGAACAGTATCATACCATCCCAGCAGGACCTGCACCGATACTGGTCCTCTGTGCTGTATCCGCATCTCTCGCAACCTCCTTCCGAATTCCTCTTCCATGATGACGTATCTGTACCTCTGCTATCCGGGCCTTGGATCCAGGTGATGGTTTGGATGTGTTCACGACAAGGAAGCACGATCCCACCGCTGCCAGCCAATTGTGACGGACCTCGTACCCAAGATGTCCGCCGTAACTGCTTCCTCTGTCCGGTACCACACAATCCAAGACCCCCTTAGCTTACCCAGTCACCAGACAACACCAGTGTAGGGTACATCAGGAATTTAATCTTTATTTGACATGTCACACTTATATACAGTTGACTCAAGCCTAACCTGATTAGCATGAGCTAATTATCTTAATCAACACTGGGCTCCTTCATTCAATTACAGGGTTAATTAGCACACACAACAATAGGTGAAATATTCTTTAGAATTACACAAGGCAACAGACAGGCTGTCTGGAGTTGACGACATTAGCATCTGACAGTGTGTGGAATACACCTTACAAGCCAGACCAGCCTCATTTACACAATAGACAGGTGGCTTGATTTCATCATGACATTGAATGGGACACAAGGTGTCAGATGCTAGTCTATTTCTAATGCCAAATGCATATACAGAGAGTGTATTTTGGGGGGCCCGTGATCAGCTGGCAGGAGGCTGGCATGTAGTCCTCTCAAAAAGCCCGTGTCCCGGCTAGGTCTGTCACAACGATAGTTAAGGTCATGAAGTTGAGCCAGTGAGGGGGCTAATTTTATCCCTAGGTATGGGATAAACTCTCTCGTCCAAGAATAAGGGAGAGTACTCTCCAGGAGGGACTGTTGTCCATGTGTTAGATTAAGTGGAAGGATTAGAAACTTAGAGGAATTCATTTTGTAGAAGGAGGCAGAGCTAAATTGATTGATGATGTCTTGGATTGCAGGCATGGAGTGGGCTGGGTTTGTGATCATAAGTATGACATCATCAGCAAAGAGGCTTATTTTATGTTCTATGTCATTGTGTTTGATGCCTGAAATGCGCTTGTCCCCTCTAATCCTTGCCTCAAGGGGTTCCATTATTAGAGCAAAAATGAGAGGGGAGAGCGGGCATCCTTGACGGGTGCCGTTAGAAATCCCAAACGGTTTAGATAGGGTTCCGTCAGTTAATACTCTAGCTGAGGGGTTTGAGTAAAGTGAGAGTATGGCCGTTTGGAACCATCCTGTTATTCCAAATTTGGAAAGTACTTCCCTCAGGAATCCCCAATGTACCCTGTCGAACGCCTTCTCTGCGTCCAGGAATAGTAGCAGAGAAGGCGTTCGTGTTTGGGTGACCTTATGAATCAAATTAATGACTCTTCTAGTTGCATCCGGGGCTTGCCTGTCTGGCATAAAGCCGACTTGGTCTGGGTGCACTAGAGAGGGAAAAAGTTTTAACAATCTAGAAGTAATGACTTTAGCAAATATTTTTACATCCGTGTTGAGGAGTGAGATGGGTCTGTAGTTGATTGTGGAGGTAGGGTCTTTCTCTAGTTTGGGAATAATGGTGATGATTGAACGCAGCATGTCAAGCGTTAGAGAACCAGACGTGGCAGCAGAGTTGAAGAGGTCAGTGAGGTGGGGGGTGATGAGTTTGGCGAATGTTTTGTAGAATTTGTTGGTGTAGCCATCTTCCCCAGGTGATTTGTGGAGAGGGAGGGTGTCGATGGCTTTTAGGACTTCGTCATCTGAGAATGGTTGGGAAAGGTCCTCCAGTTGTGTGTGGGTTATATTCGGAAGATCAACAGTGGATAAGAAATTTTGTATGGTTTGGTCAGTTGGTTGAGGGGTAGTTGCATCATTTGAGAGGTTGTAGAGAGAAGAGTAATAGTCGCTAAAGGCGTTAGATATATCCTGCAGGTTTTTCAGGAGTTGTTTGGTGGTGGGATGGTAAAGGGAGGCTATTTTACTTTTAACGCGTTGAGCTTTAACTTGTCGATCTAGTAATGCTTCAGCTTTATTACCTAAGGCATAGTATTTGGCTTTAGTAAATTTAAGGTTGTGAAGTGAGCAGAGTTTTTGTCGCTGTTCTAAGAGCTCATTGGCTAGTTTATAAGAGGGGGTTATTTCATTCTGGTTTTCTAATAGGGTAATTTGGGAGAGGACCTTGTCAACTTGCTTAGACCTTTGGTTTCTAACATTACTGTGAAGTTTAATTAGTATGCCACGCATGTAGGCTTTATATGCTGACCAAAGTACAAACCTATCAGTGTCCGGTTGGTTGTTTGTTTGAAAATATGAGTGGTGCTCATTATTGAGTTTTTGAACAATGTTTGGGTCGGAGAGGAGGGAGGCGTCAAGTCTGCATAGTCTGGTTGCCCTAGGTTTGCAGTTTCCCACAGTAAGGGACATGGGTGCATGGTCTGACCATGTGATGTTTCCATTTTTGGATTCCGTCACGTCCTGGAGGGTGAGTTTGTCGACAAGGAAGAAGTTGATTCAGGAGTATGAGAGTTGAGAAGAGGAGAAATATGAAAAAGTCCCGTTTGTTGCTGTGTTGGCATGTCCACGAATCATACAGGTCGTTTGCTTGAAGAAAAGGGTTCAGAACAGATTGATGGTTTCTAGACACGGACATAGTATCCAATGTTGAATCTCCAATTATTAGAGAGAAGGAAGGGAGGGGACTTTTTGGACTTTTTAGGCACCGTACACTAGGTATTATAAACAAAATTTATTAAAGGAAAAAGACATACATACACAACAATATACATTTTAAAAACATACACATCTTATCAAAAAAGATCAATACGATACAGAGTCACATGTGCAGCCTATGATATTTAGCCTAAGGGATACCAGCAGGGACCAGCAATTGGTAGTGGCTTGTCCAATAGTAGTGAGGTATCCAGTGGTAAGGCGAGGATGCAGTGCGACGAAGGTGATCGTAACGAAGGCTCTACATGTTTCGCGTTTCCATTAACGCTTCATCTGGAGCATAGGATTACGGTAACTGACAGACAAATATGGGATTTTAAAAAACATAATGAGTATATGTACAAAGTTATTCCTACTATATATCATATTACAGGTATAAATCTACATTCAAATTTCATTATCTATAATCATAGCTGCCAACTGTGGCCCCCGGAGTGTGTCACAACAGCAAAGTTGGGCCGCACGGGTAGAGGCCAGAGGTCCAACATCCAGTGGGGGCGTGTAAAATATAGTGAATTGCTGCAAAATATATATAAAAAAATAGCACTTACTGTAGATCTTAATTAGTTAAGTATGT
Organism: Lithobates sylvaticus; assembly: GCA_028564925.1. Taxonomy (NCBI): domain Eukaryota; kingdom Metazoa; phylum Chordata; class Amphibia; order Anura; family Ranidae; genus Lithobates; species Lithobates sylvaticus. Next base: position 413,487,725 of record CM053028.1, read on the forward strand.
GTTGGAAAATAATCCCCACACTTCCCTGACGGCCGTAGGTTGGTATAGCAACTGGAGGTGGGTATGGTGATGTTTTAGAAGTGGACCACAGGTCAGATCCTGATATGTAATCAAGATATATAGGGTTATATATTAAACACAATATTCATGGCACCACAGTGTAAGTAGATTGAACCACAAAGTAAACATATGGACTCACCTAGATCTATATGGATGCCTGGCTAGGGGGGTACTTCCTCAATTGATTAGTATATGTTGGTTCCAAAAAGGGGAACAGTAGTTACATAATGGTATCACAGGTATAGGCCAGGTTTCCATAGGTATTAGTCTAGTAGGTCCGGAGGGTATTAAACGATGTGGTCAAGCCAATTAGTCTGTGGGGTATAGGGACATATTTGTAAGCAAATGCATGAGATTAGGACAACAAGAAGTAGCGTGACCAAGTGGTGCAGGACGCATCTTACCATAACCCGGATCGAAGTAATTGACAGCCAGCGGCGTCGTACCGGCCATGGGAGTGGGGGACGCTAGCGAGGACCACACAGTGGTGTGCTTAAATACACGTCCCATCCGTAGTCAATATCCGGCGTGAGCCGGCGTGACGTCATCCGGATCGGCCGCACAGACGCAGTGCGCATGCGCCACCGCAACGCAACGCGCCTGCGTGATGAGGCCCGAACGTGCATAGTGGGATGCGCACCTTGTTTGTGCAGGGAGACAACAGGGGCTGCTGAGAATAGCGCCCCTGGTGGGCCCTGCTAATCGTCACTTTAGGTGGAAAAGGTGACGATGTGCGGCCGCACTGAGTGATGGGCCCAGCCCATGGATGCGGACCACTGGTGAATGACGTGACAACAATTCAGGGGAGCCACAGGGGGCAGGATAGAAAAGCCTCAAAGTAGTTTTACAGATAGAGAGACATATTTATATATGCAGGTATACAGCTCAGATTGATATAATCAAAGACAATTTATACAAGGCATTGTGGTAAAGAACTTCATACCCTGTAGTAATCCAATTGTATCGAGGTCATGACTTAATTCTTGTGCTATGGAATGCCTATAGGTTACGTGGGCGGGGAATGAATGCAGTGTGTATAGATCCAGAAGTGTGTGTCTAATTATATATTTGTAGTGGAGAGATTCATGGAGATGTGGATCAGACAGAAAGGGGGGGAGGGGGGGGGAATTGGGGGGCGGAAGGGAAGGGAGGGGAAGGGGGGGGCCGGGGGGGGAGGGGAGGCCAAGCAGACCCCCAAACAAGTATATTTAGCCTAGAATGGAATATAGGTAGGTCAAGTCAGGCTGCTCGCAAGTTGTTATGGATCTTAAGATGGTACAAAGATAATCAGCCAGGCATTAACAATATTAGTAACTGCTCATGGGACCAAAGATGAGTCCAAAAAGTTGGATGAAGTATGGGGTGGATACCTATACTATAGGTGACTAGATTGGTTCGTAAAGATAATGTATTTTAAAGAAAGGGTCTGTAAGATTGTGCCTTGTTGATGCCTGGAGGGCGAGTGGCATTGAGACGTTCTATCCAAGTGGTTTCCCTTTTCAAAATTTCTTTGTCCCAGTTACCCCCTCGCGGATCCCTAGGGATTACTGCCAGGGCGATAAATGAGACTACTGAGGTATCGAACTTATGGTAGAGGTCCAGGTGTCGGCTCACAGACGTGATCATCTTTCCACCTGATGAGTAATAAATATAAATCCAATTATGTTGAGGTCTCCTCCCATAAGAAGCCTCCCCTTTCGGAGTCGTGTCATTTTCTTGTAGAATAGTTTGTGGAATTGTAGTTGCCGTTTGTTTGGTCCATAGACGTTGATCAGGGTGTAGGTGATGTCACATAAGAGAATCAGGAAACGACCATGGGGGTCTGCAATGGATTGATGCAGTTTAAATTGTAGTGTGTTCCGTATGGCAGTGAGGACTCCATTTTTCTTCTTCTGGCCTGAGGCCGAAAAAACATGGTTGTCAATTTTTAGGGTGAGTCTGGGAGTTTTAGCAGCGTCAAAATGTGTCTCTTGTACTAAGAGGATATCGGCTTTTTGGCTGTTGGCCTCTCTGAGAAGTGCAGATCTTTTCTGTGGGGAGTTTAAGCCCCTGGCGTTAATAGAGACTATTTTGAAAGCCATTCTGGGAGATTAAAGGTAGGGTGGGTAGACCCTGGGTGAAGATGATGAGCGGTAGGCATGGGGCAATTCGCTAGCTCTAAGTGGTAAGGACAGTGTAGGTTGTCGCTTATTTAGAAGAGTAGAGCCCAGAGTGTAGTTTGGTGGAAAGGTGGGTGGAGATTGGCTGGTGCTGGGTTCGGGTGAAGGGTCTTCGTTTAAAAAGGGAGAGCCCAGTAACAAAAGGGGCCTGGGCTCAATGTGCAGATACTACTGCAAACAGACAATGGGGGAAAGAGAACTTGCATCCACAACGTGGGACAGGGACCTCTTAACAGGCAGGCAGGTACTGAATAAAGACACTGCAGTTTCCCAGCCATTAGGCGTGTGCAGAGAAGGGTATAGATTGTGGTTGTCGGCCATCTGGGGGGTCTCCTTCAGTTTCCATGAGAGTTGGCAGTTGATCGGAAGGGCTTGGTGTTTCCTCTGATGATGCGCCAGTTTCTCAGGAGTGTGAGTCCCATAGGGAGGGTACGCACTGCATGAGTTTTTTGTTTTGATGTGTAATGATTAGTTTAGTGGGGAAGCCCCATTTATAGGGGATTGTATGGTTCTGGAGCACTTTAGTGATAGTCGCCAACTGTCTGCAATTTTCCATTGTTGCTTTGGACATGTCAGCATACAGTGCGATGTTGGTGAAAGGTTTAGGGAGTCTTGTTGCTCGTTTGGCTGCGTGCATGACTTTTTCTTTTAAAGTGAAAAAATGGATGCGAGCCAAAACATCCCTGGGAGTGGAATTAGTGAGGTGAGAGGGCTTGGGGTGTCTGTGTGCCCTGTCAATTTCCATGTCACGGGTTGTCAGGTCAGGCAAAAGGGCCCGCATCAGGGCTTGCAGAAATTGTGTTAGCTCTGATGGTTGGATCGACTCTGGGATATTACAGAATTTAATATTATTTCATCTGAAACGGTCTTCCAGATCTGCAAGCTTCAGATTGATTAATTGGAATTCATCATCGTGATCTGCAAAGCCATCCACCAGCTCGTTATGGGCAGAAAGTATGTCTCCCATTTTAGCTTCCATTCGTGTAATAGCTTGATCATGCTGATTCACTGATATGGATAGTGAGGAGACAGCAGTAGATAGATCATTATACAGTGTTTGCCTCAATGAAACATGTTCTTCATAGTGTTCTCAGACAATGGCTGGTCTGAGGCAGGAAAGGCTCTGCCGTTCTGAGCCTATTCTTAGCAGGGCTGGATGTTGTGGGCGAGTTAGGGGGAGAACACTCACCCTGTGTGTCGGAGGACTGGTGGAGCCCCGGAGACAGCGTGGGGCTTTGACTGAGATGTGAGGAGAATAGCCACGCTGTTGTTTCCCAGCCGTTGCTGGCGCCATTTTGGCCGCTCGCCAGGCCTGGTGAGGGGTAATAATCGGTCAGTTTTCTGGGGAGTGTGGATGTTTTCCTCCTCTTCAGCATGGCCGCTCGCTGTGTGGGGGTGTTTAGGCTGCTCGTGAGGTGATTTTCCCTTCTCTAGAGCCGATGTATATGTCGCTGTGGCTGGGTATACTGCGGAGCTGTGGATCTAGGCAGTCATCCGCACGACCCATCAAGCTCTCTGTTTTAATCTGTTTTAATACAACACAAAGGTGTGAACATAGCCGAAAGGAATGAGGGTCACTTTTTCATTGCACAAAAAGTAATAAATAAAGCAGACAGTTAAGATTCAGCAGATTTACCAGTCTCTTAATCTGTATCTGCTAATCAATGTGGTTTCTGTTGGACCTCAAATCCAATGAGTTCAGGATTGGTTTGTTCATATCTATACATAAAACTGGAAATGAGAACCATACTGAGAAAATCTCACCTACTAAAAGGGGAAGGGATATACATACACAAGAGCTAAGATTTGGCCTTAGCCATGCAGATAACAGTGTAAAAAGGGAAATTCATGTCACTGAAAAGACAGCTTGTGAATAAAGTTTATAAGGTTTGGTAAAAACAAAAAAACAAAAAAACAAAAAAAAAAAACAGCTTAAAAAAAGTCATTGAAAAGTGATTTAAAAAGTAGAAACCAGAGAACAGAAGGAACATGTCTATGAAATTGACAAAGCACTTTGGAGTAAGTATCTTTTCAATTACATTTACATATATTTTAACCAAAATCATTATTACTTTGCTTCTATGCAAAAATACTATACAGTCCTGTGGAGGTGTTGGGTAACAAGGCCCATTGGCCTTTACAGTTTATCTGTACTTTCCCTTCTATAGCTGACATGTCTTATTTATTGAAATTCTCCAGTTATCTCCCAGATGTCCGGAGTTGTATCTTTAGAGATTATTTGCAGAATCATGCTACATTTTAAATAGCTTTGCCAGAAGATTTTTTTACCGGTCATTATTTAGCATGGTGCACTGAGATCCCACTTCTTAGTGGAAGTGAGAGGCGTTTTTGTGGTTAGAGTTTTATTCCACTCGGAAATATGTACATGTTTTCATACTGAGATCACATTACTGTAGTCCTTGTACCCAGTGCATGGGCTCCTGACTCTTTTTTTGGTATTTTTTGAGAATGTTTAAAGTTAAAGAGGAACTGCAGTCTGCTCACATAATTTGTAATAAAAACATCTTTGTCATTCTGAAGCTTCCCTCAACTTTGCATATTATTTTATTTCAAAGTATTTTATTGAGAAATAGAACAAAATACAAACAACGGTGAATGACAAGGTACAAATAACAGTAGATTCAGGTATCTGCAACAACGGGTAATACATGACTACCAGGTAAGAGAAGCAATTGACCAGACATCGGTTACAAGGAGAAAAAACAGGATCGTAAGGTCCAATTTATAAAGCGAGGGAGGAGAAGGTCTAATGGGCTATGGAACGAGCAAAGGCACCCCACTACCAGGCACCCCGAATGGGAGCTGTCTGTGCCCTATAGGGGGAACCCACGACGTCCCACCGCCCAGCTATGTGATTAACCAGTATCGGACTAGACCTACTCTGCCAGGTTACTGATAGTCAAGGAGGTACCCATAAGTGTCGACCTGTCATTCAATGCACAAACTTTAAAAAGGGAGTAAAGCCAGGAGCAGAAGGCAGAAAAGTGAGAAGTGAAGTGGGATTGAAGAAGAGAGTACGGGGGTTAAAGAGATGAAAGAGGAGGAGAGAAGAGAACAGTCAGGAAATTCGGAGCAGCAATTATAGTGATAAGTTTAGGAGATTATGGAGTTAGTGAGCCAAGGAGTACCAATGTATATGGCCCAGGGTTCCCAGGTAGATTCAAATTTACGGACCGTGTCAGAGATAATGTTGGCTAGTTTCTCTTGTGACATTATCCAGGACACTTTCTGAATGACTGCCGGGAAGGATATCCTGGTTTTTTTCCAGGCCTTGGCTACCGTAAGTTTGGTCCCCAGTAAAATAAATTTAACAAGACTTCGTGTGGCTTTGGATACATTTGGAATATGAGCATTGAGAAGGGCCACCATAGGAGATCTGGGGATCTGGGTTCCTGCAATCTTATCAATCAAGTTAAAAACTTTTCTCCAGAATGGGCGTATTCTGGGACATTCCCACCAAATATGTGACATGGTCCCAATGAGTCCGCACCCCCTGAAGCACAGTGGACTAGCCGTCGGAAAAATCGAGGCAAGACGAGAGGGGGTGTAGTACCATCTGGATATGATTTTCAAACTAGCTTCAATGAGTGTAGTGTTTAGAATGCTCTTGAAAGAACTAAAGCTTGCGTTCTGCCAGGTCTCCAGTTCCCATTGAAACTGAAAGTCTGCCTCCCAACTTTGCATGTAGGAGGTTTTAGTTGTTGCTGAGGTGAGTGACGAGTAGATTGTCGACACCCCCCCGCTGATCCATGAACTGACCGCACCATATTTCATATTCCGTAAATCGAGGGGGGAGGGGCTTATTCGTCCAGAGTTTGTGTAAATAATGAGAGATTTGTCTAAATCTGAAATGTTCAGAGGCAGGTAGGTCCAACTGCTTTGTACAATAGGAGAGAGTAAACGGGCCCGAGGTTGAGAAAAAGTGACCGATTCGGTAAAGCCCCTTATCCAGCCACCATTTAAATGCTTGTATATTTTGTCCAGGGGGAAAATCAGGATTGTGAAACAAGTGGGACAGGGGTTTATAATCAGAGATTAGGTTCGTAGAGGAACGAACCTTGTCCCAGAGGGCAAACATATGCGAGAGGGTAGGGGCCAGAATTGGGGGGCGCAATTTCGGGTTCGACCAGAGGAGATAATCTAGGGTATGATGGGGTACTGCTTGCCTTTCTAAAAGGACCCAATCCGGCTTCTCGTATTTAGAGTACAGCACGGAGAGTTGGGCAATCCGGGCTGCAAGGTAGTATTTATATAAATGGGGCAATCCCAAACCCCCTTTCTTTCTATGTATGTACAGTGTGTGTTGCGGAATTTTATAACCTTTTGAGCCCCAAATAAATTTAAGGATCTTGCTTTGGAATGTTTTAATATGATCCCTTTTGATAGGGATTGGTAGAGAACGAAAGAGGTAAAGGAGTCTGGGGAGCAACGTCATTTTCACAGAATTGATCCTCCCGAGCCAAGAGAGATTATGTTTAGACCATAATTGGAGATCCAGCTCCAATTTCCGGTACATGGGAGGGTAATTAGAGCTATAAAGATTCTCTATTTTGGCCGTGAGGTCAATGCCAAGGTATTTAATGGAGGATGTGTTCCAGTGGAACTTAAAGTGTTGTCGTAGGGAGTCAACTGTTGAAGGGGGGAGTGACACATTGAGAGCGTTAGACTTATCATAATTTACCCGAAGCCCAGATATGTGGGCAAATTCATTCAGGGAGTCACAGAGGTTTGGTAGGGAAGTCGTCGGGGAGGTGATGAAGAGGAGTAGGTCGTCCGCGAAGAGTCCACATTTGTGGATCTGGGATCCACAGCGGACTCCGTGAATGTTGGGATTCTGTCGAATGGATATGGCTAGCGTTTCTATAGCTATAGCGAAGATTAGGGGGGATAATGGACAGCCTTGCCTGGTGCCTGTAGCGATGGAAATAGGTTGGGAATAGTGACCCTGTAGTTTGATTCGGGCAGTGGGGTTGGAGTATAGGGCTCGTATTAGACCCAGGAAGTTCTCGCCAAAGCCCCAGCGTTTCAGGATTTCAAATATATAAGTCCAGGAGACTGAGTCGAAGGCTTTTTGGAGATCTAGGGAAAGAAGCATACCTGGTTGTTTAGGGCCCCCATCCCATCCTGATTGAAGTAAGGAGACTATATCTATGGCTCTCCTGATCTGGTCAGGGCCTTGTCTGCCCGGGATGAACCCCACTTGATCTTTATGTATGTATCTGTGAATGAAAGAAGCCAGACGGTTCGCTAATATTTTAGTGAGAATTTTCAAGTCACTATTGATGAGCGATATAGGTCTATAATTACTGACCTCCTCTGGATTCTTATCCGGTTTTGGTATGACTGCGATGAAAGCGGAGTTAAGATGGGGATCGAGTGGGGTTCCCTTCACTTTAGAATTAAGAAATTTAGTAAGGTGGGGAATCAGGGTAGAAGGAAATGTTTTGTAATATAAGTTGGGAAGGCCATCCGGGCCTGGTGCCGAGTTAGATTTTAGATTTTTAATGACAGTCTGGACCTCTTCTTCCGAAAAGGATGCTTCCAGTATTTCCTTGTGTTCAACTAAGAGGGAAGGGACAGGGATCCCGTCGAGATAAGTTGAGACAGCAGTCTTGTCAGCGGTGTTTTGAGTACCGTAAAGATTGGAGTAGAAGTCATGAAACACTTTGAGTATTTTAACGGGGTTAGAAGTTGTGCTCTGTCCAGGGATTCTGATTTTGGGCATTACGTAGGAACGAAACCTTGGTGTAAGTCTGGAGGCTAACATGGAACCCAGCTTGTCTCCCTGGGTGTAAAATCTGTTCTTACTCCATCAAATTTGTTTTTTGGCTTTTGCAGTCAGCGCCAGGTTAAGTTCGAGTCTGGTTTTGTCAAGTTGGGCCCGCAAGGAGGGTGACGGGTGTTTTTTGTGTTGGGAGCTAAGGGAGGCGTATAGGTCGTCAAGTCTTTTAATGTCTGCTGTCCGTTCTTTTTTGATTTGTGTCGTTAATTTAATTATTTCGCCCCTGATAAACGGTTTGTGGGCTGCCCACAGGGTTTCTGCTGAGATCCCTTCGGTGTTGTTAAGTGAGAAATAATCTGTGAGAGAATTCTCCAGCATTTGAACTCTCACCGGATCCGAGAGCAGAGACTCGTTCAATCTCCATTGACCGAATCCCGGCTTCGGGTATCGTCTGTCCATGGATAAAGTAACAATGGCGTGGTCGGAAAGAACGGTATCATTGATTCTCGAGGAGGTAATTCGGGGGATAGTACGGGTCTGGATCAGGAGGTGGTCAATCCTGGCGTATAGATTATGAGGAGTGGAAAAGTGGGAGTAGTCTCTCTTTCCAGGGTTGAGTTCCCTCCAGACATCCGCTAAGCCCTGAGCATGTAAAAGTTTGGCTATCTTGAGGCTTTCCCTAGAGGGCCTAGTAAGTTGGGAGGAAGGGGGTTTGGATCTATCCAGAGACTGGTCGAAAGCGGAATTAGAGTCCCCCCCGAATATGACCGTATCGTCCAGGAGTGGAGATAGAGAGTCAAGCATACGTTTGAAGAAGGCCGCTTGCCCCTTGTTGGGCGTGTAATATGAGATGAAGGAGAAGAGTTCCTCCCCAATGGTCCCTTTCACAAGGATATATCTGCCCTCGGGATCCTTCATTTCTGAGGTCAAGGAAAAGTTACAGCTTTTGGCAAAATCAATAGCAACCCCTTTAGTCTTGTTTTCTGCGTTTGCCAAAAAGAAAGTGGGGAAGTGGGCATGAAGGAATTTGGGGTTATACCGAATCGGGAGGTGTGTTTCCTGAAGCATGACAATATCAAGCCTGGAAGATTTATATGTATTGAACAACTTCTTTCGTTTCGTGGGGGAGTTCATACCCTGCACATTGTGGGTGGCTATATTCAATTTGTTCAGTGTGCGGTCAGCCATGGAGACTATAGGGGGGGGGAGTGCAAAAATCTGCCATCACTTACCTTGATGAGTTCCGTAACGTAGTGGGTGTGAGGATAGACATCTGAACCACAGCCTATAGATGATACTGGATGTGCTTCTCGTGGGAACATGTACACTAGAAAAAGAACATAGGTTAATTGCTGCTCCGAAAGAAAGAGAGGGGAAAAGGAAGTAGGAGAAGGGAAAGAAAAGAGGTCTAGCGCGCTCTCATCTGGTGACAGAGAGGACCAGATGGAGAGGCCAGACCGAATGTTCACCCTGCGCTTAGAAGCGCGGGGATCCAAAAATGAAAAAAAATTCTCCATGCCAAACTTGGCCTGGAGATCCTAACCCTACGAGTCCGGAAGGGAGTCAGAGGGATAGGAGGAGGCGCATGTGTACCACCCCAGACCCGGGCCTAACGGGTCTGAGTGAGATGCAAAACAATAAACATAAATTGAAACCAGTCCTGAGAGCAAAATTTCATTAGTCAGGGGTTATGCACAAAACCGGAACCTGTGCAAAGCAAGATTGGGGAAGCGGGGAGGGACATCTATTCCCTTGTTGCAAGCAGAGACATCAAGATGAAGGGTCCATGGAATCCAGCCGGATACTAGTGGAGAATGAGCTGTGCTGACAACAGAGGACAGTCCTCCTTTGAATTATTTGCGGGTCCATAAAGATCCGTTCAGCCGATGGGGTTAAGAAATGGCTGGTAGCGTCAGGAGGGTAGGGGTATCTACCATAGAGTCCAGGAATTAGATTCAGGAAGCTTTAAGCATCAAAGTCAGTTGGAGAAGAAGTGGAAGACCGACGTGGAGAGGCCTCCAAGTCAAAGTAAGACAAAGGGTTGCCTTCATGTCGCATTCAATGAGGACCATTGTGAGTCGATCGGCGAGTTTTGTTCTTGTTCCAGAGGGGGTTGGGTGGACTCGTTGGGAGCGGGCGTTTGTTGGAGGCCACTGGAGGGGTCGAGACATCCATGCTTGCCTCTAGCTCTATCACATTGAGTTTCAGGAGTAAGTGTTCACCAGCTATGAAGTTGGAGAAGGAGTGTTCCTGGCCTTTCAGGGAGAATTTCACAGCAAAAGGGAAAGACCATCGGTATTTAATGTCCTTTTTCGTGAGAGCTTGCAGAAGAGGTTTCAGTGTTCTTCTACGTTGAATAGTGGAGGGGGCTAGATCAGCGAATATTTGCACTGGGTGACCCTGACAAGTCACCTGAGTCATGGCTCGGGCCTGCTTCATTATTGCTTCCTTAACCGCATAAAAGTGTGGTTTAGCTATGATGTCTCTGGGAGTGCCATCCTTCCTAGGTGGTCCAAGGGCTCTATGGGCCCTGTCAAGTTCCAGGCGGTGAGAAGGTATATTAGGGATTAGGGATTTCATGAGGTCCTGCGTTGCAGAGGAGACATCTTGGATGGATTCTGGCAGGCCTCTGATCCTAAAGTTGTATCTTCTAGATCTGTTTTCCAATTCGTCGATGCGGGACATGGCGGTGTCTAGTTGATCATGGAGGGTGGAGATGAGTTCAGAATGTTGGTGGGCTACTGCTGTGGTCTGATCCACCCTGGCTTCAACGGCGTCAATGCGTGACCCAATGTTTTGTAGGTCCGCCTTGATTTCTCCTGTGATTTTGGCGGCTGTGGAGGCTAGGCCCGTGTCCAGGAGGGTTGATAGCCTGAGGAAAAGGTCTTCCATGTTAAACGGTCGATCCCTGTCATGGGTAACATATGTAGGAGAATCAGTGAGGGCGGCCATTACAGGCCCTGCTGGGGAAAATGGAGGGTCCCCAAAGGAGCGGTTCAGGAGGGATGCTGTGGAGGCAGGAGAGGGTGTCATCTCTAGATGGCATGGTGGTGGAGGCCCTGGGGTGAGGTGAAGGTGGGCTAGGGGGTCCACTTGCCTGTGTTCCTGCTGTGTAGTCAGGATGGATGGATGATGTGATTCCTGAGGTGAATCTGCAGCAGCGGCGGCCATCTTGGTACACCCAGGCCGTGAGGAGATCGTGTAGAAATTCTCCAAATTCTTCCTGGGGGGGCCCCTGGACATATGGGGGTGATCCCTGGCCTTATTAGGTCCGGATCGCCTAACACAGGCGATTTGAAAAGCTCTCAGGATGGCGCTGTGATGGTCCGGGGTGGCGCTGAGCTCCGTGATCAAGCGTCCATCACGGAACCCTCGCGCATGCGCACCTCGCATATTATTTTATATATACCGTGATCCTGTACTTGCCAAATATGCTGCAGAAATCTCCCTCCACTGAGTCTGGCTGCAGCCATTTTAACTGTGGGCAGCTGAAGCTGCTGCCTGTTCACTTCCTGGATATACACAGACACACAGAGGCACACCTCAAGCTCTGTAGCTCTGCAACTTTTATTGTCCCTCTTATGACTCATCCCCCCTCCCTTCCTGGCAAACTCTCACAAGAGGGAGAGAGAGAGAGAGCTGTGCATGATGTCATAAGCCTAGGCTAATGACTAGACAAAAAAGAGGAAGTGGGCTGTATAAGGTATTTACTGGCAGAAAAAAAGTTAAAACAAGGGCAGAAGATTTAAGTTCTCTTAATTAACATTAACTTGGATTTAAATTAAGCAATCTTATTAACCTTTTTTGCCACCCTTTGTAAAAACTTAGGAACTCAACTTTTAGTGCTGTTACATTCAGTGTATTAATACTTCAATCCTCTGACTGTTTAACCTGATCATTACCAGGCATAACTGATAATGTGCGCAGGGGGTGTGCCTGGGCACACCCTAATCACTACATGCGGTGCAGATTCCCCCTACTGCCCGGACTTCCTCCCGTTTTGGGGCCCCTTCCAGCCCTGCAGTGCTGCTGGCTTCCCTCCTCTCCCCCCAGCTGTTGCAGGGGATATTTCAGGATGGAGAACAGGGGAAGGGGCCAGTAAATATGCAATTTAACGGCCCCTTCCTTTTCTAAATGAACATAGTGAACACACCCACTCACTTTGTTCATTCATAACTGAAGCCTAGTAAACTGTGTTCACTTGGCTTCGGTTTGTGAATGAACAGGAAGCCGCTCAGGACAGAGCACTTCCCATTTATTCACTGTCCTGTGCAGCTGAGGCAGCAGAGAAAGGCATGCGTGTTTGAGCTTTGGGGTGCACACTCTAATGCAATAGGCTGTGCACATCTATGCTGATAATGATCTTAGATGGAAAATCAGGACTGACTGTATGATGATTTTGCTTGGGAGAACGTCCAGCTCACCACATCTCTTCAGTGTTGACCCCCCATTCTGTCACATCAGACAGCATTATTTGAACTGCTAAACACTCAAATACATGAATTACTTTAAAGTGTCAATTTCATGTAATCATCTGTCCAGAGGGAGGAAAATTTCGTAGGTAGACACAACTTTCTATACTGGTCTCAGTCTCATTTTTTTTATAAGGATTCACCAAGCCACATTTATCAGTCAGTGTCTATCTATCCGGTTGTCCCAGTCTGTTTCTGTTAATTTCTTTCAGTCAAATTGTCCATCCATCCCAGTCTATGGGGTCGATTTACTAAAGGCAAATAGACATGCACTTTGCGAGTGCAGTTGCGCTCTGCAAGGGCATTTGTTCAAGAGCTTATGAGGGGAAGCTCTGCTGGCTTCCATCATTCTACCAAGTGCATACAAAAATTTGTTTTTGTTTTTTTGATTTCCCTTTATTCTTTGCACAGTGTAGCTTCGCCTCATTAACTTTACTCTGAAGCAAATGCCCTTGCAGAGTGCAACTGCACTTGCATAGTGCACAATCTATTTGCCTTTAGCAAATCAACCCTAAGGCCCCTTTCACACTGGGGCGGTGAGCCGCGGTGACGGTAAAGCAGCGCTATATTTAGCGCTGCTTTACCATCGTTTTCACCGCGGTTTTCGGCCGCTCGCGGTGCGGTTTTACCCCCCGCGAGCGGCCGAAAAAAAGGGTTAAACACCCCCCGCAGAGCGCCGCCGTAGCCGCGGTATTGCCGCGGTAACCGCGGTATTGCCGCGGTTTTACCGCGGTCTCCCATTGTAATCAATGGGAAGGAGCGGTATAGGAGCGGTGAACACACCGCTCCTATCCCGCTCCAAAGATGCTGCTAGCAGGACTTTTTTTGTCATCCTGCTAGCGCACCGATCCAGTGTGAAAGCCCGCCAGCTTTCACACTGGAGTTAAAGGGGCAGGATTTTTTCATGCGGTGAACAGGCGCTATTTTTAGCGCTGCACCGCATGAAAAACGCCCCAGTGTGAAAGGGGCCTTATAGATGTGACAGTTTGTGTATTAGTTCTGGCGTAATATTATAAGGCTGTTAAGATTGACTTTGGAGATCAAAGCATAATCACCTAAAGAGACACAGTCACTTTGTCCATTGAAGGCAGTGTCTGCTAACAATATTTTTTATAAAATATAATAATAAATGTCTTACCTGGCTATAACTGCATATTTTTTTAAATGATCCTACACATTTATGTTGAAGTAAAACTATAGGGAAAATAATTTTTTTTCATTTTGGATAGAGTAAGGGAGGGTCCTATTGGGGAGAATTACCTGCACTTCCTGTCCCATAGCCAAAATAAGTGAGAAAAAGTCCCTGCAAATGAAAGTGATAGTAAAGGCTTGTTGTTTTTTTTTTTTTTTAAATAACAAACATGTTATACTTACCTGCTCTGTGCAATGGTCTTGCACAAAGAAACCCAGATCTCCTCTTCTCGGAGTCCCCCGGCAGTGCTCCAGGCCCCTCCCTCCTCCTGAGTGCCCCAGAGCAAGCAGCTTGCTGTGGGGGCACCCAAGCAGGCTCACTCCTGAGCCAAAGCTCTGCGTGTCCATTCACACACAGAGCCAGCCCTGCCCCCTCTCTCTTCTAATTGGCTCACTAGCTGTGCCTGAGCATTGGCTCCCGTTGCTGCCTCAGCCAATGAGGAGTGAGAGTCCCAAAGTGGCAAGGCTGTCATGCACATCGCTAGAATATCCTCCAGTCCCTTTATTAGTTTTGTTGCCCTTCTCCGTACTCGCTCCATTTCCAGTACAGCCTTCCTGAGGACTGGTGCTCAGAACTGGACAGCATACTCCAGGTGCGGCCAGACCAGAGGCTTGTAGAGTGGGAGAATTACTGCTTTATGTCTTTAGTCAATCCCCTTTTAAATGCATGCCAATATTCTGTTTGCTTTGTTAGCAGCAGCTTGAGCCTATCATCTACTAGGACTCCCAGGTCCTTTTCCATCCTTGATTACCCCAGTGGTTCTCCCCCAGTGAGTAGACTGCATTCATATTTTTGCCACCCAAATGCATTATTTATAAAAATTTCCACATTAAACCTCATTTGCCATGTAGTTGCCCAACCCATTAATTTGTTCAGATCTACTTGCAAGGTTACCACATCCTGAGGAGAAGTTATTGCCCTGCTTAGCTTAGTATCGTCTGCAAATACAGAGATTGAACTGTTTACCCCATCCTCCAGGTCGTTTATGAATAAACTAAATAGGATTGGTCCCAGCACAGAACCCTGGGGGAACCCACTACTCACCCTGGACCATTCTGAGTATTCCCCATTTATCACCACCCTCTGAACTCGCCCTTGTAGCCAGTTTTCAATCCATGTCATGTACTCACCCTATGGTCTATGCCAACTGACCTTATTTTGTACAGCAAAGGTTTATGGGGAACTGTGTCAAATGCTTTTGCAAAATCCAGATACACCACGTCTACTGCCTTCCTTTATATAGATGGCAGCTCACCTCCTCATAGAAGGTTAATAGATTGGTTTGGCAAGAACTCTTCATGAATCCATGCTGATTACTGCAAATTATACCATTTTCATTACTAAAATCTTGTATATAATCCCTTATCATCCCCTCCAAGCGCTTGCATACTATCGATGTTATGCTAACTGGTCTGTAATTCCTAGGGATGTATTTTGGCCCTTTTTAAAATATCGGTGCTACATTGGCTTTTCTCCAATCAGCTTTATAGTATAGTTATACTTAAAAAAAAACTCAGGTCTGCCATGTTAAATCTTGCACAACTCTTCCAGTTTTGATCCAGGGGAAAATGCTAAATTCCTGGAAAACCCAACTGGAATAGTTGGGGTGTTTACCTCAATAAAGCAAGATCACAGTGTTGTACATTGCACTATCATAATGCAGAAAGGTACTAATTCATATAATGTTGACATTGCCAGGTAATTGACTATTTTTGCCTTCCTGCAGAAATTTGGTAGCTATGGACACTGGTCTTTGCCCCTGTACCCCCAAAAATAAAGCATTAAGCTGCTTACTGGACACAGGAAAAAATATCATTGGATCTAATAAGTTAACAGTGGCCTTTTCAACCACGTTATTCTTATATGAGGAATGCCTTTTCAAATAAATGTCCAGTGTGGTTGAGATTAAAAAGACTACTAGATATTTATATACACGTACAGTATACTGCAAAAAAAAAAATATTTTAAGTAGATCTTTAAGTGATGACGTATTAAAGATTTGTAGCTAGGTCCTTGGCAGGGCAACACTGGTCTTTGGAATAGAATTTTCCAGATCCTTTAAATTGGGTGCAATGCATGAGATTATGTTTTTATTAGAAAAACAAGATATTTCCTTAGTTGTCATAAGAGACACTGCATCCCTGTCATGCATTTACTGCAGATGTGCAACTTCCAAGACCAGGATAAAACTTAAAATGTCAGAAAAGTTACAGATATTGTCTGAGGTATGTTATTTAATGCAGTAAGCTGCCTGTAACTGGTTCTCAAGCTCCGTGCAAACTTCTGTAAGAGGCAGGAAGTTGATTTACTAAAGGCAAAAGGGCTGTTCATTTTGCAGGGGAATGCCACGTACACACGGGTGGAATTTCCGTCCAAAAAATCTTGGATGGTTTTCCAAAGGAATTCCGCTCAAGCTTGTCTTGCATACACATTTCTGAACTTTGAACTCTGAACTTTCGACCGTCAATAATGTGGTGACGTACAACACTACGATGAGCCGAGAAAATTAAGTTCAGTGCCTCCAAGCATGTGTCAAATTGTTTCCGAGCATGTGTCAAATTGTTTTCGAGCATGCGTGATTTTTTGCGAGTCCGAATTGCATACAGACGATCGCATTTTCGGATAGGAACTTTTCGTGACCGAAAAATAGAGAACCTGCTCTCAATCTTTTGCTGGCTGGAATTCTGCCAGCAAAAGACCGATGGAGCATACACACGCTCGCATTTTCCGACAAAAAGCTCTCATCTGAGTTTTGCTGGGGGCATTTCCGATGGTGTGTATGCGGCAGAAGTTGCACTTTGGGAAATTTTCCCCACAGTGTAGTAAATGAGGTAAAGCTCTGCTGACTTCCATCATCCAATGTGCAGGCAAATTATTATTTTTTTTTTTCCTAGCAGTAATTGAATATCCTTCTGTATTAGGTATGCCCTAAGCTTTTTCAAAATGAACAGCCTGCTAGCCTTTAGTAAATCAACTCCAGTGAGTAAATAATAGGAGCAGGGGTAAGGATTTGGGGAAATCCTGTTTAAAAAATTAGTATAGTTGCCTTGTTTGCAAGAAATAGTTCATAATTTTTTTATCAATTATAAAGACGTACGGCTATTTGTTCATTTGGATGCATGATCCCAATATTGAATATCATAATAGCTGTGTGGTTTATGTCTATAGACAGTATTCCAATACTAAAATAAAAATGAGGGTAAACCTACCACAATCTTTTTTAATACTACATACAACCTTCAAGTAAAATACAACATTCTTTATTTATGATGTGTGATTTAGGTCTTCTCATGTATTCTCTAATTAGCAATGCAGATGCTATATTTAGGTTATAACTGTATAGCTTACTTTTCTTACAGTACTTAAAAACTAGAATCGTTTTGCTATCAACCAGAAACAGAAAACAGTAGTTCTTTAAAATTAACAGGTCAACACATATAAATATTTTAATGTTACATAGTTACATAGTAGGTGAGGCTGAAAAAGACACAAGTCCATCAAGTCCAACCTATGTGTGTGATTATATGTCAGTATTACATTGTATATCCCTGTATGTTGTGGTTGTTCAGGTGTTTATCTAATTGTTTGGTGAAACTATCAACGCCCCCCCCCCCCCCCCCCGCTGAGACCACCACCTGTTGGAAGGGAATTCCACATCCTTGCTGCTCTTACAGTAAAGAACCCTCTACGTAGTTTATGGTTAAACCTCTTTTCTTCTAATTTTAATGAGTGGCCTCGTGTCTTGTTAAACTCCCTTCTGCGAAAAAGTATTATCCCTATTGTGGGGTCACCAGTACGGTATTTGTAAATGTAAATCATATCTCCTCTCAAGCGTCTATTCTCCAGAGAGAATAAGTTCAGTGCTCACCCCCTTGATCATAACTAATATCCTCCATTTCCAGTACATCCTTCCTGATACTCTAGGTGCGGCCGGACCAGAGTCTTGTAGAGTGGGAGAATTATTGCTTTATCCCTGGAGTTAATTTCTTTTTTTAATGCATGCCAATATTCTGTTTGCTTTGTTAACAGCAGCTTGGCATTGCATGCCATTAATGAGCCTATCATCTACTAGGACTCCCAGGTCCTTTTCCAGCCTAGATTCCCTCAGAGGTTCTCCGCCTAGTGTATAGATTACATTCATGTTTTTTCCACCCAAATGCATTATTTTAATTTTTTTTTTACATTAAACCTCATTCGCCATGTAGTTGTCTACCCCATTAATTTGTTCAGATTTTCTTGCAAGGTTTCCACATCCTGCGGAGAAGTTATTGCCCTGCTTAGCTTAGTATTGTCTGCAAATTCAGAGATTGAACTGTTTACCCCATCCTCCAGGTCATTTATGAATAAATTAAATAGGATTGGTCCCAGCACAGAACCCGGTGGAACCCCACTACCCACCCCTGACCATTCTGAGTATTCCCCATTTATCACCACCCTCTGAACTCGCCCTTGTTGCCAGGTTTCAATCCATGTACTCACCCTATGGTCCATGCCAACGGATCTTATTTTGTACAGTAAACGTTTATGGGGAACTGTGTCAAGCGCTTTTGAAAAATCCAGATACACCACGTCTACTGACTTCCTTTATCTAGATGCCTTCCTCATAGAAGAAAAATAGATTGATTTGGCAAGAACGATTCTTCATGAATCCATGCTGATTACTGCTAATGATCCCTTTTAAATTACTAAAATCTTGTATATAGTCTCTTATCATCCCCTCCAAGAGCTTGCATACTATAAATGTTAGGCTAACTGGTCTGTAATTCCCAAGGATGTATTTTGGGCCCTTTTTAAATATTGGTGCTACATTGGCTTTTCTCCAATCAGCTGGTACCATTCCAGTCAGTAGACTGTCAGTAAAAATTAGGAGCAATGGTCCGGCAATTACTTGACTGAGTTCCCTAAGTACCCTTGGGTGCAAGCCATCCGGTCCCATTGATTTATTAATGTTAAGTTTCCTAAGTCTAATTCTAATTCTGTCCTCTGTTAGCCATGAAGGTGCTTCCTGTGATGTGTCATGAGGATAAGCATTGCAGTTTTGGTTACTAAAGCCCCCCAAATCCTTTGTGAAGACTGAGAACAAGAATAAATTCAATACCTTCGTCATCTCCCCATTCTTTGTAACCAGATTGTTTTCGATTTATGATCTGCTCCTCCTAACAAAAGACAAAATCTACCAGAGAAATAGCCGGACTCTGGAAACAGACCTCTTCTCTCACCCTTGGTATGGCCATTCACATAATCAATGCTCATGCTCATATGGAATACCTCTTTGCCAAAATACATATGAATATTGATAAATTCCACCGACAATGGCAGTTCTGATTATCAGACCTCAGAGCACAACTAAGTACCTAGCCTTCTGCCTAGTCAACCCTTAAGGAACTAACGCACCTCCTCACACCATGTATTATATTTTACCTTTAGCTGGATCGTATAGAGCCATCTAGGTTTTATGGCTATCTACTAACAAAATCATATTGATCATGTGAATGATTTTTGAAAAGTACAATACAACCCGTTCCTGCTCTTCTTCTATGTACACATATATTCTCATGTATTCACGTTTCAAAGGAAGTGTGCCCTACCCGCTTCAATTTCATATACATTGTTTTACTCTTTATATGTCAAAGGGAAAATTTTCAATAAAAGAATATTGAAAAAAAAAATTAAAAACAACCTGCGTCCCTACAATCCATACTAGGCCCTTCGGCTCTGGTAAGTATTTTAAGGGGAAACCCACACCAAAATAAAAAAATGGCATGGGGCGCCTCCCGCTGCTAAATAAACTAAGGGGTGGGGCCCCCCAATGGTGTCACCAGGTGACCCCGCTCCCTTGAGCCGTAATCCAAAGACATGCTGGTAGGTTAATTAGATCCTGTCGATAAAATTGGCCAAATATGTGTATGTTGTATGTGTATGTGTTTGTAAGCGTGTCAGGACCCCACAGGGAAAGGACCGCACTATACCACAGATGGACACCAGTGGCAAAAGCGCCCTGAGGCGATTCAGTTCGCATAGGTTGCGCTATACAAGTCATTCATTCATTCGTTCACTCAATCGATTGGGCATGGCTGGGCTTTCAATCAGCGGGAGCCAGCGTCAAGTGTGGACCTCTATTTTTTGGGTCGGCTGCCAGCATTCACCGTGATTGATATTGGAGCTACATTGGGGACATTTTTTTATTTTTTTTAATAGCGGACTTGTCAAAAACGGGCTCCTCTCTTTATTTACACTACTCTTTTTCTTTTGGTGAATGAATAGGGGTAGTATGTACCCCATATTTATTCATACCGGCGCGGGAGCGAGGGGGCATCCATATTCCGATAAGTCCCTCACCCCCAGACCTCCACAACCACTGGCCAGGGTTGTGTGAAAGAAGCCCTTGTCCCCATCAAGGGCCAAAGCACCCCCCCATGATGAGAGCATGTATCCTTGTATGGTCCAGGAGGGGGGCTGCTCGCTCGTCCCCCTCTTTCCTGGCTTTCCAGGCTGCAAGGTCAGATAAAGGTCTGGTATGGATTTGGGGGGGGTAACATTTTTCTTTTCCTGCATGCAAAACGCTCCCAAGCATGAGTGTGCATGGAGCCTAATTCATGCATCAAGATCCCTGTGTAAAATAGCTCCTACATTTACTATCCATAGTACTAGTCGTAGCAATACATACAAATCGGCTCACGCCATGTTAATAACTCTACAATTTTCCATATATTTAAAGCAAAAATAATTTATTTTATCCATTGTAGTTAATAAGCTTAGATACTGATCTATAAATGTTTTCAGAAGATTTTTTTTCTAAGAATTTCCATGTACCAATAAATTCCACTTAAAAACATCACTCACAGAAAAGAGTTAAAATAATATTTAACATAGTCCAGCTGCAGAGCATCCGTTGTATATGGAAATCACATTATTGAGTATTTATAGTGTCATTCCACAGTACATCTTATGAATCATCCAAATGCATTACTGCAGCAACCGTTTCATTAGCCAACATGCCTGCTAGGGCAACAACCCAATCAAACCCAAATAATACGAGTTAAGTTTTAACTGGTAGTTTATATAAATTAATATAGTAATAATATAAATAATATTTATATGAATAATAAATAAATATGAAGAATAAAAATTTTCACTTTCATATAACCATGGTTTTAAGGAATAGAAGGACTAGCGCCATCATCACAAAGGAGAAAAGTAATTTATTATGATTCCATAAAAGCAGAATAAAATAAGGTAACTTTTTTGACACTGAAAATGCCATTACTGTGCAATGCATGATTTCTCTCAGTGAGCCTGCAGGCTGAACAAGAGAAAGTCAGGGGATTCCCCCATCTATGCTATCTATAGTATGGACGGAAGAAACTCCACTATTAGCTGTAACCCACAACTGCCTGAATACCCATTAAACATGCATTGTTGTTTGTTTGCCTTTAACTAAGGCCCCTTTCACACTGGGGCGGTGCGGGGCGGCGACGGTAAAGCAGCGCTATATTTAGCGCTGCTTTACCATCGTTTTTCCCGCGGTATGCGGTCGCTAGCGGGGTGGTTTTAACCCCCGCTAGCGGCCGCAAAAGGGTTAAAAACCTCCGCAAAGCGCCGCTGCAGCGGCGGTTTGCGGGCGGTATCCCCGCGGTTTCCCATTGATTTCAATGGGAACGAGCGGTATAGGAGCGGTAAATACACCGCTCCTATACCGCTCCAAAGATGCAGCTAGCAGGACTTTTTTTACCGTCCTGCTAGCGCACCGCTCCAGTGTGAAAGCCAGCCGGCTTTCACACTGGAGTGAATGGGGCCGGTTTTTTCAGGCGGTGTACAGGCGCTATTTTTAGCGCTGTACCGCCTGAAAACCGCCCCAGTGTGAAAGGGGCCTTACTGTTTCCCTTCCCCTTTCCGTAGCTAGAAGATGCTCTGTATAGCTAGTCCCACCCACTTTTCAGTGTTTTTTTTCGTTTCTGTTTTGAGCATGTAATTGCTGGAGCTAGACATATTAAGATTTTTTGACTTAACAGGTATCCATCTGTGAAGATCTGCACACATTTTTGATTAACCACTTCAGCCCCGGAAGATTTTACCCCCTACCTGACCAGAGCACTTTTTACAATTTGGCGCTGCATCGATTTAACTGACAATTGCACGGTCATGCGACGTTGTACCCAAACAAATTTTGCGTCTTTTTTTCCCCACAAAAGCTTTCTTTTGGTGGTATTTGATCACCTCTGCGTTTTTTATTTTTCACGCTATAAACAAAAGAAGAGCAACAACTATGCCACATTTAAAAAAAAATATGTTTTTCCTGAATTTAGACCGATATATATTCTTCTACATATTGTCGGTAAAAAAAAAAAATCGCAATAAGCGTATGTTGATTGGTTGTTGGAAAGTTAAAGTGTCTACAATATATGGGATAGATTTATGCCATTTTTATTATTGATTAGTTTTTTACTAGTAATGGCGGCGATCTGCTATTTTTATCTGGACTGCGATATTGCGGCAGACACATCGGACATTGTTGACACATTTTTGGGACCATTGACAATTATACAGCGATCAGTGCTATTAAAATGCTCTTATTACTGTATAAATGTCACTGACAGGGAAGGGGTTAACACTAGGGGCAATCAAGGGGTTAACTGTGTTCCCTAGGTGTCTAACTGTAGGGGGGATGGGACTGACTGGAGGAAGTGACAGATCGGTGTTCATCCGTAGTATGAACACACAATCTGTCTCTACTCCAATGAACACACAGATCCCGGTTCTCGCTCTGTCACGAGCGATCGTGGGAGACTGGCATCAGCTCCGGGTACATGCTGTGGACACATGCGCCCCTAGTGGCCAAAAGCCGAAGCCACATAAGGTAATGTTGTTTCTGCCGCAGTAAAACTGCGGTGGCTGGTCGGCAAGTGGTTAAAGTTTTCTACGATCTGCAAGATGTAATTTGGATCAAGTCACTGTCTGCTAATTTTACCGAGACTGTAAGTTACAGCAGTGTTTCTCAACCTTTTTTCAGTCAAGGCACTCTTTAAAATTCTGCACAATGTTGTGGCACCCCATTGTAAAAACAAAACTAATAGTTTTACATAATGCAGCAACATCCACACACGTTCCCAAAGCAGTATGGGAAAGCCATCCGGCTTTCACACTGGAGTGAAAGGACCCGCTTTTTTCAGGAGCTACACAGGCGCTATTTTTAGCGCTGTAGCTCCTGAAAAACGCCCCAGTGTGAAAGCACCCTAAAAGTAAATGAGCAAAAGGCCGTGGGTGAAAATACATCAGTTCATTATGAGTATGATGTATGAAATAAGGAAAAAACAATATATAGTTGCGCTACTTGCAAATCAAAAGTGAAACAAAGCAGCCGGCATCAACAATGATACAATTGTGACAATAAATGAAAAATAAAAAATGCAGCGCTGAAAAAAACTGATTAAAGTGATATATCCAAATAAATGCATATAATAAACCAGTAATAAAAAATAGGTGAAAAAATAAAAACACTTGCCCAATGCCTCTCACGGCATAGGACAGGCTATGTACCCAACATGTTTCATACAAGAGTACGAGGTTTATGCCCCAGTTGATGTACTCTCGTACAAAACATTTCGGGTACATAGCCTGCTGGCCAAATTTACCATGCTTTTTATTGTCTGCATTCATCTTTTTGATGTTTTGTACCATTTTGTATTGCTTATTCTATTTTAAATACATTTTTTACCGGAGTGACCTGCTCTATGTGGAGGCTTTTTTTTTTCTCTTTTTTTTTTTCTCCATGAAACATCTCATATGTTGAGTATACCCCCTTCTGAATCGGTATTTGGACGTGCCTATCGCATATGTGACATCTTGATATATGCACCGTGGCCATATCATCTGATGCCATGTCACCTCAAAGGGAAGAACCGCTGTTGTGGATTACTCTTTATGCCTGATTGACTCACCGCTATGATGTGTGGGTCCACACCATTTGGTAAGAGTACCCATTTCTTTCATTTTAAAGTTTGTTTTCCTTTCTACTGCGTGCTGGAAGAGGAGGTATATGCATCCCTAAGGCATTTCATATATTTGGTTCTCCATGCATTAAACCAGGTGACCCCCTGTGGTGAAAATCCCATACTGCTTTGGGAACTGGCATTGAACTATATAGTTCTACATCCACATCACTGTTATACGGACTTTGTGTGTATGTTTATGTTCTATTGTGTTTATCACGTGCATTTTTTTCACTTTCATTGTGTTGAAGTGGACTTCATTATTAGCACACAGAGGACACTTTTTATTTATGATTCACTGTCCTATGCCGTGAGAGGCATTGGGCAAGTGTTTTTCTTTTTTCACCTATTTTTTATTACTGGTTTATTATATGCATTTATTTGGATATATCACTTTAATCAGTTTTTTTTCAGCGCTGCATTTTTTATTTTTCATGATGTATGAAATACAGGTATTTAAAGTGGGGTGCCCCTTAAAAAAATTTTTTTAAAAGTCAGTAGCTACAAATACTGCAGCTGCTGACTTTTAATAATCGGACACTTACCTGTCCCAGGGTCCAGCGATGTGGGGGAACGAAGCCCCCCCTCATTCCCTGCTCTGCTCGCGGTGCCGGCATTCTTACTGTGGGCGCCCGGCAGTGGCTTCACAGCCGGGCACCCACTGCGCATGCGTGAGCGGCGCCACGCGCCGTGATACGCCGCGCAGTCATCAGGGACCTGTCACGTGTCCCAGATGACTGACTGTGGCGAGGGGAAGTGATGTCAGGGCCCGGGCACTGAAGGAGGCAGACTATGAGGGACCCCCTAGCAACAGGCATTTAGAGGTGAGTTAAAAAAAAAATTCCAATAATTTTTTTTTTCATGAATTTTAAGCCATTTCGTTTTTTTTTTGGTTGAAACACCACTTTAATATATGTACACTGTTGCTGTAAAATGTATATAGTACTTTGTGAAGTTATACAGTTACATGTAAACTGTAATCTCACCACAAACACTTTTATAGCCTTAACCTTGTTTAAATAACTTGTATTAATAAAAAATAAATAAATAGTTTAGAATGGTGAATAGTGAGTCTTATCTGCTCTGCATTAATCCCGATGTGATTACATACAAAATAATAGCAAAACAGTCTGTTTACCAGGCTCTGTGAAACTTTGGGCCAAAAGCAAAAACAAAAACAAAAAACAACAATTTGTTTATATTGTTTTATTTTATTAATTTATTCATCATATTCTCTCTTTTTTGGGGAAGATTGTAAGATTGTAAGCTCCTTGAGGGCAGAAACTGATGTGAATGTACAATGTATATGTAAAGCGCTGTGTAAATTGACGGCGCTATATAAGTACGGTACCTGAAATAAAAAAAATAAAAAAAAAATAGTAAAAAAATAAAAAATAATACCTTCCAAAACAAGTGAAACAGATCTAATCATTGTACATTACGCTTTTTGTGTTATCCACTGCTGTCAGAGTTTACAAATAATCTACAAAGATCAGTAGAAGGGCAATAATGACAGTAATATTAACGTAGTGAGTTTACCAACAACAGAACCAGGCAAGTTTACAGATTACTAGATTATGAACAAAAGGTAATACATTTGACACAAATTTAACGTGTACAATATAAAGTAAGCCTTAAAGTGGATGTAAACCCGATTTATGAAATTTGAGCTGGGCACCTCTATCTGTAGTGTTTTTCTTGTCTCTCTCCAAAGCACTGAGTCCCGTGGCTTTCTTCTGCTCCGTAGCTCTGTTATCAGCCTGATAACTTCTGACAAGTTCTCCGACACAAGAGATAAAAGCAGCCTGAAATTTGTGTCATGGGAGGTTGCTATAAATATATTAGCAGACAGCTTGCCTTCTCACAGCAGAGCTCTGCACATTCCTTCCTTCCTTTGTCATTGTGGAGTGGGGGGGTGTGCCTTTCCTCCAATCAGCTGTCTTGGTTGTATGGCTAGACTTCACACTTAGCGTTGAACCGGAAGAGAAAATCTGTAACATGATCTGCACTTTCTAAAGGATATATAGAGCTGAAGACAGCAGATATACATGTAAAACGTATGTAGGGAGATTTGTTTTATCCCTGTGCATCATCTGAGGCTTTTCACTTCACTGGGTATATGTGAGGGTTTACATCCACTTTAAGATGAATCGCTAATCAACTATTGATCATCAACTATTTAATTCTTGTTTAGTTGCAGTACACATTGGAGTTTGAACTCTGATTGATATGGGCTACTGCATAATATTGCTGTTTAAACTGTGAACTCAATTATAGCTAATTGTCATAATATAGCTTAATACTGATTAATTGCTGATAATAGTCCCTAACGATCTAAAACATCTGTTCCGTGTCAGAGAATTATGATTTTCAAGTAACATCTCAATATTGTTACAAAGATATATTTTTATTCTGTAAATAAAAAAGAAAGAAGCATAGTCCATCAAACACTTATACACGACTAAACCAGAAATGTTAGAATGAATATAATTTGGATTAGAAGCCAGAAATCTTGTGCTGGAAAATGCAGATATGGTAAACATGTACTGTACTTAGGAAAAAAATATGAAATTATCATTTCAAAGTCCATGATTTGAAAAAGAGCCATGAAGAGTTTTAAGTAAAGGAAATAACATTTCATGTTGAAGTTTCTGTGTTTCTTTGGATTTTGAAAGTTCTACATCCGGTATGTCAAACTCAAGTAAAACATTGAGCCATATTGAGAGGACAAAATATTCAAAGTAACTGCATTATGTCTACTCCGGACTTAACCTAAACTTAACTTACAATATTTAATTTGAAAGAATAATAGCCATAATTTATTTTCAGAAGTATTTTCCTGAAGAACAGCTGGGGGCATGGATACCGTTACTTGTCTTCCTACTTTGCATTGCACATGTGGAGGCTTTGAGAGACTTCATATGTAGAAAAATGGTGGGACATGGAGGATTTATGAGAGTGTTGCTGTAGATTTTGTAGATTTGATATTCTTTTTCCTTGGGAGGGTTTCTGACAGTTTTTCGTTTACCGTATATGTTATTGAAGTTTGACTATATATTGTTTGATATATATATATATATATATATATATATATATATATATATATATATATATATATATATATATATATATATATATATATATATATATATATATATATAAATAAATGTATAGATAGTTGTTTTGTACATATTGTTTATAGTTTTGTTTACTTTTGTAGAATGTACAATTCATGTTATAGAATAAACAATTAAGGTATTGATCCTGAAGAAGCAAACTCTTTGCAAAACTCAGTGGTCCCGTACGCCCTAATATGCAAATGCAAGACAAACTATTTTCATAAATGTTTTGCTTTCAATGGTGTTTTCTACTTTACAGTTTTTTTCTCTATGGAATAAAAATGTATTATTTTATCATATGTGTATGATTTCTCAGTGGAACATACATAGTCCCATCTATGGTCTCCCTGCCTTGTCTGGCACTTAAAAAGTGGGGTGTTTTTGTTCTCTTGGCTTACAGAGACTTCCACTAACCTTAGCCAATGCTTCAGAATAAATGTTGCAGTACTCTGCAAGTAAAAAATACAAATAGCTTTACCAGTTTAAAAAAAGTATGTATATATATATATATATATATATATATATATATATATATATATATTGTGGTAATGTGGTACCCCACCAGTGCATGTACCCAGAATTCTCAACCAGATGGGTTGAGGGGCTCAAGGGTAGTTGTTTGTATGAGAGGAAACTGGCTTTTCAGTTTCCTCATTATTTAGTAAAGTCCGCTTTGGGACCTGAAGCCTGGGGATTTCTTAGAGATCCGGGTGGGATGAAATCCCCAGTCCTGGGTCCAGAATTTGAGACTCACCAGCACACTGATTGTTCAGGTGTGTGTTGGCCTGATAGTAGGGTCAGGACCATGGTTCTGGACTCCACCCCAGAGAGACAGGAGGTCTCTAGGAGTCCAGAGATTGCAGGTGTGCACTAATCAAAGCCAGAGACCCAAGTCTGAGGACCAGTACAGCAAGAAGCTGTAAGCTGGGTGCACCAAGTTGTTTGCTAGAAAAGTCTGTAGGAGACAGACAAGGGCCTGGAGGGTAAGGCCAGAGCAGAGTGCTGCAATTGAGAGCCAACTAGGCTAAAATGTAATTTTTGTTGTTGACGGAAAGCTATGCTGAAACCCCTGCGAGGGAAACTTATCTGTGTTTATGGAACTTTCTTGTAATAAAAATGGGCAAACAAAGCCCTTAAAAAGAAGAACCAGTGAGTGGCGGAGTCCTTCAAGCTTTATCTTTGATGCTGATCCTTTACAATATATATATATATATATATATGTACATATGTATGTGTATATATATATATATATATATATATATATATATATATATATATATATAGTGCCTTGAAAAGTATTCGTACCCCTTGAAAATCAAGCAAAAACGTAAATGTATATTATTGGTATTTTATGTGATAGACCAACACAATGTGGCACATAATTGTGAAGTGGAAGGAAAAGGATAAATGGTTTTCAAATGTTTTTTCACATAAATATGTGAAAAGTTTGGCGTGCATTTGTATATAAAGCCCCCTTTAGTCTGATACCCCTAACTAAAATCTAAGGGAACCAATTGCCTTCAGAAGTCACATAATTAGTAAAAAAGAGTCCACCTGTGTGTAATTTAATCTCAGTATAAATACAGCTGTTCTGTGAAACCCTCAGAGGTTTGTTAACCCTAGTGAAGAAACAGCATCATGAAGGCCAAGATATATACCAGACAGGTCAGGGATAAAGTTGTGGAGACATTTAAAGCAGGGTTAGGTTATAAAAAAATATCCCAAGCTTTGAACATCTCGTAGAGCACTGTTCAATTATCTTTCTCTTCTTTCTTCTTTTCTATTACTCTCTTCTCTTATTACCTATTATGACAACAAGATGACTCCCCAGGGTCTACCCTGTGGAGCCCATTGTACCTATCCCCTGAACGGCTGTGATTTTTAAAAAGTGAAGTTCACTTACAGTTTTCTTTCCTATGCACCTTGTTTTTTGTTACCTTATCTTGCAAGCCATATTATCACAGTTATCTATTAATAACTACATCACTTGGAGCAATAAAAATAAAAATAAAAAAAATAAAAAAAAGATTCCAGCTGTGGTAATCCACTCTTGCTATCCAGCAATGGCTGATCACTTCTCCGGGGTCCAGCGATGGGTGATCTCTCCCGATGAGGTCCGGTGTAGCGCAACATGTCTCCACGGAGACACTGCGGGAATCCCGTTGATGGCCTGATAAGGTCTTAGCTGATGAGGACGGGGACACCCGTCACCTGACCCCGCCCCCCTCTGACGCAAAGGGAAACCCCCCGCCCCCCTCTGACGCAAGGGGAAACCCCAGGCTTCCCCAGTGATGTGCGGGTGACCCCGCCCCCCTCTGATGTAACGGAAACCTGCGTTACATCAGAGGGGGCGGGGTCCCCTGTACATCACTGGGGAAGCCTGGGTTCCCCTTGCGTCAGAGGGGGGCGGGGTCAGGTGACGGGTGTCCCCGTCCTCATCAGCTAAGACCTTATCAGGCCATCAACGGAATTCCCGCAGTGTCTCCGTAGAGACAGGATGCGCTTCGCTGGACGTCATCGGGAGAGATCACCCATTGCTGGACCCCGGAGAAGTGATCAGCCATCACTGGATAACAAGAGTGGATTACCACCACTAGAATCTTTTATTTTTTTTTATTTTTTTTAATAAAGGACTTTTCCCAACGGTGTCTGTGTGTTTTTTAACAATTTTTTACACTTTCTTTGTGAAATGGTAGGGGTACTTTTGTACCTCCTTACCATTTCAAACGGGGGCGGGATCTGGGGGTCCCCTTGTTAAAGGGGGCTTCCAGATTCTGATAAGCCCCCTGCAGACCCCCACAACCACCGGCCAGGGTTGTGGGATGAGGCCCTTGTCCCCATCAACATGGGGACATGGTGCTTTGAGGGGTCGCAGACCCCCAAAGCATCCTCCCAATGTTGAGGGCATGTGGCCTGGTAAGGTTCAGGAGGGGGGCTCTCTCTCATCCCCCCTTTTTTCCTGCGGCCTGCCAGGTTACGTGCTCGGCTAAGGGTCTGGTATGGATTTTTGGGGGAACTCCACACCATTTTTTTTTTAATTTTGCGTGGAGTTCCCCCTAAAATCCATACCAGACCTGAAGGGTCTGGTATGGATATTTGGGAGGAACCCCACATCATTTTTTTTTTATTTGACCCGGGGTTATATCCAATATCCATACCAGACCTAAAAAGGGCCTGGTAATTGAATTTGGGGGGAACCCCACGCTTTTTTTTTTTTTTTTTTATCAATGACTTTCAATGACTGTTCTCTGTATTACGGGAGCTGACAATTCATTATAGCGAGTACTTTTTTTCTGGCAGAAATTACACTTTGTGCAGGGACAGTTCTAAGCACGGGAAACATGCGCCCCTTTACAGGCATACTATACACACACCCCAGGTACGAAATGTAAAGGAATATTACACTTTTATTGTTTCACTTTAAGCATTATTACAATCACTGCTCCTGAAAAAATCCCCAAACACTTTTTAAGACAATAACTTGCATATTAGCCTTTAAAATTAGCACTTTTGATTTTGAACGTTCGAGTCCCCTAGACTTAAATAGGGTTCTAAAGTTCACGCAAAGTTTAGGTCTGTTCGCAGGTTCTGGTGTGAACCGAACCGGGGGGTGTTTGGCTCATCCCTACTTGCCAGTCTTAGATGTATTGGCTGCAATAGTTTTCTGTTTTAGATTAAGAACATGTTCTGCAAGTACAGGAATGAGTGTAGTCCCTTTTGGACAGGAAGCATGTTATTTGCAGAATTACCAGATGAAAATAAAGAAAAAAAGCATTAAAATAAATCAATGTAACCAATGTAAGGACTTTTAAGCTGCAATATATTACATTTTTGATTTTGGGTTTAGATACACTTTAAGAAAGCTATTAGAGGAGCAGGTAGAGGGCTGTCTGGGAGGTAGAAGATGGTAATCATTGTAAGGAAGTGACAAAGAAGTTTGCCTTTGCTTTGCTTAATGTTAACAACCCAAGGAAATCGTTCTGTAATTTTATAAGGCCAACTACGAGCAAAAAAATAAATAAAATAGTTTCTTTTGGTGGGGCTGAAAGTTGGGTTTTGACGGCTTGCCGACCGCCGCATGTACATTTACGTCAGCAGAATGGCACAGCTGGGCAAATGGGAGTACAGGTATGTCCCTTTGAATTTGCTGCCATGTGGTCACGTGTGCGCCGCCCGCGGCACGCACGCGACCCTGACGCGAGGATACCCGGGGATACCCGCGATCGTCTCACAGAGCTGAAGAACAGGGAGATGCTAATGTAGACACGCATCTCCCCATTCTGCCTAGTGACACTGTCAAATTGGAAATCAGGAAGAACTCCGGACAGCCGCACACTGGGAAAATTAAAATTCAAAAGGGTTTATTTAAAAACAAGAATCACTTCAATCCAAAACACAACAAAAAGGGGGTACAGAACTGACGCGTTTCGCACTAGGTCTAGTGCTTACTCATAGCTTACTCCAGGAGCAGGAGCATTCGCTTAGAAGGAGAGTCCTGGAGCGGTGGTTATCTGTTTCTAGTGACACTGTCACTCATCATAGCTCCCTGTGATCGGGAGCTATGATCAGTGATGTGTCACACGTAGCCACGTCCCCTAACAGTTAGAATCACTCCCTAGAACACACTTAACCCCTTCCTAGTCAGTTAGTGGTTAACCCCTTCACTGCCAGTGTCATTTTTACAGTAATCAGTGCAATTTTATAGCACTGATCGCTGTAAAAATGACAATGGTTCCAAAAACGTGTCAAAATTGTCCGATGTGTCCGCCATAATGTCGCAGTCACGATAAAAATCGCAGATCATCGCCATTACTAGTAAAAAAATATTAATAAAAATGCCATAAAAATAACCCCTATTTTGTAGACACTATAACTTTTGCGCAAACCAATCAATAAACGCTTATTGAGATTTTTTATTACCAAAACTATGTAGAAGAATACGTATCGGCCTAAACTGAGGGGAAAAAAATGTTTTATCTATTTTTTGGGAATATTTATTATAGCAAAAAGTAAAAAATAATGTTTTTTTTTTTCAAAATTGTCGCTCTATTTTTGTTTATAGCGCAAAAAAAAAAAAAAACCCAGAGGTGATCAAATACCACCAAAAGAAAGCTCTATTTGTGGGAAAAAAAGGACGTCAATTTTGTTTGGGAGCCACACCGCATGAACGTGCAATTGTCAGTTAAATCGACGCAGTGCCGAATCGCAAAATGTGCTCTGGTCTTTGGCCAGCCAAATGGTCCAGGGCTTAAGTGGTTAACTTCAGACAAAATAGCTTTTTTTACTTTTGAATGACATATGGAAAAATTAAAACTTGTATTGGATTTTTATTTCACTGTGACCTGATTAGGGAAATGTTCTCTTGATTGCGATGCCCATGAAAGAAATGGAGGAGTATGGACAACATCGGGACAGCAAAGCAAGGACAGCAAAGCAAACAACTGGCACTAGGGTAACTGCAGTTTTCTCATTG
Source organism: Lithobates sylvaticus (assembly GCA_028564925.1). Taxonomy (NCBI): domain Eukaryota; kingdom Metazoa; phylum Chordata; class Amphibia; order Anura; family Ranidae; genus Lithobates; species Lithobates sylvaticus. The sequence goes on from CM053028.1 coordinate 413,519,932, forward strand.
ATAATAGCGCACGTCTAATACAATTGGTTAATTTCATCTCATTGGATGTGTCTTGTTGGCAATTAGTAGGGGTTCTCAGTTGATTAACCCTTTTGATGCTAATCGTATTCCTATCACTTCTAATATATCTTTGAAATGTGTTTTTTTATTTTTTTACCCAAAACTTTCAATACATTATGAAGAACAGAGAAGCGTTTCTGAACCCAATAAATTAATATTTTCAGATCTTGATCTTTAAAAGGTGACCATACACTGCAATCAGTTAGATATTAAATTAGATTTAGTGCAAGAGCCTATAATTTGAATTAATTGTTCAAGTGCATCTATTTTGCCTAAATATTGAGTTGTACAAAGATTGGCCAATCAGATTGCATAGTGCATGACCATCTTAAGGGCCAAATTTGGAATGTAGATAGGCCATGACCCACTTGTATTTTCCAAACGATATTTCTTGGGCATTATACAAGACACATGAAAAAAACACCTTTTTTCAAGACATGCTAGAGTGATCAGGAATCTTCAAACTACGGCTCGCCAGCTATTGCAAAACTACACATCCCATGAGGCATTGTAAAACTCTGACATTCACAGACATGACTAGGCGTGATGGGAATTGTAGTTTCTGAACAACTGGATGGCTGTAGTTTGAAAACCCCTGTGCTAGACCATTATTATGCCTCCAAAATTGGGAGTGTGGCATCTACCCAACTTCTCTCTTGTGGACACAAGAACCTATATCTATAGATATATATATCTATAGATATATCTATATATACACGCACACTGAAGTAGGAAGCAATATACATTGGCCCGGAAGTGAATCTGTACACAGGAAGTAGGTGTGTGTTGTGAGGCCAAATCATTTAGACATACACACATGACCCATACAAACGCCACCCCATGTAAAAATAAATAAAAAATTATCTTAATTGGCAAATAAGGATCATCTCTTCCTCAGAGAACAGGGGGGCATGTGGGCGGGAATGGTGAGCGGGGCCTGGTGGTGGGAAGAAATCAGTTTTTGGGTAAGTCTGCACCCCTGATAGGGTGAAGACACCTCCCAAAATTTGCCAGTTTCTCCTTCAAATTTATTCACTTCCTGTCACATAGCCAAACAGGAAGTGAGGGTAAAACCCTACCAATGTCTTTCCTTTGGGACACACAGGTCAATCTAAATAGTTTCCCCATTAGGTATATTGCACTCTAGCATTATGCTGTGTACACCCCAAATTTTTAGGTATCTTGGACTTGGGGTTTATTTACTAATGGCAAATCCATGTTGCACTACAAGTGCACTTAGAAGTGCAGTTACTGGAGATCCGAGAGGGACATGCAAGGAAAATAAAAAAAACAGCATCTTTGCTTCTACATGATTGGATGATAAAATCACCAGTGCTTCCCCTCAGATTTACAGCGAGTATACTTGAATTGCAGAGTGGATTTGCTTTTAATAAACCCCAAAATACCTAATAATTTGGGGTGTACACAACAAAATGCTAGAGTGCAATTTGCCTGATGGGGACACTAGTTAGATTGATCTGTGTGTCCCCAAGGAAAGACATTGTTAGGTTTTTACCCTCACTTCCTGTTTGGCTATGTGACAGGAATGAGGCCAATTTTCAGAAAAGGGACACAAAGTCCAACCTAAAAAAGACAAGCAATTTCCCTCAAGTGCCCACAATTAGAATAGGATTGTCTTGAGCTAGATTTTAGCTCAGTGTTCTAAATCAGTGGTTCTCAACCCTGTCCTCAAGTACCACCAACAGACCATGTTTGCAGGTTTTCATTCATCTTGCACAAGTGCTTTAAATCACAGTCAATGGCTTGGTATTTTGGACAGCTATTTTAGCTAAGATAAATTCCCAAAACATGTCCTTTTTGGGGGTACTGGAGGACTGTGGAGAACCACTGCGCTAAAATGGAAAATTGAATACTGCATATGCTACCATGAAGGCACTAGGAAAGTAGCTTTTAGACAAATCACACCCTATTTTGTTTCGCCTTGCTAATAAGCCTAGTTAAGCTGCAGCTGGGAAATCTGTTGCATGAAAATTGTTTGGGGGGGGGGGGGGGTTAAATGCATTACTTAGATTGAGCATACATCTGCAAAACAAATGACTAACAAAACACATAAAACATAAAAATTTGCTACAAATGTTATTGGTCAACAAAACAGGACTTGGAAGAGCTAACCCAAAAACACACTCTCTGAGCATGCCCAGAAAAATCCAAGTGCTGTTCACACACAAAAAAAAAACACTGAGCATGCCCAGACCAACCCAAATGCATTTCACACACCAAAAGCCACAGCAAAAAAACAAAGTCCCTGAGCATGCCCAGAACATCCCAAATGCAGCTAGCACAAAATAAGCCACCCCCTGTCCAAAATTAAGCACATCATCCAGCATGCTACAAAATTACAGATGGGACAAAAACACCCCCCGGTTCAGGGGGGCAAACAAAGAACCTAACATGGGCAAAAGTTATACAACAAATAACATTGCAGTATATGTGAACTGACTTGTTAATTTTGCTAGTCCCCACTTGGCTGGCTTATATTCTAGTTATTGGCCTTATAATGGGTATGGGGCCCAGGTCCCACCCTGAGGGACATATGTGTTTGGGAGAACCCCAAAAACAAAACAAGTAGAAGTGCCTTTAAAAATGCAAAATTGCTTAAAAGCTAGTAACTTGGGGGGGGGGGGGGCTTACTCTGCCTGTAAAGTGGTGCATATGTAGCATGTATCCAAAATGCTGGTTCAAAGATGTACGGCTTTAAGATTTTAACCCAAGATTTTAAACCAAAACAAAAAATAACCTCCCCCCAATACATACAAGGCCATTTGGGTCTGTTAAAATGAAAACCCCCACGTGAAAAATACCACTCCAACCTAAAAAAATATTGTACCCCTCCCACACACTAACATACCCCTAGCCAAACACACAGCATGGGGGGTGGATGCTTGGGGGTAGGAGGGTCTAGGGCACCCCACAAGTCAACCACACTGTTCCCATATTCAGGGAGAAGAGGGCCTTTTCCACACAACCCTAGGCTAGGGTTGTGGGGGGCTGTAGACAGGGGGCTTTACAGAAAAACCCTTTAAACTAGTGGGTACAAGGTGCTTTGTGGTTGGTATTGGGCTGAGCCAAAAATGCTCCAAAAGCAGACAGCTATGTTGAGTGCATGTAGCCTTGTATGGTTCAGGAGGGGGTTGGGTGATCGCTCTTCTCGCCCCTTTCCTAGCTGGCCCTGTTGTATGCTCTGAAAAAGGATGTGGTTTGGCAAACGCAGCTCACAGCCTTTTGAGAACAGAGTGGTGTGTGGAGTTCCCCTTTTAAAAGCAAAAGTTAGCCCCTGGAAATCCAAGGGGTTAGAGGGGGGAGATAAGAGCATTGGAGAATGGAGTGTGGAGTTCCCCTTTTAAAGCAAAAGTTAGCCCAATGAAATCATATGCATTAGAGGGGGAAAGTTAAATGCCCTTTTAGGAGGAGCTAGAGGAGCGAGAGTCTTTTTACATAATTGTAACAGGTGCATGTCACATGTTGGCAGCATAACATGCTAACATGACCTGTGTGCAAATCTTAAAAAAATACATAAAGGTGAACCAGCGTAAAAAAAAAAAAAGGCAAGTTTAGAGGTGCGCCCCTTCAACACATGCGATTGCACGTACGTTGCTTAACATTTACTAAGATTTTGGCCGCGCAGTGAACAAATGCATGTGAACGAGCGCAACAGCCGCTTGCGCATGAGCACTGCTTACATTGATCTCACGCAGTTCTAAACGTACTTGCAGGCACAGCAGGCTTTCTCTGAAAAAGTTACTTTCTCATTCTATTTTGGGCATATTTGTTACTTGGGCAGTTACTAAACTTCCTCACATCACCATATAATATTGGCTATAATATTGGCTCCTCCATCTTCTGTCAATATTGTCAATATTGATTTGGAGATGGCGTGTGCCATGTCCATAATAGCGAACAGATTGCATTCTCCCATGTGTTGAGATCGCTATAGTAAATGGGGGATTTGCGCTCGGTTACCGACGCACCATTTCGTAAATATGGAAATGTGCGTTGCGCCTTGCCGTGCGCCTATACTGATGATGCACGGCTTTCATAAATCACCCCCATTGTCAGAAATTCTAACCCTTCTTTCACTCAGTCCTCACATTTTTGTTTTTATACAAATTGCTTAAGTCAAATTCAAAACTTTTGGTTGGAATTGGGCTTTAACCACGTTGAGGAAGCCTTAAATCCAAAATCAGATGAAGATGACCTACCACCTACAGTTTTTGTTATTTTACAGCTATGAATGAAATGACTAGTGGCAGAATGCCTTGACCCGTTTATCCATTGTTGCATTGAAATTGATAGAAAGATAGCTGTGTGTTTGGCCAGTATAAGTTGGGAACATTGTGATCTTCTCTGCATGTGCAATGGCATTAAAGTGGCTAGGTTGCTGACGTTCATACTTTATAATTATATCATCATATATGAAGCAACAGAGAACAAAAGCAAGCCTAGTTTTTTTTTTTTTTTTCCAGAGAAATGGCTAATCTTAATAGCAATGTGTATTTTACATTCCCTCTTCAAAGCTGTCTTTGCCTGTATTGTAAATTTACAGCTTCACAATTATTACCTACTAAAACACACATTTCTCTGCAATGCTCCAACTGTAATGGTATGGAAGAAAACACATCACATGGACATCATTTTAAACCAATTACCAAATGAATGGCAAGCTTTACTGTTTACATTATTTTATTTTTTTCCTTAGTACAAAGCCCTTTTTGTTTGGGGTCTGGTTTATTAGTTTAGGTAAAATGAATCAGATATTGTATGCAATGCTGACTTTTTTTTTTTTTTAAATTACATCAATAAGAGGCTTTTTGTGTTTTACCTTGTCATACATTGGCTGTTAATCACAGACACGTTAAAACTCTCACTTTGTTTGCTGACTTTGGTTTTGTGTGAGGCCTTTAGGACTGACCTCCCTGCCAGTTTCTGTGTACGTGAGGAATTTAGTATAGGGGTTAACAATGTGTGCTCTAGCAAGTCATGAATAGATGAGCGTTACTAGGATACAAGGCCTACATTGTACAGTTCAGTCTCCCTGCATACACCAGAGCACTACTTGTGAACTATATGGTAGACAAGTCACAGTAACAGTCATTGAAGTGGGAAGGCTGCCAAAGCCCTGTACAGTGATGTCTTGTATCCCCCAACTCATTCCACACAAGTTTAGGGAGGTTACTGGTATAGATCATTAAAGTGAAAAAGAACAGCTGGATTTAGCCAAACACAACTTCCTCTCTATCGCATCCTATAAAAATGTAAGACATGTGTATTATACGCCTATATACAAATGGTATTAGACGTACAAATACTATAAATTATTGATAATTATGCAAACATATCAGATGTTAACTTTGTATAATTTCTGCATACAGTTGAAAAATGTGTTTTTGTTATAGCAACGTTAAAATTAATATACAGTCATGGCCGAAATTGTTGGCACCCCAGAAAATTTTCCAGAAAATCAAGTATTTCTCACAGAAAGGTATTGCAGTAACACATGTTTTGCTACACACATGTTTATTCCCTTTGTGTGTATTGGAACAAAACAAAAAAAGGGAGAAAAAAAAAGCAAATTGGACATAATGTCACACAAAACTCAAAAAACGGTCTGGTCAAAATTCTTGGCACCCTTAACTTAATATTTGTTTGCACACCCTTTGGAAAAAATAACTTAAATCAGTCGCTTCCTATAACCATCAATAAGCTTCTTACACCTCTCACCCGGAATTTTGGACCACTCTTCCTTTGCAAACTGCTCCAGGTCTCTCTTATTGGTAGGGTGCCTTGTCCCAACAGCAATTTTAAGATTTCTCCACAGGTGTTCAATGGGATTTAGATCTGGACTCATTGCTGGCCACTTTAGAACTCTCCAGCGCTTTGTTGCCATCCATTTCTGGGTGCCTTTTGACGTATGTTTGGGGTCATTGTCCTGCTGTAAGACCCAAGATCTCGGAAGCAAACCCAGTTTTCTGACACTGGGCTCTACAGTGCAACCCAAAAATCTTTGGTAATCCTCAGATTTCATGATGCCTTGCACACATTCAAGGCACCCAGTGCCAGAGGCAACAAAACAACCCCAAAACATTATTGAACCTCCACCATATTTCACTGTAGGTACTGTGTTCTTTGCTTTGTAGGCCTGATTCCGTTTTCGGTAAACAGTAGAATGATGTGCTTTACCAAAAAGCTCTATCTTGGTCTCATCTGTCCACAAGACGTTTCCCCAGAAGGATTTTGGCTTACTCAAGTACATTTTGGCAAACTGTAGGCTTGCTTTTTTATGTCTCTGTGTCAGCAGTGAGGTCCTCCTGGGTCTCCTGCCATAGCGTTTCATTTAATTTAAATGTCGACGGATAGTTTGCGCTGACACTGATGCTCCCTGAGCCTGCAGGACTGCTTGAATTTCTTTGGAACCTGTTTGGGGCTGCTTATCCACCATCTGGACTATCCTGCGTTGCAAACTTTCATCAATTTTTCTCTTCCGTCCACGCCCAGAGAGATTAGCTACAGTGCCATGGGTTGCAAACTTCTTGATTATGTTGCGCACTGTGGACAAAGGCAAATCTAGATCTCTGGAGATGGACTTGTAACCTTGACATTGTTGATATTTTTCCACAATTTTGATTCTCAAGTCCTCAGACAGTTCTCTTCTCCTCTTTCTGTTGTCCATGCTTAGTGTGACACACACAGACACACAATGCAAAGACTAAGTGAACTTCTCTCCTTTTTATCTGCTTTCAGGTGTGATTTTTATATTGCCCACACCTGTTACTTGCCCCGGGTGAGTTTAAAGGAGCATCACATGCTTGAAACAATCTTATTTATCCACAAGTTTGAAAGGGTGCCAAGAATTTTGACCAGCCCTCCCTTTTTTTGTTTTGTTCCAATACACACAAAGGGAATAAACATGTGTATAGCAAAACATGTGTTACTGCAATACTTTTCTGTGAGAAATACTTGATTTTCTGGGAAAATTTCTGGGGTGCCAACAATTTCAACCATGACTGTATACTTTACTATAAATTTAGTAAAATAAATACATTCTGCACTACTTGATTGGTTTACAGTCAACTGCACTGTTGCCTTTTGACCTATGTTATACCATAATTCTTTGATAGGAATAATGAAAAAATCAGTAATAGAGTTATGTACATTTAGAAAAAAATATTGAGCTTATAGAAATGCACAATAACAAGTGTTTTTGCTGCTAGACAGTTCAGCCAGATCCTTGAGTTTCACTGCAGCACCAGCCCACCTTGGTCTAGAATAGGGTAGGCAACCTCAGAACTCCAGTTGTTGGGGAACTACAAGTCCCAAGAGGCACTGCAAGACTGACAGCCACAAGCATGACTCCCAAGAGAAGGGGGATGATGGTATTTGTAGTTTCAACACAGCAGGAGTGCCAAGGTTGCCTACCTCTGGTCTAAAACATACCCTCTAGCCATCTTATCAGCTGACTTAGGACTCTGTCATTTGCATCATGGCATGGGTTGCCATGCCAGAGAGTCACCATTTATCATGATTGATGAGGGATCTATATCAATAGACAGCGTGATTGATGCTGGATTTACATTGTGGGGTATTGTTTATTACATTTCTTTTTTTTTAAATAACAACTTAGGACATGCAAGGTGTGGTGTTTTTATTTATGTATTTATTTTTTGTGAAAGAATAACACAGGACACTATATACCCATTACTCATTCATTTAGGGGGAGGGCTGGATATCTGAGGGCCTCTTAGGTTAAAGGAAACTTCCAGTTTCCAATAAGTCCCTCCCCTGCAGACCCCAACCTCAACATGGTCAGGGATGTGGAAATGAGGTCCTTGTCGCCATTAACATGGGGGCAAGGAGACAAGTTGCCTTGCCATTGACTTTGGTCCCTCCTGCAAGGTACCCTCTGGATATTGAGGTTATGTGGCTTGGTATGGTACTGGTACAGGAGGTAGCACATGCTCACTGCGCCTCCCTTTCTTTGCTAGCCAGGCTGTATGCATGGATAGGTGTCTTGGTATGGATTTTAAAGGAGGACACTACGCCTTTTTTTTCTTCTTTTTTTGTGCCTGGGATCCCTCTCAAAATCCATACCAGACCTTTATTTCATAGGAGAAGAGGGGGAACTGCCATTTAGCAGACATAGTTTATAAATGTAATTTTTGCATGTTTTGTCATGTTACAACTAAAAACGTAAATGTATTTTTTTGGGGATTTTATGTGATAGACCAACACAAAGTGGCACATAATTGTGAAGTGGGAGGAAAATTATAAATGGTTTTAAATTTTTTTTACAAATAAATATCTGAAAAGTGTGGCGTGTATTTGTATTCAGCCCCCCTGAGTCAATACTTTGTAGAAGCCCCCTTTACTCTGATACCCCTAACTAAACTCTAGTGGAACCAATTGCTTTCAGAAGTCACCTAATTAGTAAATAGAGTCCACATGTGTGTAATTTAATCTCAGTATAAATACAGCTGTTCTGTGAAGCCCTCGTGGGTTTGTTAGAGAACCTTAGTTAAAAAAAACAGCATCATGAAGGCCAATGAACACACCAGACAGGTAAGGGATAAAGTTGTGGAGAAGTTTAAAGCACTGTTAGGTTTTAAAAAAATATCCCAAGCTTTGAATATCTCACGGAGCACTGTTCAATCCATCATCTGAAAATGAAAAGAGTATGGCGCACCTGCAAACCTACCAAGACATGTCTGTCCACCTAAACTGACAGGCAAGGAGAGCATTCATCAGAGAAGCAGCCAAGAGGCCCATGGTAACTCTGGAGGAGCTGTAGAGATTCACAGCTCAGATGGGAGAATCTGTCCACAGGACAACTATTAGCCAGAATGGAATGGTTTAAAAAGCATATTCATGTGTTAGAATGGCCCAGTCAAAGTCCAGACCTAAATCCAATTGAGAATCTGTGGCAAGACTTGAAAATTGCTGTTCACAAATGCTCTCCATCCAATCTGACAGAGCTTGAGCTAGTTTTCAAAGAAGAATGGGCAAACATGTCACTCTCTAGAGCTGGTAGAGACATACCCAAAAAGACTTGCAGCTGTAATTGCAGTGAGAGGTGCTTCTACAAAGTAATAACTCAAGGGGGCTGAATACAAATGCACGCCACACTTTTCAGATATTTATTTGAAAAAAAAATTTGAAAACCATTTATAATTTCCCTTCGACTTCACAATTATGCGCCACTTTGTGTTGGTCTATCACATAAAATCCCAATAAAATACATTTACGTTTTTGGTTGTAACATGACAAAATGTGGAAAATTTCAAGGGGTATGAATATTTTTTTTCAAGGCACTGTATCTACATACAGATAGCCACTGGAACAAGTTCTGCAAACTGTACAGAAAATTACTTTGAGAAATTATTAAACAGGCATGTACAGATTACATAAGAAATACTTTTAGCTGACCTTTTACTATATATACTTATAAATGTAATGACTATAAATTCTCTCTAGATAGTAGATTCCCTTAAACATAGGATTTAATATATGTTTGTTATAGAGCACTGCCCCCTGCTGGATCCACTTATAAAGTTACAGTACATTACCATATAGTAGAGCACTGCAAATCTAAGATTTGAAAGCTCCATAGCATTGACTCAGGCATTTATTTCTCTTACGGATGAAGGTTTTTAATGCACATAACATGGGTTTTTACATTAAACCTTGTTTATTCTGGTTTCTTACTTTTTGCTGTTTTGGTAATCTATCATAAACCTGATCAATTTGATCTGAATTAGCTTTCACAGGTACTGGATTCAGAACATCTTGCATTGTACATTGGGGTCATGTTCTGCCTGCATTTAAAACATATGCCTGGCAGATAGTCCACTTGGGCAAAGCTATGTTTATCAACGGCTAGCTGTGGCCCAAATGAGTTATTAAGAAGCAAAACATGTAATTGTGCATTAAGCTGCAAATGGAATTGTACATTAAGTTGCTTGGTATGTCAGACCCTGTTTTTGGGGAATCCTTATAGCAGATCCTGCTCCAACATATGGGCAGTGGGATAATCATTTTACAGAACTCCCTTTGACACTGTTTGTGTGATGTGAGTTCTTTCTCTAACCAGGATGCAGACTCACAGAAATTGGCAGATTGTGTCCACGACCACACTGCAAGCTACAGACAAAAAAAAAACATCCATAACCATAGACTCGGGTTGCAATTTCATAGAAGCCTGCTTTCAGATTTTGAAGCAGGCCTTACTGAATCAACTTATTTCCTGTTAGGTCTGAGCAGGTGACTGCACATTAATATAGGCAGCTGTTCTATAAGAGAACCGGTTTGGCATGTGCTTTTCTAAGGGCTGGGCCCCAGAGGATCCAACCCTCTCTATTTCTGCTCAAACCTCCCAAATTTCTGATATGATAAAGAGAGGCACCCTTTAGCACACTTTATGTAAGCAAAAGACATTTCCCGTTTACACTGACCACAAGACCTAACGTGCAGAAAATGATTGGCTAAACCACACCACAAGCATAGCTCACAACCGTCCCTGATTTTGAGGGACTGTCCCTCATTTGGAACAAAGCCCCTCTGTCCCTCCTTCCTCTTCATTTGTCCCTTATTTTGGTCTGATCTATATAGTTGTATATAAAATCCACTACTTATCTATCAAAAAGTGTTTCCCAGTGATAAACCTTTCATCCAAATTCTAAATTGCTGCATTTGCAAATTTCAAAGGCCAATATAAAGGAATAGTAGTTAAAAAAATAAACACTTGTGGGTCTAACCGATTTTTTTTTTATAATTCTCCTTTAAGGAAGGTGTGGCAGGGGGTGTGTCCTATGCCTACATACTTACTTGCTAATAGGTGTCCCTCATTCCCATCTAAGAAAGTTGGGAGGTATGCCACAAGTGCTTTTTGGACCTCTATGTTTTCCTTTACATTGGCTTTTTCAAAATAAAAAAAATCAGGAATATAGAGTTTGGATGGAATGTTTAGTGCAGCATAACACTTTTGGTAACAAAATAGTACATTTTGTTTAGAGATATACACTTCAGATCAAAAAGAGGGACAACTGTGTGCAAGGTAATGTCATTCACAAGAGGCACAGTATTTATTCTGCTAAGCAGCCTTCTCGACCTGTGTCACTCTAGCATTTGTGAACGTATCTTCTCACTGTGCTTTGCTAGCCTGTTTATTTGTGTCTGGCAAAGAGTAGTTCCATAACAGCACAGGTTAGGAAATAGTACTGCAAAGTGACCCATGGGAAACAACCCAAATGAAAACATACCACAACAACCTGAAGGTCTATAAAGTGGTTTGGAAAGTTGAAGAGCATTTATTATCTTCTAGTTGTCTTTGATTATGTATGATGTGATATACAAGTGCAATGCCAACATCCCTTAAATGCATACCCATTTTTGTGGTAAGAAAGTATGACTTTTTAGGCATGCCATCACTTTTTGGGGGTCCTAGTCAATTTCCCATATTATGTGAACTGACACCATTATATGTTAAGTGGCTTTTCCAAGTCCTTGTGGGGTGTCTGTTCTCCGCCCGGTTGCTATGGGGCACGTGGTGATGGCACCCCTGGGGATGTGGTCATCATTTTTTTCTTGGCTGATAAGAATAATAAATATAAAAAAAAATAAATATATATATATATATATATATATATATATAAATAAAGAATAATGTCATCCATTCTAACCTACCTCTAGCCCCAGATGAAAATTTTATTTTTTACCCGCACATCCATATCCGATGTATTTCCCTTACGTAAATAAGAAATATGTTGGGCGGGCATGCACAAGTAAATGCAAATGCATAGAAGCATCAGTGTTTACAAAAGCATGGCCACATGCAGCACTTGGCAGACAGGGTCTGTTAGCGCCAGTTTGCCCGCCACCCTATCACAGTCACACTATAAGTCGCTGATCACCGCCATTACAGTATAGCACTTACAGTTGTGTAAATTCCAGCATATATACACACCATAGATTTTAGATGCTATAACTTTCCCACAAACCAATTAATATACACTTATTTGGATTTTTTCTTTACCACAGGCATGTAGCAGAATACATTTTGGCCTAAAACAATTAGAAAATGTGTTTTTTATTGGCTATGTTTCATGACAGAAAGTTTTTTTTTTTTAATTCAGTCTTTTTTTGTTTATATAATACAAAAATATAAAACCCAGTGGTGATCAAATATCACCAAAAGAAATCTCTATATGTGTGAAAAAAATTCTATAAATTTAATTTAAGTACAGTGTTGCCTTGCCGTGCAATTACCAGTTAGCACAATGCTGAATAGCAAACAATGGCCTGGCCATGAAGAGGGTAAAAGCTTCCAGAGGTTAGGTGGTTACATTTTCCTATTGAGTTAAAAAATAACCTTTCAACCCTCAATATTGTTCTGTGAAAAATATAAGTTCTTCATCAATACATGTAAAGAAATAGCCAACACAATAATAAAGCCAATATGTACCTAAAGTTATATTTTCTGCAGCATACTCTGTCTGTTCCAAATAAACCCTCTTTTGAAGTTAGAAAAAATACTTCATTATTTATTATTATTATTATTATATAGGATTTATATAGCGCCAACAGTTTGTGCTGTGTCTTAAAAAAATTGAGGGAGACAGTACAGTTACAATACAATTCAAAACAAGATGAATCAGAAGGCCCAGCTCAATAGAGCCTACAATCTAAAAGAGAAGGTCAAGTGATACAAAAGATAATAACTGTGGGGGATGAGATGAGGCAGAAAATAAAAGTTCAGTTTTTAGGTGGAGGCAGGATTGGTTTCTCTCAAGAGAAAGGTTTTCAGGGATCCCCCAAAGGTGGGTAGAGTACAAGATAATCAGACATATTAGGGTTAGGAGTTCCAGAAAAATGCAAGAAGCTCTGGAGAAGTCTTGGAGGAGAGCATGGGAGGAAGTGACAGGGGAGCTAGAGAGCAAGAGGTCTTAGGAAGAGCAATGAGAATGGTTAGGTTGATATTTTGAGACAGTTTTATTGATGTAGTTGGGGACAGAGTTCTGGATGGCTTTGTAATTTGTTGTTAGTTTTCTAAATTGTATTCTTTTGTGATCAGAAGTCAATGGAATGGATTGGCAGAGGAGGGTATCAGACACTAAACAATTTGTAAGGTGGATGAGTCTGGTGGCATCAGCATTCATGATGGACCGAAGGAAGGATAGCCTATGTACACCAATGAGGAGGGAGTTGCAAGAGTCAAGGCAAGAGGTAACCAGAGAGTAAATTAGAAGTTTTGTGGTGTCATTGGTTAGGAAGGAATGCATTTTGGAAATTTTCAGAGGGTCGAGGCGGCATAATATCTACCGTATTTATCAGCATATAACACGCACCTTTTTCCCCCTTAAAATCAGGGGAAATCGTGGGTGCATGTTATACGCCGATCCCCACCAATCTCCCGCTGATTTTGAAGAAAGGAGCAAGCGGAGCCGATATACTGAAAGCCGCGTGTACTTAAGCTTTACTCGGCTCCTCTCACAGTCCTGCCCACCTCCACTGATTGCGAGAGGAGCGAGCGCCAACAACATACAGTCGGCTCCTCTCACAGTCCCGCTCCTGACTGTGAGCAGAGCTGAGACTAGCCGAAGTACACTCGGATTTCTGCATGTTGTTGGCACTCGCTCCTCTCGCAATCAGTGAAGGTGGGCGGGACTGCGAGAGGAGCCGAGACTAGCCGATAGTACACTCGGATTTCTGTATGTTGTCGGCGCTCGTCCTCTCCGCTCAGTCGGCGCCAATTTTAAATCAGCAGTGCTGCAACTAGACGAGCAATGTTGCAAAGGCACTGGGCAAGGCTGCATTGGGCAAGGCTGCAAAGGCACTGGGCAAGGCTGCACTGGGCAAGGCTTCACTGGGCAAGGCTCCAGATGGACACTGGACAAGGCTGCAATGATGGACAAGGCTGCAGATGCACACTGATAAGGCTGCATTGATGGGCATTTAAATGTAATTTTTTGTCCTTAAACTTCCCTCCTAAAAGTTTTTTTCCTTAATATTCCCTCCTAAACTTGGGGTGCGTGTTATACGCCAGCGCGTGTTATACGCCGATAAATATGGTAATATATAATGGAGAATGTTGATAGGATAAGAAAATGTGACAGAGAGATAAGCGCATTGCTTTCCTGCCTCTACTTGTTTATCGAGTCGCAGGCTGTGGTGGGTCTTTTCTTTTAATTGAAGTTCTACTTTAAAACAATCGCTTATACAATATATACTGTACATATGCATGTTTTCATTATGTTGCATAGTATATAAAATATTATTTTCAAATGTAACATTTTGTTACAGTAACTTACATTTAATTATGTAACTTTATTAGTGTAAACTAAAACTGATTGTGCATGAAAAGATTTGTGCATTTCAGTGTGAAACACTTTATCATGGTTCACATAAGACATAAAAGCATAATGGGGCAGCTGTGCATGGTACCCAATCAGTTTCTAACTTCAGTTTTGACAATAAAATCTAGACGCTGATTGGTTTCTATGCACAGATGCACCAGAGTTTGTACACTCCAGTTTTAGTAAATCTTCCCCAATGAGATATTATAAATTTACAGAATTCCCAGCATGCAAGATGCATGCATGTATCAGTACAGCATGGTTGATTTGACCAGAGTAGCCAAGCTTCCATTTTATTCTTCAAGCTGCATTCTACCCCTGTAGAAAAGAAAAACATGTTTTTTAAAATCAGAATTTGTTCCCAAACATATTTAGCTAATATCATTTTCATTTGAAAAGAAAGAAAGAAAGAAAGAAATTAGGTGGTTATTGAAAATACATTACCACCAAATGAACATCTATACTAATTGCTATTGTTAAACAGTACTAGTTATAATAGTAACAAAAGCCACTTACTAAGATAATGCAAGTGCAGAGCAACGCTGCCTTAATTTTTATGTCCAATTCCAAGGGAACCAAAAGTTCAAATATTAAGGAATCATACCAGAAGGGAGATCCAGAGAGGTACATAGTAAGCTTTCCTACTTGACTGCTTCCAGCAATAGATTCTAAAATGAAATACACATATTAAAAAATAGACAATAGAAAACTATGACGGTGTCTTTTTTATGTTTACAATTGCTCTAAATGAACCACATGAAAGAAATTGGAAATACCAACTATAAATTGCCTGATTTGTCTTGTTTACTGTGAGGCTCCCTTTAACTTTCCTTTATTACAGTTTTATACAAAATCTACTATTACAACTGATTCTTTTGTATGATTTTTCTCTGCTGATCATGGTAGAGATTAATCACTTTAATACCACTTTCACCCTCTTCCTACCCAGGGCAATTTTCAGATTTCAGCACTGTCACACTTTGAATGACAATTGCATGGGCATGCAACACTGTACCCAAATGAAATGTTTATAATTTTTGAGGTGGCACTGATGGGCACTGATAAGCTGCACTGATTTTCAGTGTAAACAATGTACTCACTGTGCCCTTCCAGATTTTCCGGTTATCGACTCTCCTTTCCTTAGGCCCCTTTCACACTGGGGCGGGGAGCCGCGGTGACGGTAAAGCAGCGCTATATTTAGCGCTGCTTTACCGTCGTTTTCACCGCGGTTTTCGGCCGCTCGCGGTGCGGTTTTACCCCCCGCGAGCGGCCGAAAAAAGGGTTAAAGACCCCCGCAGAGCGCCACCGCTCCTATCCCGCTCCAAAGATGCTGCTAGCAGGACTTTTTTTGTCATCCTGCTAGCGCACCGCTCCAGTGTGAAAGCCCGCCGGCTTTCACACTGGAGTTAAAGGGGCCGGATTTTTTCATGCGGTGAACAGGCGCTATTTTTAGCGCTGCACCGCATGAAAAATGCCCCGGTGTGAAAGGGGCCTTACACAGAGACAGAGTGTGAGGAAAGGAATGCTGATAACCGTCAAGTCTGTTTACATGCGACCAGCTGTGATTGGACACAGCTGATCACATGATAAAGGGCTGTTGTTATTGGCCCTTTACTGAAATCTGTAAGGATCTCAAAATGACCAATATCCAAAGGACACAGGGGTCACAGAGTGTGGCCGATGCGCGCTGGGTTTAGGCATTTGGACAAACGCCCAAACTTTAACCCATTTTTCCCCCTGTTCGGTGGGAGCCATGTATCATATACAGTGGTGTGAAAAAGTGTTTGCCCCCTTCCTCATTTTCTGTTCCTTTGCATGTTTGTCACACTTAAGTGTTTCGGAACATCAAACCAATTTAAACAATAGTCAAGGACAACACAAGTAAACACAAAATGCAATTTGTAAATGAAGGTGTTTATTATTAAAGGTGAAAGAAAATCCAAACCATCATGGCCCTGTGTGAAAAAGTGATTGCCCCCCTTGTTAAAACATACTATAACTGTGGTTGTCCACACCTGAGTTCAATTTCTCTAGCCACACCCAGGCCTGATTATTGCCACACCTGTTCACAATCAAGGCATCACTTAAATAGGAGCTGCTTGACACAGTAAGGTCCACCAGAAGATCCTTAAAAGCTACACATCATGCCGAGACCCAAAGAAATTCAGGAACAATTGAGAAAGAAAGTAATTGAGATCTATCAGTCTGGAAAGGGTTATAAAGCCATTTCCAAAGCTTTGGGAATCCAGCGAACCACAGTGAGAGCCATTATCCACAAATGGCAAAGACATGGAACAGTGGTGAACCTTCCCAGGAGTGGCCGGCCGCCCAAAATTACCCCAAGAGCGCAGCGACGACTCATCCAAGAGGTCACAAAAGACCCCACAACAACGTCCAAGGAACTGCAGGCCTCACTTGCCTCAGTTAAGGTCAGCGTTCATGCCTCCACCATCAGGAAAAGACTGGGCAAAAATGGCCTGCATGGCAGAGTTCCAAGGAGAAAACCACTGCTGAGCAAAAAGAACATCAAAGCTCGTCTCAATTTCTCCACAACACATCTTGATGATCCCCAAGACTTTTGGGACAACATTCTGTGGACCGATGAGACAAAAGTGGAACTCTTTGGAAGGTGTGTGTCCAAGTATATCTGGCGTAGAAGGAACACTGCATTTCAGAAAAAGAACATTATACCAACAGTAAAATATGGTGGTGGTAGTGTGATGGTCTGGGGCTGTTTTGCTGCTTTAGGACCTGGAAGACTTGCCGTGATAAAAGGAACTATGAATTCTGCTGTCTACCAAGAGATCCTGAAGGAGAATGTCCGACCATCTGTTCGTGTACTCAAGCTGAAACGAACTTGGGTTCTGCAGCAGGACAATGATCCTAAACACACCAGCAAGTCCACCACCGAATGGCTGAAGAAAAACAAAATGAAGACTTCGGAGTGGCCTAGCCAAAGTCCTGACCTGAATCCTATTGAGATGTTGTGGTATGACCTTAAAAAGGCCGTTCATGCTCGAAAACCCTCTAATGTAACTGAATTAGGACAATTCTGCAAAGATGAGTGGGCCAAAATTCCTCCAGGACGCTGTAAAAGCCTCATTGCACGTTATCGCAAACGCTTGGTTGCAGTTGTTGCTGCTAAGGGTGGCCCAACCAGTTATTAGGTTTAGGGGGCAATCACTTTTTCACACAGGGCCATGATGGTTTGGATTTTTTTTCACCTTTAATAATAAACACCTTAATTTACAAATTGCATTTTGTGTTTACTTGTGTTGTCCTTGACTATTGTTTAAATTGGTTTGATGTTCCGAAACACTTAAGTGTGACAAACATGCAAAGGAACAGGAAATGAGGAAGGGGGCAAACACTTTTTCACACCACTGTATGTACCTGGGAAGTTGATTCATTTAATAGAGGGGGATCATTAGATGCAGATGAGTACTCTAAACAGAAGAGGCACAGTTGCAACACTTAGAGATTAGCATGTGCATAGTTGCAACAGTTAGCTGTTAAGATGTGCACAGTTGCAGCAGTTGGATGCTCTGAAGAGCAGAACAAGTAACCTGGCTGCATTGGGCCTAGCCTAACACCAAAATACACAGTTAGCACAATGATGGGTGCAGAGTTTATATCTACACCTTCTTGCAAGTGAGGACTGATAACATTAACAAAGGCACGGCTTAACTGTGGGTCTGCGACCTGCTTGCTACTCTCTCTCTGTCTCTCTCTCTGTAATTCTCCCGTAGCAGTTGATTTGTTGAGTGGGGGGGTCCTCTTTCTTGACGTTGACCATCACTGATGGTAGGCAAGATGGCAAGTACCTTGACAGTTCATTCCTGCGGTTCCCCAGTGGGCCTGGGTGGTGATGGACTAGGTCACAGATGGGTGTCTCAGGGCAGGCACCAGAGCAGCCAATTGCCCAGTGGACTCAGCTCAGTCCAGCCAGGATGCAACAGTGTCCAGTGAAATCCAGCATAGAACAGAACAGCACTTTTTCTCACTTCCTCTCTCTGGTTGGTGCGCTCCCTCCAGGCTTTTCCTTTTATCAGACCCCTCCTGTTCTCATGTATCAGTAAGTATTGTAGTTGATTTCCGAGTGATCAGTGACAAGCTAAATAAAGCAACTTGCTACCGCCATCTTGTGGGGGAAAAAAAAGTTCGGCAGCCAGTAAAATGACCTTCTGTTATACTTGAAACCACTGATGTCACAAAAAACCCTTGCTCTTTTTAAGCAAAGGGGCGAGGATAGCAGTGGCCTTATTTGGACAATGATATTGGCCAAATATGACCATGACCCTGTTTGGTCAATGATGTCACCATTTTTCCTGCCCCTTCCCTTATATAGGGGATGACAACTTTGGGAACTGTCATTGGACTATTGTTACTGTCTGTATCGGTCGCACATGCCAGGTTGTCAGGCTTTTTTTTTCAAGTCAGAGGGTGGCAGGCATTGTGATTATTAATGAATTTACAATGAGGGATATTTTCGGTAATTTAAATTTTTTTACTAAAGTACTTTTTCAAATGTTTGGCTATAACATTTATTTGTGACTGAGTAGGGGTACTATGTACCCTATGTGAATAAATAAATAAAGTGACAAGTGATGGCACCAAAAATTGTGAATAGTAAAGAGTGAAGCTGCCCCTTTAAAAGTGGATAAACCACTCAGGGTAGGTGAAGAAATTTAAGTGAAAGATGTGGCGCTAACTCATGTATTAATTAAACCTTAACCTGTAGCCGACCGCCCACTGTCTATTGATGGCGGAGCGGTGCATTTTGGCCACTAGGGGGGCGCGCGTGCGTGCCCGCCGCGTCGCTGGGGACCCGATGCGCGTGCCCTGCGGCCGCGATGTCTGCCGGGCACCCGCGATTGCCCAGTAACTGAGCAGGACGTGGATCTGTGTATGTAAACACACAGATCCACGTCCTGTCACTGGAGAGGAGACCGATGGTGTGTCCCTTGTACATAGGGACACCGATCGGTCCCCTCCCCCCACAGTTAGAATCACTAACATAGGGAACATATTAACCCCTGCAGCGCCCCCTAGTGTTAACCCCTTCCCTGCCAGTCACATGTATACAGTAATCAATGCATTTTTATAGCACGGATCGCTGTATAAATGTGAATGGTCCCAAAAATGTGTCAAAAGTGTCCGATATGTCCGCCGCAATGTCGCAGTCATGATAAAAATCGCAGATCGCCGCCATTACTAGTAAAAAAAAAATAATAATAAAAATGATATAAATCTATCCCCTATTTTGTAGACGCTATAACTTTTGCGCAAACCAATCAATATACGCTTATTGCGATTTTTTTTTACCAAAAATATGTAAAAGAATACATATCGGCCTAAACTGAGGAAAAAATTTGTTTTAAAAAAAAAAAAAAATTGGATATTTATTATAATAAAATGTAAAAAATATTATGTTTTTTCAAACTTGTCGCTCTTCTTTTGTTTATAACGCAAGAAATAAAAACCGCAGAGGTGATCAAATACCACCAAAATAAAGCTCTATCTGTGGGGAAAATTTTTATTTGGGTACAGCGTTGCATGACTGCGCAATTGTCATTCAAAATGCGACAGCGCTGAAAGCTGAAAAATGGCTTGGTCAGGAAGGAGGTGTTCGTGCCTGGTAGGCAAGTGGTTAATCTTTTAACATAGGTGAAAAAATTTATAAAGAAAAACATATAGTAGTAAAATTCATTATCAATCCATATAAAATGTGTATGAAAATAGCCCAAACAGAATTCCTCAATATATCTTCATAAAGAAAATCCAATCACTGTGATCCAAAGGAAAATACAGTAACAAATTGTATCCTTTAAATAGTGCTTCACCACAAATCATGCATAAGAAATGCAAACTCAGCAGAACTTTAAGGTAAATAAGCCTTGTAGCAATATTGCGTTTCTTTCAACCAGCAGCCTGGAAACTATACCTCTGAGTCACAAGGCGCTTCCTGATGACGTGTGTAACAGGAAATGCAAAGAAGATGCGCATCCGCTTCCTACTGACATCACATGCGGTTCTTTGGTTCCCATCCCCTGTGTTTTGGAATGCACGTCGCGGCTTGACGGTACGGCGAGCACATTTACCCAAAGCTGTACATGTTGGTGCTGACTTATAGTACTTTTAAATGTAAGTGGGTATTGTTTTACTTACCTGCTTTTATCCATCTGCAATAAAAATATTGTGCTATGAATCTCCATATGTTTCTCCCAAGCTTTTTTGTTTGACTATTGCCAAAGATACACGTTGCTGCTTAGAGGTAAAGTTTCCATATATGCTGCTGGTTGAAAGAAACGCAATATTGCTACAAGGCTTATTTACTTATTCTGCTGAGTTTGCATTTCTTATGCACGGTTTGTGGTGAAGCACTATTTGAAGGATACAATTTGTTCCTGTATTTTCCTTTGGTTCACAGTGATTGGATTTTTTTTAGGAAGATATATTGAGGAATTCTGTTTGCACTATTTTCATACACATTTTTTATGGATTGATAATGAATTTTACTACTGTAGTGGGATGCCCCTTTGTCCAGATTCCGGTGCAGGTCCCTTTAACTCAACTCCCCACAATCCTCTGAGCTCCTGGACACGCCCGGGGGATATAAATGTCAGCTCCACCCAGCTTCCTGTGCTCAGAGAGATCCTGCCTGATGGGACAGCAGTGACTGGGCAAGTGAGCTGTTCCCAGGTGCTGGGTCCTCCCCTGTTAAGTCTGGTGTGCGGGCCACCAGCAGTGAGCACAAGAGCACGCAGCATTTTTCCAAGCTCCAGTCACTGGAGAGGACTCTGTTACAGTCCATTTTTGGAAACTGTCCATGAAGTAGGTTGGCCCCATCTGCAGCCACCAGAACCTCCTGACCAAAGCAAGTAGAAAGCAGGGCCAGCATGAAGTTTGTGCCAGAAGGAGGTCCACTCAGCTCACAGTCTGTTGAACGAACGCTTACTATCTTGGACACGTGAGATTATTTAGCCCTCTATTCTATCTGAAGATTGAACTAAGAGCACCCTGCTGCCACCTAGTGGACATTAGTTGAACAGCAGTATAATTGTTATTTCCTTTTTCTTCACGGTTCATAGTAATGTTCTGTACTATATACCCGTGTTCACACGATCTCCGGTACAATTTATGTTGAAGTTTATTGTTAAGTAAAGTAGAAATTGCACATCACCGCTGGTCTGATCATTTGGCTGAAACCGTTACACTACACTACTATATTTTTCTTTATGAATTTGTCACCTATGTTGAATGATTAAGGTTTAATTAATACATGAGTTAGCACCACATCTTTCACTTAAATTTCTTCACGTACTATGTACTAGGATGGGTACCCCTGTATGGTTTGCATCAGAACTTCCGAACACCTTGAAAGTTCGGACCTGAATAACGAACCCCATTAAAGTCAATGGGACCCAAACATCAAAAATTAAAAGTGTCCATTTTGAAGGCAAATTTTCAAGTAATTGGGCATACAGTGGTTATAGGGGGTCCTGCCCTGGGGGACATGTATCAATAAAAAAAAAAAAGTTTGTGAAAAACTGAATTTTTAACCGTTTGAGACCCGGAAGATTTTACCCCCTTACTGACCAGAGCACTTTTTGCGATTCAGCCCTGTGTCGCTTTAACTGACAATTGCGCGGTTGTGCAACATGGCACCCAAACAAAATTGCTGTCCTTTCTTTCCCACAAATAGAGCTTTCTTTTGGTGGTATTTAATCACTTCTGCGATTTTTATTTTTTGCGCTTTAAACAAAAAAAGGCTTCAATTCACACGACAACGATCACTGCTCCCGATGACAGGGAGCAGTGATATCTGTCATGTCACAAGGCAGAACGGGTAAATGCCTTGTTTACATAGGATCTCCCTGTTCTGCGGCTTCGTGACACGATAGCCGGGAGACTGGCGAACATCGAGTCCGCGGGTCCCACGGGCATGGTCACACTGTACGCGGCGGGTACCCTCATTTGCCCACCGCTGCCATTGTGCCGACGTATATCGGCATGCAGTGGTCGGCAAGTGGTTAAATGAGCAGTTATTTTTTGATTTTTAAAGTGAAAGCCTAAAAATTTTAAAATCCTTACAATATAGTTGCTGGGGAGTCCCCTTTAGTCTACCTGTAAAGAGGCAGATCTGTACCATGTCTAGAATCTGCTGCAGCAATAATTGCATTTATAACATAAATTACATTTTCCCTGCAAGCTGCCTTTATTTTGCTCAGCAACAGCTGGGGAGCCAGTGTGTATGATGAGGCCACAATGTAGTGCACTGGGAACAAGATTAGAGATTTTTTGGATACATTCTGTCACTTTGACTTTGTATAAAGTAACAGGTGTGTAAAAATTGGTCTTTGGGTGTTGTGGTGCCTTCCCACCATAACCCTATAGAGGTACTCTTGATGAAAGCAAGAATTGGCCTTGCTGTAAAAAAAAAATTGCAATAATATGCACCTGTCAAACAGGTGCTGAAAAATTGGTCTTTGGGTGTTAGATGTGCCCATGAAAACTATACCAAAAAAATTCTTCCAGATGAAATGATTGAACACCCTCAAAGCTAGGCAGCCTCGAAGTTCTGCAGAGATTCCACATCCCAAAAAGACTCAATCAGTGACATCGGCATCAGGGGCTTCATAGCTGGTAATCCAGGACTGATTAATTTTTAAAAAAGTGCAACGGACCATGGACCATGGAGATGTTCTCAAAAATAATTAGAAAGAAATCAAGTATAAAAGAACTCAATCACTGGAAAAGAGGGTCCTTAATGAACGGCAACAAATAATAACAAAAAATTGGAAAAAATAAAAAAAATTAAATGGTGAACTACAAGTCCCAGCTTGTTGTGCAAATCGCAAAAACAGGTGGAGGGGTAAAAATACCCACACAGTACGTGTTTAAAATAATGACAGTTCTTCTAAGAAGAATTTTTTTCCATTTTTTGTTATTATTTCTTGACGTTCATTAAGGACCCTCTTTTCCAGTGATTGAGTTCTTTTATACTTGATTTCTTTCTAATTATTTTTGAGAACATCTCTTTATGGTCATTTAGTTGCACTATATGGATTTTTCTTAGGTGCTTATACACCTAGGCTTTGTTGCACTCATTTATAGTGATTGTTTTCACTTTTCACAATTTTTGCACGTTGCACTGTGCACTTTATTTTCCTTCAACGGTTCGCAGAAGGAAATTTCATAATTATTATTATCATCCATTATCTTTTATTGAAGTCTTTTTATCACATTTTTGAAGTTTTACTTTTATCACTATTTTGAAAATGTATTATTATTTTTATCACTACATATATGTCACTTTGAATGCACATATATTTTACTCACATCTTTCTATCATCAAGGCTTTTATTGAGGTATAGATTAATAAGTTGTTATTACTTGTTTTATTACTTGTTTTTTTATGCTGCTTTTGTATAATATTTTTTATAGCTGATTGTATTCTACTTGAAGGTTACCCATCTTTTGCAAAATACGTATATCTTAGACCACGTACCTAGTGGTTAGCGCCACATACCCCCATTTAACATATTCTATTACAGTGTGAGATCACTCATATGTTGGCTGCTTCCCACTTACCGTATTTTATATATCCAGGTTGAGCGCACTAGTCACCCTTTTAATTTTAATAAATAAGTATGAGGTCTCCCATGAAATCCATACCAGGCCATTTTGGGAATCCATGCAAAAAAAAAAAAAAAATGCATGAGGACCCCCAAAAATCTATACTACCAGACCATTAATCTGAGCATGCAGCTTGTTTGGCCAGGAAAGAGCGAAGGAGGGTGTGCCCCACACCCACCCCCTTTCTGAACTATACCAGGTCACATGCATTTTCAAGATGAAAAAAGAAAATATGCATTTACAAAAAGAAAACAAGATACAGTTTAAGTTGCCTGCAAATTCAATTCATTGCCAGCTTGTTCTATCACACTGACTTAAAGTGTTACTAAACCCACAACAGTAAAATCAGTCTGTATATTAAGTAAAGCATGCTTGTTATACTCACTGTGGAACCTAAAGCGTTAATCCTCTGCATTGTGTAACAGGCTATTTAATCCTGTCTTCTCTGATCCTCCCCTTCTATCACGGCCTCCAAAAAATAACCTGATATTTACAGAGCCAGTGAACAGGCGGCACATGCTCAGTTTGGTGTGTATTGCTAGAGAGTTTTTTTTTTTTTTTGGCGCAAAAAATAAAAACCGCAGATCACATACCACCAAAAGAAAGCTGCATGTGATCAGCACAGTCCAGACAGAGGGTTCGGGGTCCTGCATTCTCATTAAACAGATGTGGGAGAATGAAAACTCTTACTACAAGCTTTAACCACACACTCATAGAAGTCACAAGACTGCTATATACTGCTGATGAGAAAAGGTATTTATCAGTGTATATTTTTTGAAAATAATTGCATTTCCATGTTCTATGTACTGTGGGAGACCAGAAATAGTAAATGCAAGCTCCTGGGTTTAGTAACACTTTAAGGTCTAATTTTTAGGATGTGAAAAACTAGGTAAAGGTAAAGTGTACTAGCCACTTAATCATCATTATGCCCAATTTTAAAGCAGATTCTATAAAATGTTTTTTTTTTTTTTTGTTACTGTTATAATTTTTGGAATCACCTTGAAAGTCCTTGAAGTAGACATACATTGAACATAATCGCTAGATAATTTTTGAATATTTTCTTCATTTGCATCTTGAATTATGAACATTTCTGCACAACAGTGCAATTTTTGAAATATGTAGGCAATAATCTCTCCAGTAGCAATCCGCACTTCCACCTGTATAAGCCAAAGGCATTGATATTTCTAAATTATCTACACATATCCAATAAACCATAAATTAATTAGTAAGCAACAATCAATCATTTTTGGAATAAACATCCTTAAAGTTCACTTTAAAATAAATAAATAAATGTATGTACAAAAAAAAAATGTGCATTCATTTTTATTTTTTTCGTAGGAGCCTGCAGAGCATTGTACCCGCAATCACACGCAGGTGCAATGTCAAGCTCCTGCAGACTCTCAGTACAGCTGTCTGTTCACAATGTTTTTTATACATACTGTCACCAGTGCAGTACAGCGTCATCATACAACTGGTGTGACAGTGATCGGGGACACTGACTGGTGACTTCTTAACACACTGGGACCAGAGCAATATAATGTTACTATAGTAATATTGTACTACTCTATGGAAGTGATCAGGATTTTTTCTTTTTTACACATTATGATTGCTTATAGCAGTGAATTTCATTGCTATAAATCAAGCCTTTCACAAAATGAAATAGATTAATTCAGTTTGTTTTGTTGTGATTAGCTGTGATTGGCCTGAGCTAATCACATGGTACAGATGGGCTATGATTGGCCCTGTCTGCACCATGTGATTGCAATGACGAATCACAACTAGCAATACAATTGTACACAATGGATGGCATGGAAGGAAGTCTATTGTTGTTGTATTGTTTACAACTGTCATATGACCTGCTGTGATTGTCACAGTGGCCACATGGTACCAGCAGTGAGCCAGTACACCGATCAGTCATTGGCTGTGTCCGATGGATACAGCTGGTGACAGATCATGCTGTTTGCGGCAATACCTCACATGTGTGATCACAGTTTACATACATGTGCGCACCTTCTGGCAGTGAGTGTTTAAATTTCGTTTAATTTCGTTTTTTTTTTAAATTTTAGTATAATTATTTTTTTTTTTTTTTTATTTACCTTTATTGCTATCACAAGATGTTAACAAACCCCCATGTGATATCATTGGGCATATGACAGGTTCTCTTTATGGAGACATTGGGAGGTCTCTTAATCCCCAATGTCTCCCCTACCCCTAAAGCATGGATCCAATGAGAGAGTTAAAAGGTTGGTTACAAGCTTCTCTGGCTAATACAGCTGATGGCTCCGAAACCAGAAATGATGAAATCATTGCCACTTCCAGCTTCATTCCGTGCAGAGGAGATTTGTCAGTCTCCTCACACCTACCATGTTGAAGCCTATTGATGTAGTCCCTGGTCCCCTGGGGGGAGTCTGGCGGGGTGGAAACCACGCCACCACCATTGTGAAAATGATCAGCTGCTATATGGCTGCCGGATCACTTTCACTTTACAGCCAGTTTGAGAAAAGCAAGCACAAGCTGATACTTTTGCAGCCATCATAGTTACATAGTTAGTCTGGTTGAAAAAAGGACACAAGTCCATCCAGTTCAACCAATGAAAGGGGAAAAAAAATTATACAATCCTATATACACAGTTGATCCAGAGGAAGGAAAAAAAAAACAGCAAAGCATGATCCTATTTGCTCCAACAGGGGAAAAAATTCCTTCGTAATCCCCGAGAGGCAATCGGATATGCCTTGAATCATACCTATAACTTTACCTTGTGCTTAACCTGTCACTCTTTGGATGTACTACATATTTTCAAAGAGCTAAATTTGTTAAATTTTGGAGTTCCGTTTTAACTCAGGCTTCTTTTTCATTTATATAACAATGTTATTTTTTTTTCAGATATCTTATAAACATTATATGTATTCATACATACTTTTTTCTGGCAGCACTGGAATATCCCAAAAGAACAGTCAAAGGGTCTGTGTATTTGTAGGACTTTGTTGTGAGCATTATCAAGAACTGGCACAGTATATGAATTAAAGTAACATCGAAACCAGTTTGGACAACATTCTTCATTTGGGGTAGAAAAGATTTGCTCCCCGTTAGGAGTTGTAATGATATAAGGGGCAGGACTTCTGTAAGCTGAAAAAAATATACAAGAAAACATTAATAACAACAATGTTCAACAAATTCAGGTGACAGGCCTGTTCATGGGCTGGATCTCTTTAGGTGTCTGACAGATTTGTAAAGGTTTCACTATCTTTTAGTGAACCAAATACAATTCTGTATTTCTGCATTGATCTCATCTGAAAAGTTATACTTCATAGAAGTTGTACTATATACTTCAGTTATGAGGTTCTGCAGTGTTCAGCTGAGATCTTGCTATATAGGCAAAACATTATCTGCATGAAAAATAGGGCTGCCACCCATCCAGGTTTACCTGGACAGTCTGATTTTTGAATCACGTATCCGGGTTTCCGATTATCATAAACCCGGACACCATAGGCATGCACATGGGTAGTGTACACCCTAATCACCCTGTGCTGTGCAGATTCCCAATGCCCCCCCCCCCCCCCCCCCTCAAAGCACTGCTGGATTCCAACCTCTTCTCTCCTACTGGCTGCTGCTGCTGCTGCAGACACACAGGGGAATTTTCAGAATGGAGAGAGGGGGTTAGGTGCTGGCAAATATGTTCTTCCTTTTCTGCATGAACACAGTAAGTGATCGGTACCAATCGCTCCTGTGTCCATTTTTAACAGAGCACTTCCCATTCAATCACTGTCCAGTGCAGCTAAGGCTGCAGAGGAAGGGACTGGGGAATCTCTGTCCTCAGTCTCTTTCTCTGTCTCATAAGTGAGATTTTAGGGTCCCCCAAGTTGTAAAATAATAATAATAATAATAATAATATAAAAAAAGAATAAAAAGATTAAAGCGGTTCTGCACTCTTTAAAACTTTTTTTTTTTTTTTGGGCTATATGCCAAGGGCATATAGCTCAGTTGGGGGACTTACCTGTTCCATCTTCCATCTCGATCGCCGCCGGTTTTCATCTTCATCTTCTTCTTGTCTTCTTCTTGTCTGCTGGGGTCCATCTTGCCTGTGGGCATGTGAAACCCCACAGGCACTTTAGATGGCCCAGCATGCACCGCCGTTACTCGCGCGTGCGCAGTAACGGCACATCTGCCGACATCTCACGAGATTTCGGCAGATGTGGCCGAAATCTCGGGAGATTTCGGAAGATGTGGCCGAAATCTCGCGAGATTTCGGAAGATGCCCGCACTGACTCCTGGGATCAATGACACCAGATCCCAGGAGAC
This sequence comes from Lithobates sylvaticus, assembly GCA_028564925.1. NCBI lineage: Eukaryota > Metazoa > Chordata > Amphibia > Anura > Ranidae > Lithobates > Lithobates sylvaticus. The sequence goes on from CM053028.1 coordinate 413,548,293, forward strand.
AGTGCGGCGTGACGACGATCGACGCAGAGACCCCGCCCGCCGCCGAAGAGAGAGAAGACCGGAAGTCATCAATTACAAGGTAAGTAAAAAAAAAAAAAAAAAAAAACATTTCATTTAGTACTCTTTGCCTGATTTGGAAGGCAAAGAGATTTACTAAATGAAATGGGTGCAGAACCGCTTTAAATTGTAAAAAATAATAAAACTAAAAACTAGTGACACCGTCCACTGCCCTACCAATCTCTGCTCTACTGACACAGTTGTCTACCCTTCAGTCCACTGCACCACTGACACTGTTTACTGCTCTACTGACTGACATTATCCACTGTCCTGACACCAACCTCTGCCCTACTGACACTATCCACTGTCCTACTGACACTGTTAAATAAAATATTTCTTTACATATATTTATAAAAGTGTATGTGTCCATATATATACACACATACATATATCTACAGTGGTGTGAAAAAGTGTTTGCCCCCTTCCTCATTTCCTGTTCCTTTGCATGTTTGTCACACTTAAGTGTTTCGGAACATCAAACCAATTTAAACAATAGTCAAGGACAACACAATTAAACACAAAATGCAATTTGTAAATGAAGGTGTTTATTATTAAAGGTGAAAAAAAATCCAAACCATGATGGCCCTGTGTGAAAAAGTGATTGCCCCCCTTGTTAAAACATACTATAACTGTGGTTGTCCACACCTGAGTTCAATTTCTCTAGCCACACCCAGGCCTGATTATTGCCACACCTGTTCACAATCAAGGCATCACTTAAATGGGAGCTGCTTGACACAGTAAGGTCCACCAGAAGATCCTTAAAAGCTACACATCATGCCGAGACCCAAAGAAATTCAGGAACAATTGAGAAAGAAAGTAATTGAGATCTATCAGTCTGGAAAGGGTTATAAAGCCATTTCCAAAAATTTGGGAATCCAGCGAACCACAGTGAGAGCCATTATCCACAAATGGCGAAGACATGGAACAGTGGTGAACCTTCCCAGGAGTGGCCGGCCGCCCAAAATTACCCCAAGAGCGCAGCGACGACTCATCCAAGAGGTCACAAAAGACCCCACAACAACGTCCAAGGAACTGCAGGCCTCACTTGCCTCAGTTAAGGTCAGCGTTCATGCCTCCACCATCAGGAAAAGACTGGGCAAAAATGGCCTGCATGGCAGAGTTCCAAGGAGAAAACCACTGCTGAGCAAAAAGAACATCAAAGCTCGTCTCAATTTCTCCACAACACATCTTGATGATCCCCAAGACTTTTGGGACAACATTCTGTGGACCGATGAGACAAAAGTGGAACTCTTTGGAAGGTGTGTGTCCAAGTATATCTGGCGTAGAAGGAACACTGCATTTCAGAAAAAGAACATTATACCAACAGTAAAATATGGTGGTGGTAGTGTGATGGTCTGGGGCTGTTTTGCTGCTTCAGGACCTGGAAGACTTGCCGTGATAAAAGGAACTATGAATTCTGCTGTCTACCAAGAGATCCTGAAGGAGAATGTCCGACCATCTGTTCGTGTACTCAAGCTGAAACGAACTTGGGTTCTGCAGCAGGACAATGATCCTAAACACACCAGCAAGTCCACCACCGAATGGCTGAAGAAAAACAAAATGAAGACTTTGGAGTGGCCTAGCCAAAGTCCTGACCTGAATCCTATTGAGATGTTGTGGTATGACCTTAAAAAGGCCGTTCATGCTCGAAAACCCTCTAATGTAACTGAATTAGGACAATTCTGCAAAGATGAGTGGGCCAAAATTCCTCCAGGACGCTGTAAAAGCCTCATTGCACGTTATCGCAAACGCTTGGTTGCAGTTGTTGCTGCTAAAGGTGGCCCAACCAGTTATTAGGTTTAGGGGGCAATCACTTTTTCACACAGGGCCATAATGGTTTGGATTTTTTTCACCTTTAATAATAAACACCTTCATTTACAAATTGCATTTTGTGTTTACTTGTGTTGTCCTTGACTATTGTTTAAATTGGTTTGATGTTCCGAAACACTTAAGTGTGACAAACATGCAAAGGAACAGGAAATGAGGAAGGGGGCAAACACTTTTTCACACCACTGTATATATATATACACACACACACACACACACACAGTATATATAGATATATACTTATACATATTGTAGGGGATCAGAGGGGTGAACAGCCAGCTGGGACACAGTTTATCAACTTAAAAGGCTTTAGTCAGCAAAAAAAAAAAAAAGTTACAGGCTTTGTCTTCATAGGTATTTCAAACACGACAACTCTTCTTAGCAGTATAAGACAGTCCTTTTAAAAAATGCTCAGCGCCATAGCCACAGCATATAACATAGTAAAGTCCCAATTCAGGCAAGCTCACCCAGCAGGATCAACTCAGAGGCAACAGGTGTGCTTCCAGCATCAAGCTCTCTTCAACTCTGATAGCAACACACCAATTCCTCTCTGACCAGGTGCCTCTCCAGACTGACTCTCCACAATATACACACGCATGCATCTTTGAGCTTTGCGGTGCACACCCTAATGCAACAAGCTGTTCACAGCCTTGTCAGACAAATTATTCAGACTGGACTGTGGCTCCCCAAGAAACCGAGAACCAAAACCACAGAGTAGATAGCCATGCACACAGGCTGGGTGCCTGGGCACACCCTAATCACTAGAGTTGCCAACTGTCCGGAGGGCTGGCAGCAGTTGTCTAAGCCAAGTGTCTTTGACACTCTCTCACACTGCCCAGAGCCAGCACAAATCCCCCTCCCCACATGGACAGGATAGGAGAAAGGGCTCAATCTGCTCCTCCTCCTGCACCTAACCCTCTGTGTCTGCCCATCGACACTCCAATCCCTGACATGCTGTGCCTCAGAAAAGGGATGTGGGGGTGGGAAATTTGAAGCCTAGAAACCGCCAGATACTTCATGGAGGAAAGGTGCTGATGCCTGAGCCTCCATCCTAGGGTGAATGAGCTCACCATCCATTGTCTGTGACTGAAGTTTCCCCCTCCCTCCCTTCTGGATCTGATTGAGTGATTACATAAGGTAAGGGGGATTCAGATGTAAGGGGTGCTCTGCAGACTCTGTTGTAAAGGGGGGTTTTGGGAACTTTGATTTAAGGGGGAATGCTGAGAACTCTGATATACAGTAAGTAGGGGCCTTGATGAGCAAAAAAACCCTTACATCAAAGTTTCCCTTTACACCAGAGTTCACAACTTTTGTCCTTAAGAAAAAAAATAGCTGTGCACTGCTAAAGTGTTCAGGTTTGGCTTGAGCAAGCATTAGCAAGCCTAATGAAAAATGCTGCCCTCGGAGCTTATCAACGCCCTCTTATGCCGCGTACACACGATCAGAAATTCCTCCAGCAAAAGACCAATGTGAGCTTTTGGTCGGAAAATGCGACCGCGTGTGGGCTCCATAGGACTTTTGCTGGCGGAATTTCGGCCAGCAAAAGATTGAGAGCATGTTCTCCATTTTTCCGACGGAAAAAGTTTCTATCGGAAATTCCGATCGTCTGTGGCAATTCCGACGCGCAAAATTCCAATGCATGCTCAGAAACAATTTGAAGCATTTCTCAGAAGCATTGAACTTCATTTTCGTGGCTTGTCATAGTGTTGTACGTCACCGCTTTCTTGACGGTCGGAATTTGGTGTGACCGTGTATAGGCAACACAACTTAACAAACCGTTTTCAGAAAAACAAAATTGTAGATGCGATCCATGAACGCCTTCTCTCTCTCTTTTTTGGACACAGAGAAGGCATTCAATCGAGTGCATTGGCTCTACCTAACAACAGATTTGCAGAAGTTTGGCCTGCAAGGAACCTTTGCCACGGCTATACTGTCAGCATCACCTCCACGCCTTTCAATATCACCAACGAAACCAGACACGGGTGCCCACTCTCAATGCTAAATTTTGCTTTAGTAATGAAACCTCTGGCGAGGCAATTAGGTCTCATTCCAATATAGCTTGCATCCAAATTGGTAATACTGCCCACAAAATAGGACTTTACGCTGACGACGTGATAGTTCCAATCACCAATCCAACCCAATCCCTACCAGCCCTTACTTACTGACCTCCTTACTCAGTTTGGGTAAATATCTCTTTATAAAGTCAACTTCTCCAAATACTTCATGTTAGATGTTTGCTTGGATCCCCACTTGAAACAGGGAATATCTGACTTATCACCCTTCCCTTGCGCCCCAGTTTCTTCTTTAAACCTAGACAAAAGAAAAACTAACAGGTGCGCTGATCAACAGTTTAGTATAGCCCTCCAGCTGGCTATTGGTGATAATTAGACACGTCAAAGGAGCACACAATGTGAATTTGACCACTGTAGCGTTTTTAACTTTACTATATTAAAGCCGAGTTACACTAGAGCAGCTTTGCGCTCTCTTCTTTTGTGTGTTGTTTCTTCTTTAATCTACCTAGGTATCCAACTGGTAACCCCTTCACCTAATCTAGTGAGAACCAACCTGGACAAGATGATTAAGAATCTACAGGACCTATTCCTTAGCTTACGCTCTATAAGAACATCCCTGGGTGGAAGAATCGCCCTTGTGAAAATGTTTCTTATGCCCTACATCCTTTATCTCTTTCGCTCCATTCCCACCCTGTTTTTGCAAGACCAGCTTTTCAGTCTTCAACGGCTAATAAATAATTCATTCACCTGAAATGGTAAACATCCTAGAGTATGTCGCTCCATATTATATGCTCCCACTAATGGTGCCCCAAAGTTTAAACTATACTACAGAGCTATATTGCTTGACCAAATCAAGAGATGGTGGTCCTCCTCACAGAAACACTTATGGTTACAAATTGAGGATTGACAAGAAGAAAACAGCTGCACACCAAAGAAAGAATCCAACATGTTTAATTCCAAAACATGACAGCAGACAGCCACAAGGACAAAGTTACAGGACCCAGGAGCTGACGTGTTGTCAAAGCCAACATCAGCCACAGAGACTTCTATAAATATCTGCGTATCAGACATGCCCTGTGAACCTCTCTATGGTCGACCTCCGCCCTACCTCATGATTTGCTCCATGCTTATGAGCACCCTTCTCGATTTCGCAAAGGGATTTCCAATATTTACAAACTCTTAGCACCAAGTGTGAAGCATCAAAAGCTTCCATCCATGGAGCATTGGGAACACTGCCTTCACTTCACAGCGGAGGTTCAGGCATGGCATCAAGTGTCGAACTGGCCGCTAAAATACTCCAAATGCCTGTCACACTGGGAATCAGGCCTAAAAATACTCTGGCATTACATAACAATCAAGCTCCCTGTCTGTACCCAATGCACTCTAACGTGTGCTGGAGGAACTGTTGTTTACCAGGCACAGTGCCTCATGTTTGGTGGTACTGCCCTGTACTCACCCCATTTAGGAAGGACATAAATGTTTTAATATCATTACTCACTAAGACACACTTTCTCTTCACTTCTCAACATGCTTTGCTGGGATTAGGGCTAGAGGCATGGCATATTCACTTCTACCCCATAATTATACAAGTTCTAATAGCCGCACAACTTATCATTGCCTGCAATTGGAAGAACACCCATGCTCCCACTTCTCATGAATTAAAGTCCATTTTAATCAGCACATTCACATGGAATATATGTATGCTAAAGCCCACTTTACAATACCCCCCGGCAGTAAAAAAAAAAAAAATAATAATAATAGTTTTTTTAAATGGCCCTTTAAAAAAGTTCCGGACACAGTGCTCTATGGGAAGCGCCACGTCTATGCAATTACGAGATCAGTACGGCCGGGTGCTTTGATTGACATTGGCACCACCCTAGGACACGGGCGGTGCTTTCCATCCGAGTTACTGTGCCAGTGATAAACCAGAAGTGGTGTCATATCTCTGTGGAATGCACAGCACGAGCGGAGCACTCTGCACTGTCTGGAGAGGAGTGAGGTAGGTGATCTCTCTGCTCCCCCTGCACCTACATACTTTCTCCCTGCAAGTGCTCCTCTCAGTCCAGCTCATCTGCTTTTCTCCACCACTGACAACTCTGGCTCACTACTCCTCTGCCTGCAATCAGTGATTTATTCCCCCAACTCTGATTCCAGCTCTCCTCCCCCCATGGTATCTCCATCCTAATACACATCTCCTCTTCCCTATCTACCTATCTATCTATCTATCTATCTATCTATCTATCTTTATATCCCACCATCTTTCTCATTCCCCCCTCCCACCCAATATCTATCTATCTGTCTTGGATAATGATGTTTAATAATACCGCCCTCCTAAAATAAACACTGCTCTGCGCTACAAGGATGTGTTACTGGCAAAACACTGGACTGGTCTTTGGTGTACCTGTCCTATAGTATGTAAACTTGTTGAATATATAAATAAATAAATGAATAAATAAATATATATATATGTGCAAAAAATGCTATATAAAAAATCAATAAATAAACTGATATAGATATAGATATATATATATATGCGCATAGATGTGAAAAAAAATTATATTTGTGATGTGCAAAATAATCTTGGTATAATGTGAATGTACAGTGGTCCTTATACATACATTATTAACAGCTGCTGCTTAGAAACAGAGAAATATAAAAGCATACAAAAATCATTGGGTGGACTGCGCTTCGTCCCCTCAAATAGAATTTTGTAGCAGCGCTATTATTAAGATTTCTCAAATTGATGTGAAAAATCAATATATACACTCTAAGTAAAGTGACCATATGCTAAAATAAATAAATATATATAAGTTATATATATAAAATAAATAAGTATATGGGTCAGGTGAGAGTGATAAAAAACAATGAGTGAATCAATAAATAAATTAATAAATTAATAAAAGTGAACCATACATATGGTGAAAAAATAAATAAATAAAATATAAATATGGAAATTCGTGTCTAAAGTCCACATATAAAAAGTGCTTGCCAATCTGATCAAGCAAATTGCAGGAATACAAAAGTGACAGTTCCCGGTTGGTGTAGAAAACAGTTCTAGATTGATAATCCTTGAGTGATCCGACCACCATACACTTTCACCTCGTGAGAGAATCGTCCCCAACTTTTAGTAAGCCTGTAGTTAAACCAATATGGGCCTTCTCCTCCAACATCAGACCATTAATCTCCACCAGCGCGGTTGTAAGACCAGAATTTCAGACCTTCAATCCAGCATCCCTTAATCAGTACTCCACCAGCGCGGTTACATAATGTGTGAAAAACAAATGGAGGGCCACATAATGTAATACTGCTAAAAGATTTTTATTGAAACACTTTCCCTTTAAAAAACAACGATCCCCCTAATATTATCTGTGTACCACACAATCAAAAGTAATGAGCATTGGTTAAATGTAGAGATCTACTGTGCCTGGGTTCCATCCACCTAGCAGGATATGGATCAACGAGTTCCGCTGTGTGTGCTGGCGGCGTCTCTCCTTCCTGGTGTCTGTAGAACGCACAGTGGACCGCAAGCGTAGTGACGTCACTTCCTGTTGACCTACGCCCTGACGCGTTTCGTCATTTCCGACTTATTGATTCACTCATTGTTTTTTATCACTCTCACCTGACCCATATCTGTCTGTCTGTCTATCTATCTATCTATCTATCTATCTATCTATCTATCTATCTATCTATCTATCTATCTATCTATCCCACCCAGTGTCTATCTATCTACATATCTATCTATCTATTTATCCATTTATCTGTCTGTCTATCTATTCATCTATCTATCTGCAGGCCCTATTGCAGGCTAGTGACGGGGGGGGGGGGGTATGGGGTTGGTTGGGTCTTTGTTTGCGCCCCCTCCCCCAAAAAATGGAGCACCAGCCGCCACTGGTTTACCGGGACCCATGTTAGGGCCGGCCCTGTAACTGCCTGGCTATATGAATGCTGCTCTCTAATTAATGTTTACATTTGATGTACCTCTCCTTTGTCAGACGCATGACTTTTTGACTTTTGTCCCATGTAATTTCACTGTGTTCAATAAAACGCAAGTTTAAAAAAAAAGTTAAAATGTGACTTACCTTGCATGATTTTAATTTTTCTTTTAATTAAAAGATGGGACACCTGCAAAAAAAAGTAATGAATGTAAAAACATTTTCGGCATATACAGTATAGTGTATGTCTGAAAAGTAATAGCTGTAAATATTGTTAGGGAAATAGCTGAAAACATAGTTTTCCTGTCCTTACTTAAAGGGGTTGTATACCCTCAATTACAACTTGTACCTACAGGTAAGCCTTAATCTAGGTAATCTAGGTACAAGAAATATCTCCTAAACCTGCACGGTTTAGGAGATATTTGCACAGAACGATTTACAACGTTGTCTACGGCGCATGCGCGCCGCAGACAACGGTGCATTTACAGGGTTAATCCCCATTCAGAACTGCGGCTCACCGCAGTTGAAGTGTCCCGCGCGCATGCGCGAAGCGACGTCTTCGCTGCTCTGGCCAGTCACAGCGCCGCAGCGGCGCTGTGATTGGACGGATCGGCGATACCCGGAACAGCGATGGCTGCGGCTAGAGGGGGAGAAGAGGACAGCGTCGGGTACCCCGATCTAAGGTAAGTGATGCATAATGAGCTAGTATGCTAGTCATACTAGCTCATTATGACTTTGTCTTGCAGGTAGTTTATAAAAAAAACGGGTATACAACCACTTTAAAGTGTTCTAAAGTCTCCTGTATGATAGTCTAATGTTGCAAATCCAGTAACCATACACAAGCCTCATAAAGCAAACTGTAGTAGAAGCAACCGCATTCTACATGATAGTGGCAACTCTGCTCTGAATTCAAGAGCAGTGCAGCATCGTTGCCCACCCATGAAAAGAAATTAAATTAGGTGTATTTCACTGGCAGGCTCAGCAGGTATGTGTGGGACTTTGCAGGGGGACTAAAAGAAAACTGTAAGTGCAGATGTACGGTACTTATAATTAAAAGAGAAGTATGTTTTTTTTTTAAATATACATTCATACTCATGTCTGTGCTGCAGCATCTTTGTGATGCTGCAGCTGTCCCCTGTTGGCTCTAAAACTGAGAACTAAGCGATTGTGTGATCATTGATCGCTCAGTTGTTGGTCTGCTCAGAGTGGAGAGCGGTAACTGTCAGTAATGGCTTTCAACATCTCCAGTGCTCACTGGAGCGTTGGGCATGAGAGGGGGCAGGGACAGCTGGCTCTGGCCCTCAGTCCCAAGCTGAGAGATGGAACCAGTTGTCAATTAAGCAGCCAGGTGGATCCTGCCAAAAAAACAGACTCAGGAGAGCAACAGTAAGTGCCCTCCAATGACCCACAAGAGAAGTATGGCCAAAAAAGCTTTGGCCATACTTCTCTTAAGTGCTGCAGTACACGTGTTTTTTTTAATGGGAGACCATAGTTCTACTTTAAATTTTTTTTGTTTCTTTCTGTATCAAAGTATCTGTTCATCCAAGTTTTGAGCTTCAACCAAGGTTAGGCAATAGTTTGGATATGACCGTCCATGTATTTCTCTCACAATAGGTTTCTTTTAAAGTGAATGTAAACCCTAACAATTAACTTATTTTATTTCCTCCCTTTTGGATTGTTAGCCTGGGACTCCTGGATTACATACCTGAGGGGGTCAATCTCGTCAGATCTAAGGCTACCATCTTAGTGCCCCAGGAGAGGCTCGCTGTCTCTTTCCCCTTCCTTCTTGCTTATCCCTTTCCTTTTCCCTTTCTTCCCCTTTTCCTCTTTTTCCTACTTATTAAACCCTTTGATACTTTGAGGAGTGTTCTAGGACTGCTGGTCAACTGCCATTGGTCCCACTCCCAGTTTGCAGGCTGTGTATTTAAACATAATGACTAGCAACCATGATCAATTCATGGCTGAGATGACCCCTCGTCTTGGATGGGGGTGCTTCAACCATGCAGTTCCTCTTCAGGGGATGTATCTTAGAATGTTCTTCAGAACTATGGTTATAGACCAAAATAGCGCTATACCAGTTCCTTAATGACCAATGCTGTAGGTCAATAATGTTTTCATGTACTAGTACTTCTCTAAACTTTATTGTACGGTTTTATATCTGCATGGTTCATAACCTTAATAAAAAACAATTGGAAAAGAAAGTTTTTTTTCACATTGTCCAAAAATACCTCACAGAAATTAAGTGAGCTTATAACTTCATAAGCATTCTACAGTGTTATTCTAAGCAGTGTTAGTAGCCCTGCCCAGTTCATATTTGTGAACCACAGAACATGGCACGTTATGTTATGGAGATCTGGAGGGGGGGGGGGTGTTCTGCTTCTCCATAGAAGAGTTCACCTTTTGTAAAAAAATAATACATGTACATCTTTTTTGCAGGTATTATTTTTTTTACATTGCACCCATTAAAGCATTGCACCCATGATCAGCAGATCGTGGTAGAATGCTTGGATCATGCAAAAACTTAGTAAGCTGTCAGCCTGTACCTCCAATACAGGCAGGCAGTTACTGAATGTGAAGAAGCATCAACGAACCAAGAGGACACTCACCAGTGCCCTCACAGAGCATTGAGAACTAAAAGTTGTTGGTGGCAAAGGATGATGGTACTTGTAGTCTAATTCATTCACAGAAAACTGTGAATAAATGACATGGCTGTGTGGGTGGAGCCCGCCATGGTCATGCTTTTTTCAAAAAGTGACAGTGGATGCGGGGAGAAGATCCCCTGTCCGCTGACAGATAGCGGGGTGCGCTAGCTGCAGGAGGCGGGTCACTAGGAGCATGTTACACCCTAAATATAGCTGTAACATGTACATGAGCCTAAAAGTGAACTTAGTCTTTAAGTGTTGTCATCTTGGGATAGAAGTATGTTACTGGCAGAATCACCAAGTGAAGGGTAAAAAAAAGCATGTAGAAAAGAAAACTTATGCAGTCACCACATCTAAGAGCTGTATGCTGCAATATATTGAATTTTTGTTCTTGAATTTATATACACTTTAGGTTAGAGTTCACTGAGATTATACAGCCCTTATCATGATTATCATGACATAAACCTGCTATACCTGATTCAAGTACTCCAGTCCTTGAGAAACTGCAGGGTCAGGGTCAGGCACAGGAGCCCAGGGAGATACTGATCCACCAGCCAATGGCTGGTTCTGCACAGCTTGATTTCCATTCTGATTAACCTGCCCTGTAAAATAAGATAAGTAAATAAATATATATTGTAAAGTTCTCATTAGTATGGTGTGTGTAATTTTTGACACTGATAGGGATTGCTCACTGACACTGTGTTGTCTAACACAACAGGGACGATACATAATGAGTATGCAGTCCTCAGCCAATTCCCACTTATGAACTATGAGTGGTGCTGACTGCTGAGGAGGTAATTAGTGCAGCCAGAATTCAGGCAGAATCCAAGCTTGTCTCATGAGTTGACAATCTCCAGTAAAAAAAAAACAAAAAAAAACTGAGCCCCAGAAAATGGAGTCACGTGCTTTAAGAGAAGAAGTATGACATTGCATACTTCTGTAAAGATGTTTATTTCATTTGATTGGCCTTGCTATTCAGGTAATGAAGAGGAAAAATATATTGCATATGAATGGATTCATACATATTATTGTATAGCATATTCAATTCACTTTGCTGTTTAACAACTTCAATACCGGGCACTTTCACCCCCTTCCTGCCCAGGCCAATTTTCAGCTTTCAGCACTATTACACTAAGGACAATTACGTGGTACATTTTGTACCCAAATTACATTTTTATACATTCTTTTAGACAGCCAGAGCTTTCTTTTGGTGGTATGTAATCACCACTGGGTTTTTAAATTTTTGCAAAAAAAAAAAAAAACGAAAAAAAGACAAAAAAAAATAAATAAAGTTTCTTATTTTTTGTTAGAAAATGTTCTAAATAAGTACAGATCTATAATCAAGGGGTGACTAGTGCGCTCAACCTGGATATATAAAACAAGTGAGAAGCAGCCAACATATAAGTGATCTCACACTAAGAAAGGGATATGTTAAAAGGGAGGTATGTGGCGCTAACCACTGAGTGGTCTAAGATAAAATATATTTTCCAAAAGATGGGTGACCTTCAAGTGGATAAAACGGCATATATAATATAAAAAAATATAGAAAATCTTCGATAAATGAAAAATAATAAAGAAGAAATATCCTTCTGTGAACGGATGAATGTATCAACGAAGGAGAATAAAGTGCACAGTGCAACGTGCAAAAAATGTGAAAAGTGAAAATAATCACTAAAGATGTGTACAATAAATAATAGGCGTGGAAGCACCTATAGAAATCTAAATGGTGTTACTAAAAAGTCATAAAAAAATGTTATAAAAAATGTTCTCCAATAATAAGTGTACAAGTGAAAAATAATCGCTGCAAATAAAATCCTTAATGAACAGCAAAAAATATAAAATATAGAAACAATTGGTGAACTACAAGTCCCAGCTCGTTATGCAAATTGCAAAAACAAAGTGAAGGGGTAGAAATACCGACACAGTGCGTGTTAAAATAACGGCAATTCTTCTTAATAAGTGAAAAAAGTTCCAAATATCTCTGTGCTTTGTTAGATGTTTCAGTGCCGATTCATGCAATTAATAGTGCTCCGTGACTTTTTCAGGGGTGCACCCCACTATTTCCCCCAGCCTCTCACCTCTAATAGGGGCCCCTACAGGCCTAGTTGAGCAGAAAAACTTTGGATGGTACTCCTGGTAGGTCCCTCTCTTGCATGTATACCGCCTTCCTATAGGTTCCTATGGGCTCTCATATACCATGCTCTGGTCCCCACATCCAACGGCGCTCCAGTTAAGGTAAAAAGTGCTCTCAGCTCAGAGGTGTCATGAAGGGGTAAAAGGATAAAAGCGCTCCAATGTGTGGTATCGTTTAAAACAGATTTATTATTAAAAGTATCCACTTACATTCAAGTATGGTGAAAACCGCATGTAGATTCAGCAACTTCCGGTCTCGGCCGGAAGTAAACAAAAGGCACCTGACTTCCTCCCTCACGCGTATCGTCACCGATCACGTGACTTTGTCAAAGGGTATGGGAGTCAGGTGTCTGCCAGGCCTATTTATACTGTCTCAGTGTATGCTTTAATGACGGCGGTGCGTCAAAACTAACAAATCGTAACATCAAGCTATATCCTACATATCCTAATGCCATAAATAACGATAATAAAATGCAAACATTCTATTTTAAAATATATACGAAGATCTTGCATTTAAAAACAATTCTTAATGCGTTGAATATACATATAAATGTACCGACTTCTATAATTTAGTAATAAAAACTATAAGAGATAATAAATAGCCATATTTAATAATTGGATATAAAACAGTTCAGATCAAATTCAACATTATGTCCCCAAAGGGGTTAAAGTGAAGGAGATTCATAAATTATGCACTTTAACCCCTTGGGGACATAATGTTGAATTCGATCTGAACTGTTTTATATCCAATTATTAAATATGGCTATTTATTATCTCTTATAGTTTTTATTACTAAATTATAGAAGTCGGGTCTCCAGGAAAATCCCTTATTTTAAATAGGTTTTTAGCCTATTTTAGAAATAATTATTTCATATATTTACTACTACTTATTGATTTAATGATTTTTTATATTTAATAATTCTTATGTAATTAATCATGGCATTGATGAAACTTGACGTTAAGCTCAATATGTTAAATAACCATTAGATGGCAGCAGTGAGGATTATTGAAGGGTTTGAATATATTTATGAAATCGTTCTTTGTGGTGACCACTAGATGTCACTACCGAGAAATTTTCATTTTCTAGAGAATCAATACCTATTAATGGCCACCAGATGGAGTCGGTACATTTATATGTATATTGAATGCATTAAGAATTGTTTTTAAATGCAAGATCTTTGTATATATATTTTAAAATAGAATGTTTGCATTTTATTATCGTTATTTATGGCATTAGGATATGCAGGATATAGCTTGATGTTACGATTTGTTCGTTTTGACGCATCGGAGCATGGTATATGAGAGCCCATAGGAACCTATAGGAAGGCGGTATACATGCAAGAGAGGGACCTACCAGGAGTACCATCCAAAGTTTTTCTGCTCAACTAGGCCTTTAGGGGCCGCTATTAGAGGTGAGAGGCTGGGGGAAATAGTGGGGTGCACCCCTGAAAAAGTCACGGAGCACTATTAATTGCATGGATCGGCACTGAAACATCTAACAAAGCACAGAGATATTTGGAACTTTTTTTCACTTATTAAGAAGAATTGCCGTTATTTTTACACGCAGTGTGTGGGTATTTCTACCCCTTCACTTTGTTTTTGCAATTTGCATAATGAGCTGGGACTTGTAGTTCACCAATAGTTTTTATATTTTATATTTTATATTTTTTGCTGTTCATTAAGGATATTATTTGCAGCAATTATTTTTCACTTGTACACTTATTATTGGAAAACATTTTTTATAACATTTTTTTATGACTTTTTAGTCACACCATTTAGATTTCTATAGGTGCTTCCACGCCTATTATTTATTGTACACATCTTTAGTGATTATTTTCCCTTTTCACATTTTTTGCACGTTGCACAGTGCACTTTATTCTCCTTCGTTGATACCTTCATCCGTTCACAGAAGGATAATTCTTCTTTATTATTTTTCATTTATCGAAGATTTTCTATCACACATTTTTTGAAGATATCATTTTTATCACTGTTTTTATGTCACTTTTTATACACTTACGCACAGCTTTTTGTATATTTATTTATCTTTTTGTCTTCAGTGTTTTTTTTGAGGTACAGATTAAGAAGTTGTTTTTTATATTATATATGCCGTTCTATCCACTTGAAGGTCACCCATCTTTTGGAAAATATATTTTATCTTAGACCACTCAGTGGTTAGCGCCACATACCCCCCTTTTAACGTTCTAAATAAGTCATTTTCGCCTTCACTGATGTGCGCTGATGAGGCTGCACTGATGGGCACTGACAAATGGCACTGATATGCAGCACTGATGAGCACTGATAGGTGGCACTGATGGGCACTGTTATGGGGCACTTATGGGCACTGATAGGCAGCACTGATGGGCATTGAAAGGCAGCATTGACTGGCATCACTGCTGGGCACTGACTGGACTCAATGACTGATGATCAGTGCCCTGATTATCTGTGCAGGTCTCCCCTGTGAAAAAATGCGCCTGAGCGGCTCTCCTTACCTCACACGCTGTCAGTGAGAGGAGAAGAAGGAAGTGATCAGCCTTTTTTGTACAAACTTTATTTGAACTGCACAAAAGTTTATTCTTGGCATGGTACAACAGCGCAGTGCATTGTGCTGCTGTATAGTGAAATGTAATCCTGTACAGTGATCTGCGATAAAATGCAGCTTGTCTAAAGTGCAGCTCTGGGCTGCGTAGCAATGTGAAAAGGACATCTAGAAAACAATTGTTTCTTTGTGTCCTAGCAGTGACCTGCATTCTACCATGCAGTAAAATGCCGATCACCGCATTAATGTGCATTGGCCCTAAAATATTTATTCTTAATGAATGTTTAAACACCAACTCAATTGGAAACAATAAATATACATATAAATAAGTAAATGCCTTCAGGTGCCTCTGTCTGTGCTGCCCCACTGCCGTGGCTGTTTTGGGTAAGCAATGCATATATATCTTTTTATCAGAACCCATATCAATTTTGCATGATATTAAAGAAAATAATCTCTCTGTTTTGAAATATGTACCAATATGTTAAACAATGGCTTAAATATGAAATTACGATCATGATTTATTTCAATAGACGCTTATGACTGGCTCCTTCTGAAGACACAGCAATTGCTGCAAAACTAGTAAAGGACAATCGCCAGGACGCATCATATCTGATACCCCATTTCAACACTGGGGGGTTATCTCCATCTCTTCTACAATGTTTAACTGGTTCCCGACTGGCTCTCTTCTTTTTACTGCTGCAGAATTGCTCTCCTGGGCGAAACACTAGTATGGGTACGGCTTTGCCCAGGAGAGCCGCCGTAGGCGCCTGCTGTACAGCAGGGGACTCGGTGCGCGTGGCCAGTGGGCACCATCACCGCTGGCCACGTGCGATTGCGTGCACGAGAGCCAGCATGGGGATTTGTGTGTAAACACACAAATCCTTGTGCTGTCAGGGGAGAGGAGACAGATTGTGTGTTCCTACTAACTAGGAAAAATGATATGTCTTCTCTCCTAGTCAATCCTATCCCCATACAGTTAGAACACACTGAGGGAACATAAATGTAACCCCTTAATCGCCACCTAGTGTTAACCCCTTCCCTGCCAGTGACATTTGCATATTTATAGCACTGATCGCTGTATAAATGTCAATGGTCCCAAAAATGTGTCAAAAGTGTCCGTTCTATCTGTCCCAATGTAGCAATACTAGTAAAAAAAATAAAATAATAAAAATGCCATAAAAATGCTATAAATCTTTCCCATAGATTGTATATAACGTTTGCGCAAACCAATCAATATATGTTTATCATGTTTGCTTTTACCAAAAATATGTAGAAGAATACATTTGGCCTAAACTGATGAAGAAATTTGTTTTTTTAAATTGGGGTATATTTATTATAGCAAAGTTAAAAATATTGGGTTTTTTTTCAAAATAAAATCCACAGTGGTGATCAAATACCACCAAAAGAAAGCTCTATTTGTGGAAAAAAGGATGCAATTGGCAGTTAAAATGAAGCAGTGCCAAATTGTAAAAAGTGCTCTGGTCAGGAAGGGGTAAAATCTTCTGGGGCTAAACAGTTAAGCAGTACACATGGCTGTAACTATTGACTGTATATAATAATTATTGGCAATGTGGTCCACAATATTTTTATGTTATTCATATTATTAAATCGTATTTAAAATATATATATATATATATTCTTGTTTATGTCCTTGAGGTACTGAGATAGTCCAAACTTTTCTCCTTCTTGCCAGGGGCAATTATGAGGTGACCCCAGGCTCCTTTCTCTAAATGCATAAGTAGCCATGCAGTGTTTGAAATAAAAATCATCTTTCACTGCAATACTTATATCCTCTCTGGGGCTGTCCCCCTAAAAAAAAAATCTGCTTCATCTTTCTGCTGCCACTGGACTTCCAGGGTGAATAGTGTCCAGCATCATCATTTTTTGTGAGCCAAGGTTATCACGGACCCGCACCCCGAGACTGTGTCATTACTGCTATACTAAATGGGACTGCTTACTGCAAGAGGGAAGAAAAGGGTTTTATACTATTAGTCAGCTTTGTGGACAAACTTTAGTTGGGCATTAATAAGGCACCCCAGAGTGCAGTAGCTATGTAAGAAATGCAGACACCCATAACAGCCAACTGCAAGTCATGTTTTATGTTTTAACTAAATAGAACGGAAACCAGACTGGTTCTGAGGGTACTGATGCATTACCTTTGGAAAGCATTCTTCTAACAAGAACCCTGAAAAGGAAATAGTGACATGTTAAAGTTACTCTTTAGAAAACACTAAAGAACATTATTATTTCCTCTTGTAAAATAAATACTGTAGATATAACAAACTGCAGTATTGTAATATATTGAATTAATTTCTGTCTTTATGTCATTACCAAGTCATAAAAAGGGTAAACCCATTGGTTTAGATATTTTAATTTAAATCTCTAGCTGGTGATAACTCAGAATAGTCATACTCAAAGTGAATTTAGTATTTTATATTACAGTGCCTTGAAAAAATATCCATACCCCTTGAAATTTTCCACGTTTTGTCATGTTACAACCAAAAACGTGAATGTATTTTATTGGGATTTTATGTGATAGACCAACACAAAGTGGTACATAATTGTGCAGTGGAAGTAAAATGATAAATTGTTTTAAATTTTTTTTTACAAATACATTTCTGAAAAGTGTGGCAGGCATTTGTATTCTAAAATATAAAACGACAAAAACTGGCGCTGGAGAATAATAAAAAAATATAAAATGGTGCTGATAAAATATAGTGCTAATGTGTTGACAGATTGCAGCTGCTGTAATGGAAGTGCTACAACTTCTAAAATGTGAACAACGGAAAAAGAAACAGCGCTAGCAAATACTAACAAACAGTGTACCAATATACAAATCTGTTGGTGTGTGTAGTGGTGAGACTACAAAACTGTAGGTGTGTTTGGTAGTGAGACTACAATAATAAACCACAGTTATTGCACATAAATAATAAAATGAATTTTGTGCCAACAAAAGTAAAAAACAGTCCAGCAAAGTAGAAAGCCCCTTCTTGGACTGGACTCACCCAGATGCAGAGGCTGTGACTATGAAATCCAGCAGAAAGACTGTGATCTGAGTCCATGGGACATATGATGTGAAGCTGGCTGGTGGTTCAGGATGACCCGGATATCTGGGGGCTTGCTACTGGTGCCATCTCCATGGGTCTTGCAGATTAATGCCTCAAGGAAAGGAATGCTATATGGTGAAATACCGTTGCAATAAGAGGTATATGCGCGCAATGCGCTACTCACAGAGTTTAAACGAAGGCAGGCTTATCAGAAGAACTTCCGTGAATACCGCTGGATAAGCGTGCGTTCCACGGAGGCAGGATGTGACGTCGGTGTTGCGTTCGGCCGGAAATGACGTCGACGCGTTTCGCCCCTCCTCCAGGGCGTCATCAAAGGACATAATCTCCGGCCAACATAGGAGATATTTATACCAAAAGAACATGCAGAACTCCTCCTCAGAGGGAGGAGCAGAGACGCCAATCAATTAGATGACGGCAAGTTCAGAGACATAGTCAAAGTGATCATCATTTAAGATTGCCTTGTGTAAACTTTATTTAAACAAATAAAACATGACAAGAAGCATATCCGTCCACAGCATATAATGAGTATACTGTGAAGGAAATATATGGTGTGCATAAATTGTCAGGATAAAATTTCATATATAAAATGCATAAATATGATTACAAATATAAAATAGGAAAAATGAGAAATATATAAAATAAAGTTAAAATCTGTATACAAAATGGATGCGGAACTTGAAGAGTATTCATGAATTTGGAAGTGGCCACGGCTGGAATAAGACACATAAGAAAAAACCATAAAATAAAATAATAAAAATGAGATGTGAAATAAAATAGCATACAAAAATAAATATTGGGATAGATTGAAACGAAAAAAACAAAATAAATATAGAAAAATAAAATAAAATAATATAGAAAAATAAAATAAAATAAAAATGAAAATAAAAATAAAAAATATACAAAAATAAAAATAGTAATAAATAAAATGAAAATAAATAGAAAAATATAAAAAATATAAAAAAATTTATATATATATATTTATTTATATTTATTTATATTTATATTTATTTATATTTATTTTTATTATTTTTTTATATTTTTCTATTTATTTTCATTTTTTCATTTTATTTATTACTATTTTTATTTTTGTTTATTTTTTATTTTTATTTTCATTTTTATTTTATTTTATTTTTCTATATTATTTTATTTTATTTTTCTATATTTATTTTGTTTTTTTCGTTTCAATCTATCCCAATATTTATTTTTGTATGCTATTTTATTTCACATCTCATTTTTATTATTTTATTTTATGTTTTTTTCTTATGTGTCTTATTCCAGCCGTGGCCACTTCCAAATTCATGAATACTCTTCAAGTTCCGCATCCATTTTGTATACAGATTTTAATTTTATTTTATATATTTCTCATTTTTCCTATTTTATATTTGTAATCATATTTATGCATTTTATATATGAAATTTTATCCTGACAATTTATGCACACCATATATTTCCTTCACAGTATACTCATTATATGCTGTGGACGGATATGCTTCTTGTCATGTTTTATTTGTTTAAATAAAGTTTACACAAGGCAATCTTAAATGATGATCACTTTGACTATGTCTCTGAACTTGCCGTCATCTAATTGATTGGCGTCTCTGCTCCTCCCTCTGAGGAGGAGTTCTGCATGTTCTTTTGGTATAAATATCTCCTATGTTGGCCGGAGATTATGTCCTTTGATGACGCCCTGGAGGAGGGGCGAAACGCGTCGACGTCATTTCCGGCCGAACGCAACCACCGACGTCACATCCTGCCTCCGTGGAACGCACACTTATCCAGCGGTATTCACGGAAGTTCTTCTGATAAGCCTGCCTTCGTTTAAACTCTGTGAGTAGCGCATTGCGCGCATATACCTCTTATTGCAACGGTATTTCACCATATAGCATTCCTTTCCTTGAGGCATTAATCTGCAAGACCCATGGAGATGGCACCAGTAGCAAGCCCCCAGATATCCGGGTCATCCTGAACCACCAGCCAGCTTCACATCATATGTCCCATGGACTCAGATCACAGTCTTTCTGCTGGATTTCATAGTCACAGCCTCTGCATCTGGGTGAGTCCAGTCCAAGAAGGGGCTTTCTACTTTGCTGGACTGTTTTTTACTTTTGTTGGCACAAAATTCATTTTATTATTTATGTGCAATAACTGTGGTTTATTATTGTAGTCTCACTACCAAACACACCTACAGTTTTGTAGTCTCACCACTACACACACCAACAGATTTGTATATTGGTACACTGTTTGTTAGTTCAGGCATTTGTATTCAGCAACCCTATTCAATTTCGGCAATCTAGCTACATTCTTAACCACTTCAATACAGGGCACTTAAACACCTTCCTGCCCAGACCAATTTTGAGCTTTCAGCGCTGTCACACTTTGAATGACAATTGCGCGGTCATGCTACACTGTACCCAAATTACATTTTTATCATTTTTTTCCCACAAATAGAGATTTCTTTTGGTGGTATTTGATCACCTCTACGTTTTTTATTTTTTTGTTAAACAAATAAAAAAAGACCAAAAATTTTGAAAAAATATATATTTTTTTTTGTTTCAGTTTCAAAACTTTGTAAATAAGTAAGTTTTCTCCTTCACCGATGGGGCTGCACTGACGGGCACTGATAAGGCGGCACTGATGCGCACCGATGAAGTGGCACTGATGAGGTGGCATTGATGGGCACTGATATGTGGCACTGATATGTGGCACTGATAGGCGGCACTGATAGGCGGCACTGATGGGCAACACGGATGGGCACTGATAGGTGGCACAAATTGGCACTGATAGCTGGCATGGATTGGCATGGATAGGCGGCATGGATGAGCATGGATAGGCAGCATAGATGGGCATGGATAGGTGGCACGGATGAGCATTGATAGGTGTCACGGATAGGCACTGATAGGTGGCATTGTTTTGTACTGATGGATGCCAATCAGTGCCAAACAATGCATGCCAATCAGTGATGCCCATTGTGGGCACTGATTGGCATCCATTGTGGGCACTGATTGGCATCCATTGTGGGCACTGTGTGTCATCCCTGGTGGTCTAGGGTGGCATACCTGGTGCTGGGCATCCCTGGTGGTCTGGTGGCATCCCTGGTGGTCCAGTGTGGGCATCCTCGGGGGGGCTGCACTGATAATCGATTAGCACAGACCCCCCCTGTCAGAGGAGCAGCCGATCGGCTCTCCTCTACTCGAGTCTGACAGACGCGAGTGAGGAAAAGCCGATCACCGGTTCCTCCTATTTACACTGTGATCAGCTGTGATTGGACACGGCTGATCACTTGGTAAAGAGTCTTCGTCGGAGACTCTTTACCAAGATCATAGTTGCGGGGTGTCAGACTGACACCCCGCAACAACGATCGCTGCAATGCGCATCCCCGGGGCGCACAGCGGCTCAAAATCCTTAGAACGTCATATGACGTCCGTTCAGGATTTTAAAACCACTTTGCCGACGTCTTTTTACAATAGGGCGGACGGCAAGTGGTTAATTTTTCTACTCCGTACAGTGCTGAATTCCATAAGATACAAAAGATAGTTACTAAATATTTGCTAGTGCTATCTAATGACCCTATTTATTCTCAAATATTGGATAAAGGGATACACACGGTATCCAGGAAAGAGCCCTCCCTTAGTGGGTTACTGTCACCTAGTCCCTTCATCAGTAAAAAAAACTCCCACTAATTAGTCATCCTTCAAAGGTATGTTTAAGTGTGGTTGTCGAGGCTGCTCGTATTGTTCCTTCAAGGGTGGTGATGTTGTGACCTCGACATCCACAGGCAGGCGCCATAAAATACAGTCTTTTGTTAATTGTAATACTTGTTACATTGTGTATGTTATTACATGCACAATGTGCTCTATTCAATACGTTGGTAGGACAACACGTAGACTCATCTTCATGATATAGAAAAGGAACATTCCACTAATGTGACACGTCACTGGAAGGATTTTCATAATAAAGAAAGACACTTCTTGTTTAACCATTCAGGGTATGGAAATAGTGAGACCCCCTAGAGGTGGTGACAAATTTGGCATTCTTTGCAGACAGGAGGTTCATTGGAGTTTTACTTTAAATACCAGACAACCTGCTGGCTTGAATTTTGAATGGGATGTGTCCCCTTTTTATTAATGATACTCGTTTCCTAGAGTATTTTGTCATTTCTTCCGTTCCTCCTGTCTGTACGATATGTCAATAGTTCACTGACTGTGTAAGACTTTCCAATCATACCTTGATATGGTTACACTTTTTCCACACGCTCTGTTGACATGATTACATGTGTTTATACACACACATACATGTACACACATTCATTCTTCTGTACATTTTTTTCATCTTTTTCATTTTTCAGTCAACACACTGAAGCGGTAAATCATTTATTTATCCTTTCGTCATTCCCTCGCTGTGTCTAGTAAGGAGTCTAGTAACTGCACTATGTGACATAGTTGCTGTATATTCTCATTTTAAGCTGGTTTCTGGTCTATTGACACCTATATATACACATAGTATATATATACACATAGTTTCTTTATCTAGATCGACAATGGGGCAGTATTCACACTTGTTTTACAATATTTTGTTTCATTCATCTCTTTGCCCCCATTTAGGCACATTACTACCTTCTTTGCAGCACTTTTGTCTCACTCCACACTTTGCCTGCTGTCAATCTAGCGAAGTTATTGCCTCGCATTGCAACATGTGGAGTGAGACTTCAACTTCGCTCTACACTTTGTCTGCGGTGTATCTAGTGAAGTTGGTGCCTTACATTGCACATGTGGAGTTCTACTATGCCTTTATGTTCTTCGTTATTTCGTTATTTTGTCTGCTTTAAACCTAAACTCACACTTTTATTGCTACGTCTCTCCTTTACAATGTAGCTTGGGTCCTTCTCATTTTTACACTCACGGCATTGTATGTTTTTTTACGTGCATGCTCGTGAGGGTAATATTGGAATAATAATTATATTTAAATAGTTAGTTTTAACTTTTCATATAAAAACGTTTTATACTCGTGAATTGGCATATAGTTCATATGCCTTTTTAGACTCTTTGTATAACGATAGATGTCAAATCTTTTACAGATTTTTATGATGATCAATTTGACTTTGTCTATAATCGTTTTGTGATATTGTATATCTGTATTTAGATTTGTATCACGATCTCTCATACATTTTTCTTTATTATTTCCGATTCTTTTGCCTTCAATTGCACCATGTGGGGAAGTTGCACTAAGCTTATAACCATACATATATTTGTTTCATCCATCTATATTGTTTAATTCCATTTAATTCACGACACATTGGCATTCTTTTTTTTGCTTCTCCCCTCCGGGTGCATTTCATTTTGGGCATTAACAAGGTCTGATCATATGGGGAGGTTTTTTCCAACACAACTTTGCATTTGATTGGCTGTTCATTTTTCATTACAACTATATATAAATATGATCAGACTTTGTTTATTTAGCTATGACTAAGCATCAATACATGATGTGAAACGCATTAGCTGTTTTTCCCTGTTTTCTATGCACAAGATATGACTGTTTTGGATTTTAATCTTTCAATAAAGATGCCTTCAGGGGTGTGTGGCCATCAAGGATTTTTTCCTTTCTTCTAAGTTTGAGCAGAGCCAGCACCTGCAAGTTCGTAATAGGGAGGGTGTCTTTAACGGGTCTGGAGCTTTTTGAGCGGCAATTTTTCTTCCAATATTTTTTTATAACCTAACCCTGCTTTAAACTTCTCCACAACTTTATCCTTGACCTGTCTGGCGTGTTCCTTGCATTCTTGATGCTTTTTGTTCACTAAGGTTCTCTAACAAACCTCTGAAGGCTTCACAGAACAGCTGCATTTATACAGAGATTAAAGTACACACAGGCAGGCTCTATTTACTAATTAGGTGACTTCTGAAGGCAATTGGTGCCACTAGATTTTAGTTAAGGGTATCAGAGTAAAGGGGCCTGAATACAAATGCACGCCACACTTTTCAGATATTTATTTATAATAAATTTGAATACCATTTATCATTTTCCTTCCACTTTACAATTATGTGCCACTTTGTGTTTGTCTATCACGTAAAATCTCAATAAAATACATTTACGTTTTTGGTTGAAACATGACAAAATGTGGAAAATTTCAAGGGGTATGAATACTTTGTCAAAGCACTGTATCCAATACAAGAATACATGTTTGCTGTTAAAGGGAACTAATTCCTGAGTGGAAAGTCAGCCCTAATCCTAAGATTATTTTCCAATCAAACTTCCAGATCGGTGAAGGAAGGGCTGACAAAGGCACAGTAATTCACAACACATCCCAGTCTGTCATGCTGGTGAAAGGTGGGCTTACAAGTGGTTTAAAATACTCGCATTGAATTTGTAAACCACAAACGATGCCCTTATTTACCAGCATGACGTTAAGCCAACCAAAGTCATCTGTATTCATTTCAAACATCCAGCCATACAAAGAAGTAGCTCTTCTTCTGTATAACTCCCCTGCACATGATTGAATGTTTGAAGTGCACACGGGTACATTCTTTTCACACAACTTTGCTTCATGCCTTCATAATTAAGTCTCAAAGCCTTGATTATACCTGTCACCCGTAGTATCTGTATGATTGTATGTTCCCTTACTGCTACCAGAGCAAAATGTCCATGCTTACAATTACTTAGTGCACACTATGAGACAGCTCAGATCTAGGACCATGCTGCAGCTTGCATCCTCTGAGTCTGGGGAGACCAGAAAACATTCTGTGCGGCTCTTGATTACGTGATCAATACTTGTCACAGTAATACTTGTGATTTGATACTATCTCATCAATATTACTTACTTTCTACAGGATACAGACAAGAATCGAATGTCTTCAACAACAGCAGAATGTAAAATGTATATGATAGAAGGATATAAACCAAGTCAGTTTATATAGCAGGGAAATAATGTAGACATGGCAACTTTAGTTGTGCTTTTATATAATGTGGTTCGCCACAATAATTCAAACAGTAATCATTGAGCACTGGCACCTAGTAACTGAACACTGTCAACAAAAACATCAGTTAAATCATAAATCGTGGAATATCACATTACTGGTGTGCAGCGCAAGATATGAAAGCGATAGACTTACAATGCATAGCCATTACTCAGTTAGCACATAGTCCTTCCACATGAAACCTCACATAACAGGGAAAGAGAGGCACATCTTATCAAGGATTAACCACAGCTAAAAGTGTTGTGGAACCTTAGGAGGTATAGCCATAGCGTCAAGCCAGCCTGCCCACGCTTGGGCAACCTCTAATACTTTATCGCTGGTTCTCATCCTACCTATCCCACCGCTCCTTCAGTGTCACTTACAACTCTACTTCCTCCTCTCCTCTTTCTTTCTCTGTTGGGGTCCCCCAAGGTTCTGTTCTTGGACCTCTCCTTTTCTCAATCTAGACCACCTCCCTGGGTCAGTTGATTGCCTCCCACGGCTTTAAATATCATCTCTAAGCTGATGACACCCAAATCTATCTCTCCACCCCCCTAGCTCTCTCCATCTGTCTCCTCACGCATTACCAACTTACTAGCAGAAATATCAGCCTGAATGTCACATCACTTCCTCAAACACAACCTATCCAAAACCAAGCTCATGATTTTTTTCTCCCTCAGGTGCCGCTTCCCCTGATTTCTCTGTCAATATCAACGGCTCAAATATCAACGTATCCCCCTACGCCAAGGTGCTAGGTGTAATCCTGGACTCTGAACTAACCTTTCGGCCCCACATCCTATCGATATCCAAAATTTGCCCCCTCAACCTCCGCAACATCTCTAAAATACACCCCTTCCTAACCAATGTCACCACAAAGCTTCTAATCCACTCCCTGGTCATCTACCTCTATATAGGCTATCCCCACTTCAGTCCATCATGAACGCTGCTGCCAGGCTCATCCACCTCACAAACCACTCAGCGTCTGCTATACCCCTCTGACAATCCCTTCATTGGCTGCCACTCAGTCAACTAATTAAATTCAGGATACTAACTATAATTTACAAAGCCATCCACAACCTGGCCCCCAGCTACATCTCTAACCTAGTCTCAAAATACCAACCTCATCCCATCCTCATCTTCAGGACTTCTCCAGAGCCTCTCCCATCCTCTGGAATGCTCTACCCCAATCCATCGGATTTTCTCCTACTTTATCCACTTTCAGACGATCCCTGAAAACTCATCTCTTCAGAGAAGCCTATCTGGCCCCCACCTAACAACTGTACATTTATCTTCTCAATCAGCACATTGCCCACAATTATTATCTCTTGACCTTCCCTCTTAGATTGTAAGCTCTAATGAGCAGGGCCCTCTGATTCCTACTGTATTAAAGTGTATTATATTTGTACTGTCTACCCTCAAGTTGCAAAGCGCTACGTAAACTGTTGGCGCTATATAAATCCTGTATAATAATAATAATTATTGTAGGTGGCTTGGTAGAAAAGTAAAGCAGAATTCACCAAGTGCTTCCAAAAATGAATAGAGAGGAGAGTGTTTTTTCCAAAGTAGTGTGATGGCTTTCCTGGCGTAAAACTTTAGAAGACACGAGTGTCCATTCTGCGTACCTCACCCTCAACATAGAATCCCAGGCTTTCTCCTATCTCTCGATAAACACAAGGCCTTTGACTCCCTCTCGTGAGATTATTTTTGCCACGTCTTTCAGAAATGGAGATTTGGGAATTCAATACTCTCATGAATATCTGCCTATGCTACCCCCTTCAGGCTCAGTCAGATATGCAGGATATCATTTCCACCCTTTTAACATTTCTAGAGGAACACATCAAGGTTGCCCCTTTTCTCTGATCCCCTTTATCTTGGCCATAGAACCCCTGGCTATAGCAGTTAGGACTAATCCAAATATCACTTGGAATTCTTACACAGGGCTCTATTTTAAGATATAAATCATGGGGACCTGTACAGCCTAGCTGACAGGAACAGTGACCCAAGCCTAATATGTGGCTCCAGCCTACATGAAAAAACCCTCATTCATGCAACCAGAGTATGTGAGCATGAGCCCTTTGTTATGGTTTTGTTATTTTTCAATTTTTTTTTTTTTAACAGTCCTGTGGGGGTTGGGGAAATATCAGAGGTCTAAACAGACACCCAACATCTCACTTTTGAGACAAGAGAAAGAGATTGAGTGCAGAGATTCCTCAATCCTTTCTCTGCAGCCTCAACTGCAGAGTAAATGAACAGAAACCGTTCTGTACAGAGGCTCCCTGTTCATTCACTAACCAAAGCATTGCAAACACAGAGTGTGCCACAGAAGAATTGTTTCCACTAATTGCACCCACTACTGCTGCTCTGGGCCCCCCTGTTGAACTTATGAGGTCTGAGCCCTGTACAGGAGGATAGGTGCCACCCCCTTATCAGCAGCCCTGCTCAAAACAGTTTGTATTTTACCACTTATGGTATCAATACCACCTGGAACTTCAAGTGGGGCACAGTAAACCTGGAGTGGTCATCCCTTAATGTGAGAAAATACCTTTTCTTTCCTAATTTGAGGTTACAAAACTTTTCTCAGATGCCCACCTAACCAATTGTCCCTTGGATCCTGTTCCCTCACAACTACTACGGTCACCCTCTTCTTCTATCCTATGCTCCCTCACTCACATCTTCAATCTCTCTAGTGGCACCTTCCCCTCCCCTCTAAAACATGCGCAGATCACTCCCATACTTAAAAAACCCTCCCTGGACCCCACCAACCTGAATAACTTAAGGCCCATCTCATTGCTCCCATTCTCCTCTAAACTTCTAGAGCGCTTAGTCTACAACCGTCTTGGCTCCTACCTCAGCGAAAATAACCTTCTTGACCCTTTACAGTCTGGCTTTCGCTCGCAGCACTCCACGGAAACTGCCTTACTAAAACTCACTAACGATTTACTAACTGCTAAATCCGACAGCCAGTACTCCATACTGCTACTACTTGACCTCTCTGCAGCCTTTGATACTGTTGACCACCCGCTCCTTCTCAATAAACTACACTCCCTTGGCCTCCAAGATTCTGCTCTATCCTGGTTCTCTGCCTATCTATCACAGCGCTCCTTCAGTGTTACCTACAACTCTGACTCCTCCTCTCCATTGCCCCTTTCTGTGGGGGTCCCCCAAGGCTCTGTTCTTGGACCCCTTCTCTTCTCCATCTACACCTCCTCCCTTGGTCACTTGATAACCGCCCACGGCCTCCAATACCACTTATACGCCGATGACACCCAAATCTATCTATCTACTCCTCACCTCACTCCTTCAGTCTCCTTTCGCATTACTAACTGACATCTCAGCATGGATGTCGCACCACTTCCTTAAACTAAATCTCTCTAAAACTGAGCTATTAATATTCCCCCCCGCCCGTGCCCCCCTCCATGACTTTTCCATCAAAATCAACAATGCAACCATCATTCCCTCCCCTCACGCCAGGGTACTCGGTGTAATCCTAGACTTGGACTTGTCATTTCAGCCTCAAGTCCAATCGCTGTCAAAAGAAATGGCGTTTTGGAACCTGCAACTGAGGTACAGCACATTCCACAAATTCACAAAAGGGGGCAGAGTCTACCAGCTGAAAAGGCAGTAGTTGCACTGCTAGCAATTTGGCCAAGCTGGCATTCAAGCTAGCATTCAGACTGTGAGCATTTGGATGGCTGGGACAAAATTTCTTTTTACGGTTTAGCAACTGGGGTAGGGAAATTTGCCTGCTAAAATCAGATGGTGGTGTACTGCTAGCAGATTGGCTGCAAGTACTTGGGACACCTATTGCTATACCTTCATTCCTCTTAGTGCAGGTTTTCGAGAGGACTGGAGTAGGGTTGGAGATCCCAGATGAGGAGCAAGGAGAAGTCTGCCTTTTTCTTTGATGTGGGTCTACGGACTTGTGCCTTATGAGTGTATGTGAAATCTACATTAATAGCTGAAAAATATTGGAATTATAAATATATTTAATTAGTTATATTTATATATTTCATTTATATTTAATTTATTTATATTTAATGAATATATTTAATTTAGCTTTTATCTATGTAGGGCAGAACATATCTTCACAGAAATCTCTGGTAGACCAGACAGGTTGGTGCCTAGGCTTGTGTATACAAAGGGATCCAAACCTCATTGTTTTACACATACTCACTTCAAAGGAACCCATGCTGGAATATGCAATGAAGGGAGGCCAAGCCGTAATCAATACTTAACTTCCCAGGAAAATTCAAGTTAAGCTCCTGCTCAGAATAGTCACAAGGATTTGCATTAAAGGGGGTTGACTTATGCAAAGTATAGGGATTGGAGATGTAGCCAGTCCTTAACCAGGAATAGGGAAGCTCACCAATCAGAGCCACGCTATGTTAACCAATGAGGCATCAGCATGTAATGATATATACAGACTAGATGGGAGGGAAAAACACACTTTTATGGGAGAGCAACCATCAGAATGGAACCTTGGTGCAAAGGGTAATTATGGGAAAGGTCTGCATTTTACTTGTAACTAAATATGTTTGCAGATTAATGTTTTCAGGAATATACTCTGTATTCCTTCATGTAATTCTCTTATTTTAACCTAATATTTTCTTCCTTGGTGTAGACTATAAATAGATGGTTGTATATTAGATAGACTTTCAACTACTCACCAATAAATATTGTTATTGTGTTAAAGCTTTCACTCATGGTCAAAGAACTCTCATTTAACCCAAATCATAGCTGAGAGATATTAAATCTCAAATATAGTATACGGGAAAAAGACTGCATGGGAGGTCCTCATATGTCTGGTCAAGCATGTGGTGCCCAAGGGGCTGCTGTTGTGGCCATGCTTGATCCGCTTCAGACATAGGTTACAACAGCAACAGTGCGATCTGCTGCACCTGTTCAAAAAGGCACACACCAAGGAACTTTTCAAAATCAGCGGGGAGTCAGCAGCGCCCTGCACCTGCGGAGCTCTGCGGTGTGATGCAGTAGGGTGGCTGCCATTAAGCTGCCCCCTAGAGGACATCCTGCCTCATTGGAGTTGTGCCTCCTTCTCCTCCTCTATTCTATCAGGCACCAAGTAGAGTCAGCGACCTCATCATTCCATCATTCCATCATTCCCTCCCTCCTCATCACTGGAGCAAACTTGGCACTATGCTGCAGCTGGGAGAACATGACTGACAGATTCTTATCCTTCTTGGGCACCCCCTCTCTCTGGGCTCAAGTTACTCCATTCCTCAACCTGGGAACCAACATCGGAGCCTTCAAATTGCTGCGCATCCTCCAGAATTTTGTTTTGCAACACCACACTACACTGTATTGTGTACTGTGTACACCACCAGAAAAGTAGTAGCAACTGCACTACAGCTGCACTGTATTGTAAATACAATTTGTGATCTAATATTTCACAGCAGGGCCCGTTCCTGTGCTCAACAAAAGTATCTGTGAGGCTTTACAGTGTTGTGCCACCATCACCGCCTAAGGCCCAATATTTCTGCCCCTCTTTAACAGGGGCATGTAATTACAATTCTTGGTATAATATTTCACAGCAGGGCCCGTTCCAGCGCCCACCAAGAGTAACTGAGGGCTTACAGTGTTCTGGTACCACCAACACCTAAGGCCCAATTTTTGTATAGGGCAGGCAGTATAGTATATACAGGTGTTTCCCTATTTTCAAACATCAGACTTACAAACGACTCCTACTTACAAATGGAGGGAGACAACAGGAAGTGAGAGGAAATCTACCCCTAGGAAGGCAAATTCTCTCCTGTAAGAGTTAATATGAGAAAAAGGTGTCTCCACTGATGCTTTATCACAAATCCTTGTTTCCCTAATAACCCCAAATTTTCAAAATCCAATTGGCATTGGGACAGAAAGTGAGGTGAAATCTTCTGAACAGGGGCACAGACAGCAAAAAAAATGCTACAGGGGCGATAACCCTTCCCTATGTTATCCAAAAAGCTTAAAACTAGATTTTTGGGCTGGAGCTACACTTAAAAAATGCACCTGTTCCAAATTACAAACAGATTCAACTTAACAATAAGGATGAGCTATGGCGTGTTCGCAGAGCCCGCCAGGAAGTCGGCACTGCGCTGAGCTAATCTCAGGCAGTGAGACATTGTCCCGATGCGCGGCTGCAGAGATCGGGAAATGTCTCACTGCCTGTGATTAGCGCAGTGCAGTGCCGACTTCCTGGTGGGCTCTGCATGTGGGCTGTGTGAACACACCGGAGCTTATCCTTACTTAACAACAAACCTACAGTCCCTATCTTGTTTGTAACCCGGAGACCACCTGTATACTGCTGTTCAGAGTATATAGGGCCTGGGTGCCACATGCCACATTTTGGGGTGCGGGGTTCCCCTTAATATCCAAACCAGACCCAAAGGGCCCAGTAATGGGCTGGGGGGGCAACATTACATTACAGCCGCAAGCAGTTTTAAATTACTTTTTTTCCTTTAGAAATGTAATTTTGTGCAGGGACTGTTCTAAACACGGGAAAAATGCGCCACTTTACAGGCATACTGCAGACACCCCCCAGGCATGATATTTAAAGGAATATTAAACTTTTATTGTTTCACTTTAACCGCTTCCCGACCACCTCCTGCACATATACGTCAGCAGAATGGCACGGCCAGGCAAACCCACGTACAGGTACGTGGCCCTTTAATTGCCTGGCGCGCTCGCAACCCGGTTGGGCGCTCCGTGACCCCGGCCACGGGACCAGCGGACCCGAATGCCGCTGGTGTCTCGCAATCGGGTCACAGAGCTGAAGAACGGGGAGAGGTCTGTGTAAACAAACCTCTCCCCGCGCTTCCTACTCTGCCTGTCATTGATCGACTGTTCCTGGTCTTTAGGAAAGCGGATCAATGAAGTCAGCCCCCTAATGTAAAAAAAAACACACACGTCACAGCCCATAACCCCTCCCCCTAGTGGTTAACTCTTTCACTGCCAGTGTCATTTATACAGGAATCAATGCTTTTAAATAGCATTGATTGCTGTATAAATGACAATGGTCCCAAAAATGTGTCAAAAATGTCCGATGTGTCCACCATAATGTCGCAGTCACAATAAAAAAATCGCTGATCGCCGCCATTACTAGTAAAAAAAAAACAAATATTAATAAAAATGCTATAAAACTATCCCCTATTTTGTAAACGCTATAACTTTTGCGCAAAGCAATCAATAATCGCTAATTGCGATTTTTTTTACCAAAAATATGTAGAAGAATACGTATTGGCCTAAACTTAGGAAAAAAAATGTTTTTTTATATATTTTTTGGGGATATATATTATAGCTAAAAGCAAAAAATATTGAATTTTTATCAAAATTGTCACTCTATTTTTGTTTATAGCGCAAAAAAAAATATAAAAACCGCAGGGGCGACCAAATACCACCAAAAGAAATCTCTATTTGTGGGGAAAAAAAGGACACCAATTTTGTTTGGGAGCCCCGTCGCACGACCGCGCAATTGTCAGTTAAAGCGACGCAGTGCCGAATCGCAAAAAGGGGCCTGGCTGCCAATTGGTCCGGGGCTGAAGTGGTTAAGCATTATTAAAATCACTGCTCCCGAAAAAACGGCCATTTTAAAACTTTTTTTTTTGCATTGATACATGTCCCCTGGGGCAGGACCCGGGTCCCCAAACACTTTTTATGGCCACAACTTGCATATTAGCCTTTAAAATTAGCACTTTAGATTTTTCACATTCGAGTCCCATATACTTTAACGGGGTTCGCACAAATTTTTGGTCCGTTCGCATGCTCTGCCGCGAACCGAACCGGGGGGTGTTTGGCTCACCCCTACTGACTACCCATCACAGTTTCAGAGGTCCTGAAATGTCAAGATAGCACAACCCCCGCCCCCCCCCCCCCAAAAAAAATGACCCCATTTTGGAAAGTAGACACTCCAAACTATTTGCTGAAAGGCACGTTGAGTCTATGGAATATTTTATAGTTTGCCACAAGTTTTTTCAAAATTACACAAATATTCAATGTGCTCAACATGTCTCTCAGCAATTTCCTTGGGGTGTCTACTTTCCAAAATGGGGTAATTTGGGGGGGGGGGGTTGTACTGTCCTGCCATTTTAGCCCCTCAAGAAATGACATAGGCAATCAAACAAAAAGCTGCGTGAATTTCAGAAAATGTACCCTAGTTTGTTGAGGCTATAACTTTTGCGCAAACCAATAAATATACACTTATTGAATCTTATTTTATCCAAGACATGTGACTGAATACATTTTGGCCTAAATATATATTAAAATTGAGTTGGGGAAAAAAAAAAAAAAAAAAAAGAAAGTAGAAAATATCAGTTTTCTTTCGAAATTTTCTGTCTTTTTTCGTTTATATTGCAAAAATTAAAAATCCCAGAGGTGATCAAATACCACCAAAAGAAAGCTCTATTTGTGGGAAAACAAGGACGCACATTTCATTTGGGTACAGCATTGCATGACCGCACAATTACCAGTTAAAATATCGCAGTGCCAAATTGCAAAAAGTGCTCTGGTCAATAAGGGGGCAAATCCTTCTGGGGCTGAAGTGGTTAATGAAACACTGTTACCAACCATCATGTATGCTTCCTGACCCTTTCCTTTTTCAGAGACTGTTTTGCTGTAATCTGAAGCAGTGTTTAGTACTTTGGTTGCAGCTGGACCCAAAACCTGTTGGAAAACTGCTGCAGATATCTGTTCTTACTAGTCTGATTCTGCTGGACACAAGGTTGCAGCCCTTATTGCTTCATTGGAAAACAACAGGAACACATAATATATATCAGTATCAATAAAGTTGATTTACTAAAGCAAATAAGCCATTCACTTTGCAAGGGAAGTTGCACGCTGCAAGAGAAGTTTCCCCAGAGAAATTTCACTTTGCCAGAAATGCTGAATCATGTGCATGGGGGAGGGGGGAGACAGTGGGACTCCTCCACTCAACAGCGCCCTGATAGTTCATTGATAACTACAAGCTGACAGCCACAAAGCTTGTTTTTTAAACGATGACATCGAGTGGGGGGGGTAGGAGATTCTCTACTTGCTGTCACTGGATGCAGTGGATCAGGGGCATGCTCCACCCTAAAAACAGGTGGAATGTGTTTGCAAGGGTTCGCTTCATGAATTTTTGTGTTAATATAACTAATGCAGTATAGGTATGCCATTGGCTCCCCCTACTGTCAATCACAACTGGTGAGTCAAAGAGGAGTGAGTGAAGCTATAAGGGCGAGGACTCTGTAGGGTGCACTTCACTAAGGGGCCCTCTGTGGCTGAGAGTTAGTTGACATTAGTATTAGCCCTCTGAAGAGTGATCTATTTGACAGGCATCGAGGAGGTATTATGTCATCTGCTCACTGTTTTCACCCCCGAAAAGGCTGCACTACTGATTGCAGCCACTATTGAGTTGAATGGGTTACACTCAGTAGGTGGCACTGGAGAAACACACAATGGACAGGGATACCGACGCTATAAAAGTAGATGCCAATAGTGTATATATAGTTTTACACACTCTTAGATCACATTATGCATCTCTGGATCCTCGTTGGGGCCATACTCAAGCTACATTAGAGTGACTTGTTTAAGCAAACTTTTATTCTCATTTTTGATTTTTATCATTTTATTCTTCAATAAATATGTGGGATAATTCACTAGGCTTGTGCGCCCTCTGTCTTTTCATTTTCTAGAGAGGTTTACACTATCATCTGCCACCTTTGCAGCTTAAACCTTTCCCACCCACCTAGGCATCTCAAAGTTATGAATGCCAGATATGGGAAAGATCGGCTGATCAAGTGAAACTGTGATAGCTGTCAAAATGGTCACATGATTGGGAATAGGTCCTGTTAACAACCCTCATTAGCAGGGACCAAGAGCTGGGAGCGTACAGGCAGTGTTCTCTCAGGACAGGAATTTGCCGCTCTGCTACTACACATATGTGTTACATAGAGGTTAAAAGAGGGAGGAAAAACATGGCTCAACTGTTTTTTTTGCCTCCCACCCACATGTGTAAATGAGCGCAGGATGTAGGGTGGTTATAAGATAGAGAGGGGAGCTCTGGGGCAAAATTTACTCCCCTCCGCCTCTGTGCACTAACAGTTCAGTGTAATGTACTGTGTGCAGCTGCACCTACCCAGGAACGAAGGCAGGTTTGTCTTTTTTTCCCCCTCTCCCAGTCATGAGATATGTTACACAAGGGGAGGTAGGAAGAAGAGCAGTCTGCCATTACCAGCAGGTTGAGGATTAAAATTGCATAAGAATGCCTGGACAAGCCAACTGCTTCAGAGTGTAGTGCAGGCAACAGTACATTTTCTGGACTTGCCATGTCTGGAAAAGCAAGAAACATTTTATAAATCTATGCATACCATATAAAAAAAAAACACCAGGACAGCATTGAAAAGGACATTGTGATTGCTTTCCCCATAGCTTTGTTTGCATATGAGAAATAGAGCTGGGCTTTGGATATGGATTGGTTGTTCAAACAAATAGGGTGGTCATTCACCGAGCCCTAAAGTTCTTGCTGTATCCAAAAATCATATTTAGCAGTGGTGTTACTACTGTTCACAGGGCACGTGGTTGTTAGGGAGCTAGTGCTGGAACCACCAGTGAGGATCTGTCCTCCCCTCTTGTGCTTCACCATATGAACTGGGTACAGCCTCAGCCCAAAGGGGTGGCGCTGTATTGCCAGGCAAAGGAAATACACTTGGTAGTACGCTCCATGAAGGGGTCAAGACTACAAACAGTACAGGCTCTTTCCAAACACAGAAAAGGGGAGGGTGCTGCAGAAGCAGTCTCTGCATGAGAGGGTGCCTAGGGTCCCAAAGTTGCAAGAGCAAGCAGCCAAAAGAAAAGAAAAAAAAAAAAAAAAAAAAAAAAAAAGGGTTAAGCATGGAACAGCACCTGAGACAAAGGGGTTGATTTACTAAAAGGCAAATAGGCTGTGCATTTTACAAACAGGCTTCTTATACCATCTTGCTTTTTTTTCCTTTAACCTTTTGTTCACCCCAATGTCTTCAGTAGTTATTACACCATTATCTCCTACATATTATTTATTACAGGTACTTCTATAGTGCTATCAATTTACACACACACATGTGCATTTCAAAAAAAAGATTATAAAAAGTCAATAATTCAATTCAAAAAGTGAAACTCATATTATATAGATTCATTACACAGAGTGATGTGTCAAGCATTTTTAAGCATTCATTTTGGTGATTTTGGCTTACAGCTAGTGAAAACCCAAAATTCTGCATCTCTAAAATATTACATAAGAATAAAAAAAGGAAAAAAAAAAAAAGTTAAATACAGAACTGTTGGCTTACTGAAAAAACATGTATGGTATGCACTTAATATTTGGTCTGGCTCCTTTTGCATGAATTGCTACATCAATACAGCGTGGCATGGAGGCAATCAGCCTGTGGCACTGTTGAGGTGTTATCAAAGCAACCTGGGTTTCTATAGCAGCCTTCAGCTTATCTGCATTGTTGGGTCTGATGTCTCATCTTCCTCTTGATAATACACCACAGATTCTCTATGGGGTTAGGTCAGGCAAGTTTGCTGGCCAATCAAGCACAGTCGTAACAATCATTAAACCAGGTATTGGTACTTTTGGCAGTGTGAGCAGGTGTCAGGTCTTGCTGTAAAATGAAATCAGCATCTCCATAAAGCTGGTAAGTAGAGGGAAGCATGAAGTGCTCTAGAATTTCCTGGTAGAGGGCTGTGATGACTTTGGACTTGATAAAACACAGTGGACCAGCAGATGACATAGCTCCCCAAATCATCACTTACTGGCAATTCCACACTGGCGCTCATGCAACTTGGATTTTGTGCCTCTCCAGATTCTGCTCCCTTGATTTTCAAAGGAAATCTACTCATCCAAAGAGAGGCCTTTGTAGCACTAAGCAACAGTCCAGTCCTTTTTTTCCTTCGCCCAGGTAAACCGCTTCTGACATCTTTGGTTCAGGAGTGGTTTGACACAAGGAATGCAACAGTTGTAGCCAATGTCCTGGATATGTCTGGGTGGAAGTCATCAGTCATCCCCCATGATTGTGTAACCTACTGAACCAGACATTTAAAAGCTCAGGAAACCTTTATGCAGCATTCCACCTTTCTATGCCCGCTGCCCTCCCCCCCAAAAAAAATAAATAAAAACAGGCCAGCAGCTACATATACTGTAGACACTGACTTAATAGGACACTAACCTGTCCTGAGTCAAGCAATGTCAGCATTGCAGCCAATGCCAGTAAGGGAACCCAGCAGTGAAGCCTTGCAGATTCACAGCCAGGTCCCTAATGCGCATGTGTGACATGCTCTTACTGTATCAGCAGCAGGGGGAGGAATGGGCCAGACTTCTGACATACCACAGCGAGGGCCAACTAAAGTAGGGACAGGGATTGGGTGGGACATCAGATAAGAAGTTCCACTTTTGGGTGTGATTAGAGTGTGACACCATGAGTCTACACTATTGAACTTAACCCAAAAATCAGTATCTCAGAAAACTAGAATATTGTCCGTCACTAGCTGCAAGCCATAATAAAAAAAAAGCTTGAAATATACCAGTCTGTGTGTAATAAATCCATAATATACGAGTTTGACACTTGTAATTACTGAAACAACTTTGACAATATTAAATTTTTTTTGCAATATGCCTGCATGTATGACAAGTGCAAAAAAAAAAAAAAAACTCATCCTCTAACTCACATCATGTAGTAATACACAGGTGTGAAGCCAAATGTCAACAGCATTTAATTATTTTTAAAAAAAGGAAAGTTTAACCACTTATCTACAGGACACTTTAAACCCCTTCCTGCCCTGGCCATTTGTCAGCACTGTCACACTTTAAACAATTGTGCAGTCATGCTACACTGTAACCATGTGATATTTGTTTTCTTCACACAAAAAAAGCTTTTTGGTGGCATTTCTTTAGTTAAAAAAAATAAAAAATAAAGTTTGTAAATAAGTCATTTTTCCTCCTTCACTGAGGTGGCACCAACATGCTGCACTTATGGGTACTGATAGTGCTGGCTTTCAGTGATGCCTGACATCACTGATGGGCATTGGTTGCTGGCACTGGCAAGCATGGGTTTCTGGCACTCTACATCTCACTGTGCCCTGCGAGATACTGCTAAAAATGGCTGCTCTTTGTTTAATCATGTGATTGGCTGTGTCCACTCACAGCCGGTCACATAAAGAGCCACATCAGGGGCTCTTTACAGAGATCTGGGGGGGGGGGGGGGTCACAGTGGGCGTGCCGTCATGTGGCATCCATC
Organism: Lithobates sylvaticus; assembly: GCA_028564925.1. Taxonomy (NCBI): domain Eukaryota; kingdom Metazoa; phylum Chordata; class Amphibia; order Anura; family Ranidae; genus Lithobates; species Lithobates sylvaticus. The sequence continues at coordinate 413,586,690 of CM053028.1, forward strand.
CAGACCGAGAGCCACACCGTCATTTGACGGTGGGTGGCAAGTGGTTAAAGAGATTCAAGTGGCTGTAAAGTCACATGCATCAATTACTTTGATCCTCCATTTTAGGTCCCTGTTCAGTACAGTGCGTTTTCCTAAAATTATAATGCGAAATACCTTCTTTGCAGAGCCCTGCTGTGCCATTATGTAACCTCCTTCTGCTTTCCTTCCCAAGTGAGTACAGTGGGAGGGGTTGAGATTCCCCTCTGATTAATGCAAGCTGGCAGAGGAAGGTCACATGCCAGCAGGGCTCAGCAAAGGTGGTATTTAGCATTACACCATTAGGAAAACATACTGTAAATGAAGAGGAACCTAAAACAGAATCAAAGCAATACAGGTTTCTTTTACAAGCACTTAATACAGCTGTAGGGAGAGGAGAGGGGCTCACACAGATTATGGACATTACAGGGAGAGGGGGAGATGTAGAGAAGAGAGCAGGATGACAGAGGCACATAAACAGTAGACAGGAACAGGCAGGATCAACCAGGTATTGTACAATAGAATGGGACAAATTACACTGCACTATATAAAAATATGCCTTTTTTAAAAGAACATGCAGAAAAAAAAAAACAAAAACACACCACACATCTCATTAAACAGGCATTTTATTTTTCACATTTGTACAAAATATAAAACTTGCATATATGCGTTTTACAGAAAACTCAGTAACAAAAGAGAATTACATTAACAAAGTTATTATATTCACGACTGAAAAGACACTTTAATGTTTATTACTTAGGCACTTACAATATTAAAGAACTGTTGGATGATTTAGCCTCCTTTCACACATGCGGTTGAAATTCAGCTGCGGATAGAGGAAACTTACCTAGCACAGAAATTCAGCTCTACCCCCCCCCCCCCCCCCCCACATGCTGTGGTTTGCAATGATTACAAAACAAACCGTTTTTTTCTTCCCTAAACAAAGTTGACAGCGTTCAGGAGCATGCATTGCATCTGTACATAAAAAATGCAGTAAATTGCAATAGACCATTTCATCGCTATAGAAAAAAGGCAAGAATTTACTACCCAAGCTGAATACGAAGGCAACTAAATAGCTGTGCCAGGAGTGTTGGAATTTTAAAAATAAAAAATATGCATTTACAAGATGCAGACCTGCCTGTATAAAAAAAAAAGGGGCCTTACAAAGGCAGAATAGAAACTGAAAAACCAGGTCAGGTCTGTGCAAAAATGTCAAAGCACCCAAGTGTAGCCTTTACCAACTGGAGAAAAGATGGGGCTGTGTTAAGTCGGGAATGGTCTGCTCCATTTATTGAGCAACAAAATGGGTCCAGTTAGCATAGGAAAACAAAATCAGATCATACACCAAAGCAATACTTCATCTCCAGTCCTTCAGTTACCCCAACAGGTCACATTTTCAGGATTTTTTTTTTCCACGAATGGCAATTACAATGGTTGCCCACCAAGGGATATCTTAAAAGGTAAGCCTTGAAGCTACTTGGTGTGCAAACTCCTCCTTGCATCCAGTGTGCTCAGCTCAACCTTTTGTACCAACAGACACAATCTGAATTACTTGGTTGTGCCCTGCATGAACCTCTGTTTACCCAGAAGATGAAGTTAAATGGTTGCGGTCATGGCTGGATTTGGGGAGTGTAGATACAATTTCTTCTTCCCATCAATGCCAGGGACTCAAAGTGCTACATACAAAATTAAAAAAAAAAAAAAAAAAAAGTGAGAAACTACACATACAAAATATAGGAGGACCGCAAAAAAATAAAAAAAAGCAGTGCAAGGCATGCCCATACATGGTGCAAACGTCTTTCCTACAACCATGGGGTCCACCCCCTAATCAACACAGGCAGTGTTGACAGGGGAATCAGCAATTGGCTTTGGTGGGGGAGAGGGAAAAGCTCTCAGGGAGAGAGCGATGATCACTAGCAGCTTTAGCGATAATCGCAAGAGAATGCAGCAGGCTGCTGGTTGTACCAAAGTTGATCGAGTGATCAACTGGGTACATTCAGGCTGCCCATTAACAGTTCAAATTGAACGGTGTATGGCTGGCACAAGGCACAATTTCTGGGACAATGAAGCATGCAAAACAGAAAAACCCTTTACATTCCATTTGTTTAACATTCAAGTAGATCTATAATGTTGATTTAAGATACTAGAGGATATAATGGTTTGATACTAAATAGATTTCTCATACATACACTTTAATACAGCTAGTAAATGGATATAGTGGATAGATAATTGCTACTGGCATTCCTTTGCTCCTCTAAAAAGAATGAATATAGCTACAGTTTACACAACTACAGCACCTGGTAGAGCTTGAGCAAAATATTTGGTTAATGCTCCTCAACATTACCCGCCTAACCATGTCACAATCACAAAAGGGAGGGTACAGTTCAAAGATTGAGACTAGTCAGAGGCATTTTGGAGGTGACAAAGTCAACTTCAGACCACACAAACTTCTAGCAAGCTGCATTGTTTTTTCAGTGGTACAATCCTCTTGGATATACATTCTGCTCCAAACTATGTGCCCCTGTGCCTGTGTTTTATAAAATTAAGCAGTTATTTACCAGTTCTCAAAGCAGCAATCGCCACTCACGTGACCTGCCGGTATAAAGTGGCTTTTTAAAGCACTTCCATCACTGTATTTAAATATGCAATAAAGGCATCTATGCAAAGCAAACAAATAATTCTTAACCCTGCCCTTGCAGACGCCACCAAACTCCACTTGGGTGAATAGGGAAACTTCTGCATTTGAAACTTCAGGATTGTCAGAAGATTAAATTCTGCTCTGCACTCTCTGGTTTCCTCCATGGCTCCTACATCTCTACAGGACATATAGGCCATCGAAAGCAACCAAAATGCATGGCATGGGACCAGGCATCCCATACACCCAGAAGTGTGCCAGGTGATGAAGATCCTCCATTAAAAGAAGTATGGGATTTTTTTCCCCCATAATCATACTTACCTAGCATCGGTCCAATGCTGCATCTGTCCCCCACCGCCTCTGCACTGAGAACCAGGCCATCGAACACCTGCTCCTGGAGCAGAGAGCTGCAGACTTCAGTCAGTGGCTCTCCGCTCTGCCCCCCCCCCCCCCGCGCTCACTGGAGCGCTTAGCTGTGGAGGGGGCGGTGAGCAATTGTCTCAGGCTCTCAGCAGCTCACTGAGAGGCTGAGACAGGCATCAGTTCAGGCACCTGGCGGATCCAGACTTTATTGTCGTGATGACGCAGTGCCTGGACTGATTCCAGTGACATCAGCAGAGCGGACTTCAGATCGCTCTCTGCTTAAAACGGGTCACAGGAGAGCAAAACGAATTGCACTTCTGTGACCCATAGGAAAAGTCCAGCCAAACAAACTCAGACTGAACTTCTCCTTTAAGATTATCGCTTCAATTCTGAGGAGTTTGTCAGCACAGGCCGCAAGACAGGTCAATGTTATTTGTTTGATTTGTGGAGGTGCCTTTGTTCTTACATGTTTTAAAAATAGTAGAATAGTTGCTTAAAATTCAATATAATGATGCTCAACAGGGTTGCCAACTTATTCCTTTAAAGGTCAGCTGCATCATACATGACCAATGCCATACTCCTGGGCTGAGCAGAAATTACCCCACAGCAACAGATGTATTCCTTGCTAATAATTGGATTTGATGTATTTCCGACTATTCGAACCACGGACGTCACTTCCTCCCTCTGTGAAACCCCCCCCAAGCAGCGTCGAAGAGCTGTTTTTCTACACTGATGCCTGTTTCTTCCATTGTCTAGTAAGTGGCGCAGAGATTGCGCTTATTGCTTTACCCTGCAGTACTTCACTATTAGCTTCTCTTTCTGTTTTTGGAGCCTGGTGGATTTGTGTTTCTCTGGCCATCCACAAGACCCCCTTGCTGTGTATGGACAGTTTCTGAGGAGTTCTTCCCATCTTACCAGATCAATTGATCACAGTGTGTATGAACCACAAACTATATATGTATATACACACACACACACACACACACACCTTTTGAGCACTTTGGCACATTATATAAGCATATTTTTCATCTCTTTTGATAATTGGGTTTGGGCTATATAGAATACCCACACAGTGGCACTTTTGGGCTGCACAGCATAACTGCACTAACCTAAGCATGTGCTTCATTCTTCTCAAAGAATGGAGCTCAGACTATGCAAAGACCAACATGAACTAACATTCTTTTCTATGGCTGTCCCCCAGTGACATCCCATCACATTGGGCACTGTCTCCACATCTGAAAAAAAAATGGAGAGCAGGCACCAGTGACTATTGGCAAGCTACATAGCCCAGAAAGGTCATACCAGCAAAAAAAATAAAAAAATAAAAATGCTGTTGCGGCCAGGTAAAGGGCATTCCATAACCTAAAGTGCCCAAGTAAAAATTCTAAAATAAATTTTGAGATTCATGCAGACAACATAGTCTTTTCAGACATTGCTGCACTATAACATTCCACCTCTTATATCTGTAATCTGTAATTTGGTAATATTTGAGTGAACGTTTTTGTTACACTAGATCTTGTTAGAACTCAGACACACAAAACCAGAAAACAAAAAAAACTGTATGAAAATGTTTCTTAGCCACCAATCAAACCAGCTAATGGCATTGGAATTTTAAAGGGGACTGGTTATGCAGTAAGAACACACCCTCCTCTACCAACCCTCTGTAGGACCTTACTAAATAAAAAGAAATGGCTGCACACCACAGTAATGATCCAAGATCCTTTATTGAACATCCCAGGTTACACCACAGGACCAGAATGCCTGGTAGACAAGTTTCACACAGTTCACATGTAACATGGCTGCTTTTTTGGTGAACTTCAAATGTGGAGCCACAGTGTGTCCTTGCTGCGGCCACATTATGGGGGGGGGGGGGGGTAACCAATTTCATTCAAAGTGTATGATATTTGTTCCCTGCATAATTGCAATAGCAGCTATGTAGTTTATTTGCTACTAGACGCCTTTGGGATCGCTTTAATGAGCATATATACATTGTGGTAAATAAACAATCGACTAATGAAGCAAAACACTTCAATATGTGTCATGATGGCAATATATCAGTCATGCCTGTACAGGTGATTGATAAGATTGAGGCCCCAAAAAGAGGGGTGACATTTTCTGATTGCTTTGCCGGAGAGAAGTCTTTTTGGATTTTTCATCTCTAGACTCGCATCCCGCACGGGTTAAATTTCGAGTGGGATGTGAGTCACTTTTATGAATAATGTTTATATATATATATATATATATATATATAGCAGAGTGGTAGATTGGTATAAGGACATTGTGTTTATGGTCAATAACATGCAATATTTTGTCATCGTTATATTTATGTCCGTTGTTTTTCGATTTAACCATTTGCTTTACTATATGGGATAAAGGGTGTATATTAACGGCCTATAATACACCACTTAGCGCCAAATCTGTCCCACAGTTACTTAGAAGTACAACAAATCAACTTCCTAATTTACTGTAAAGTAAAGAAGAATAGTCCTATGCAGCTGTTAAAAAATGAATAAAAGATATAAAAACAATAGTATAAAAATATGACAGTCCAATTCCTGTAAAATTCTATTACTAAAACTAATATTACATATACATTTTTTTTTTTTTTTTAACCTTTAATCAATGTGTTTTCTTTACATGTTGATTAAAAATAACAGGGAGTCTGTAATTAGTGCTCCGAGACACCTGTGGAAGGTGAAGGTGGGGCTATATGAGGAGTATCATTAGGACATACATGTGTAAAGATTAAGCACATCTGAACTGTGTCCAGGGTTGCCAACCACCAGTAAATTTACTGACAGTTTGTAAAAAATCTGTGATTTTTATTACAACTGCCAGTAAATATCAGGGGCTGATAATTTCATGCTGTGTTGACATTTTAAGTGTAAATCAAGCAAATTACTTTGTTATTGGTATTGTCAGTGTTTCCATATCCATATGTTTATACTGTTCAAATATTCACTCTGTTCATTTTCAATAGGAGTTCTGTAATTTCTCAGGTTGCCAGTAAAAAAAGTGCTCCGCTAGTAAATGTTCCATGTTTTGTCAGTAAAAAATGCTGCGGGAGGTTGGCAATCCTGACTGTGACAAACACGTCTACCAGGCATTCTGGTCCTGTGGTGTTACTTGGGATGTCCAATAAAGGATCTTGGATCATTACTGTGGTGTGCAGCCATTTCTTTTTATTTATTGTCTGTGGAGACGAGACGGGGCAGGCACCCACCAGTTCCATTAGGCTTCTACATCTCACCTGAAGCAGTGAGTCTTTCTTGTTTAGTCTATTAGGACCTTACTGAAGTTGTGTGTGTTTATTCTTCTTTAGCAAGGCAGTGGTTGTCTTGGAGGTGTGTTTGGGGTCGTTATCATGTTGGAATACTGCCGTGCTGCCCAGTCTCCAAGGGGATGGTATCATGCTCTGCTTCAGTATGTCACAGTACATGTTGGCATTCATGGTTCCCTCAATGAACTGTAGCTCTCCAGTGCTGGCAGCACTCATGCAGCCCCAGACCATGACACTCCCATCAACATGCTTGACTGTAGGCAAGACACACTTGTCTTTGTACTCCTCACCTGGTTGCCGCTACACACACGCTTGACACCATCTGAACCAAATAAGTTTATCTTGGTCTCATCAGACCACAGGACATGGTTCCAATAATACATGTCCTTAGTCTGCTCGTCTTCAGCAAACTTTTTGCGGGCTTTCTTGTGCATCATCTTTAAAAGAGGCTTCCTTCTGGAACGACAGCCAGGCAGACCAATTTGATGCAGTGTGGGACGTATGGTATGCTGGCAGCACTCATACGTCTATTTTCCAAAGACAACCTCTGGATATGACGATGAGCACGTGCACTAAACTTCCTTGGTGGAACCTGTCCTGTTAAACTGCTGTATGGTCTTGGCCACTGTGCTGCAGCTCAGTTTCAGGGTCTTGGAAATCTTCTTATACTGTAGGCCATCTTTATGTAGAGCAACAATTCCTTTTTTCAGATCCTCAGCGTTTTCTTTGCCATGAGGTGCCATGTTGAATTTCCAGTGACCAGTATGAGAGAGTGAGAGTGATAACACCAAATTTAACACACCTGCTCCCCACTCACACCTGAGACCTTGTAACACTAATGAGTCACATGACACCATGGAGGGAAAATGGCTAATTGTCATGGTTATGCAGTAATATTTCTCTGTCAGCTTACCTCTCCTCCATGTGTTCACCTTTAGAGGCCAGCCACCCTCACCTGACTGTTTATATAATCTTCCCTCAGCATAGCTCCACCTCAGCCTCTAATTAGGAACACTATATTAACCTGTGCATTGCAAGCCAAGCTTGCTGATCAACCATTGTGTGTTTAGCTTTCGTGTGCTACTAGCTGTGTCTCCTACATTTGATTCCAGTTACCGATCTTGGCATGTTCTCGACTATCCCTGTCTACTCCGCGCCCTGGGGAATCTATGCTCTAGCTCCCAGTGGGATCTGTGTTGATGCTCCAGTAGACCTGCTTCCTGAACCTCCCAGAGTTCAATCCGCAGCAGTCAGTCCTAGGGTCCACTACCTTAGCGGTGCACTACTGACTTCTACGGAGTGCATCTGTCACCTGGACTTAGTGATCTGACACTAATTGTACCCAATTTGGACATTTTCACTTAGGGGTGTACTCACTTTTGTTGCCAGCGGTTTAAACATTAATGGCTGTGTGTTGAGTTATTTTGAGGGGACAGCAAATTTACACTGTTATACAAGCTGTACACTCACTACTTTACATTGTAGCAAAGTGTCATTTCTTCAGTGTTGTCACATGAAAATATATAATAAAATAGTTACAAAAATGTGAGGGGTGTGCTCACTTTTGTGAGATACTGTATATAGGTGCTACAAAATTCATTTTCCTGGTACATCGTGGCAGCATACAATGGGTTGTGGCTCAGTCCCTGCAACCTGTTAACTATAAGTCAAAAACAGATCCAGTTCGCAGCATTCTCCATGTTGTCCTCACCTGATCAGGTCTGGAGTTGCAAGGTATCCCTTATTGCATGTCACCCTAGCCAGGTTCAGCCTCATCTGAGTGTAAGTCCTTCCTGTACAGCCTCTAAATGAGCTATATGGTTAGAGTCCCATTCTGGTGGTCTGAGGGGCATGGTTCAGCCTCCCCTGGGTGGAAGTCTTTCCTGTACAGCCTCTAAATGAGCTATATGATTGGAGCCCCATTCTGGTGGTGCTGTCAAAGAAAGCTTTAAACAAGCTTTGGAGTAAGTGGCAGCTTTTTTTTTATTTTTTTCCCTTCTTTTCTCTGTTGTCAGTTTTTTTTCCCTGCACTTGTGTTGTGGCCATTTACTATTTCCAAGATGGTTGCAGCAGTGCCAGTACACGCTGATCATGGAAGGCAGAAAGTGATGTAGCCACGGTGGGCAGCTTGTCCTTGCTTGGCCTTTTCCAAAATGGTGAAGGGAGCTGAGGTTGCAATCTGAGCATGCTTGGGCACTGATATCATAACGTATGGCCAGGGGTGCCAGTTTTAAATGGATTTAAAGTGTTACTAAACCCACAACCTTAAAATCAGTCTGTGTATGCAGTAAAGCATGTTTGCTATACTCGCTCTGGAAACGAAGGGGTTAATCCTCCACATTGTGTAAAAAGACTGTTTGATCCTGTCTTCTCTGATATTGCCCTTCTTCCACTGTACCCAATCCATCTCCTAATAAGACCGAGCCTTTGGAGTCACTCTGCACATGCTCAAGATGGTGTGTATTGCTAGAGAGTTTTTTTGTTTTCTTGGGAGGGTGCATGTGATCAGCACAGGGCCACTCAGCACTGCCCAGACAGAGGGTCAGGGGTTCTGCAGCCTCATAGGACAGTCAGAGGAAAATGAAAACTCCCCCTACAAGCTTTAACCAGTGCTCGGCTGGACACTGATAGAAGTCACAAGACTGCTGTATACTGCTGATGAGAAAAGGTATTTAGCAGTTTATATTTACTAAAATAATTGCATTTCCATGCTTTGTGTACTGTGGGAGACCAGACATCGTGAATGCAGGGTCCTGGGTTTAGTATCACTTTAAGGCATTTTTGGGCAACACATGTTGGTGTTCTCTTCTCAAGCATACTGGATGCTTATGTGGTCATTGTCTGGAGGTATTATTTCCCTTTTTATGGCATTTAACTGGGCTCTCCCTATGTCTGCTTGGAGCATGCAGCCCTGCAAGGACTTCAAGACAGAGGGAGCCCTCTAAAACCAAAACAAGTTGCCATCTATGCGCAGATATCCAGCCAATGTTGATCAAGGTGCCTATTCAGCATTAGCTGTCCTTCGTATTCACCTCCAGGCTGTGGTATTCAGCGTGGAGCAGAAAGAAGGTGAGCAGGGGCCAAAGTGTGGGATCAGCAGATATCACATAATACAGCAAGAAGGTGAGAACCGAGCAGGAAACATAGTGGCAGGGAATGAGCAGAGCAGGAGATCATCAGAACAGATGATCAGAAGGAGATCAACAGAGTGGGGGTTGGCGGGGAGTAAGTGTGGGCAGGGAGGATTATTACTGAGCTTGGGGGGGGGGGGAGGGTGGATGGGAGTGGGGAGGTAATACTACTGAGTGGGAAGTGATATACTACTACGTATTGGGGGGGTACTGAGTGGGGGGATTGGGAAGGGGGTATGGGGAATGTACTACTAAGCAAAGGGGGGTGGTGGGTATTTGAGAATTTACTACTGAACAAGGGGTAGTATGGGGAAATATACTACTGAACAAGGGGTAGTGGGGGGAAATGTACTACTGTGGCAAAGCGGGAGGGGGGGCGAGGAAGGGAGGTATGAAATGCACTACTGAATAGGGAGCAGGGGGTGGTAATGTGCTATTGTGCGGGGTACTACTACTGAGAAAGTGGGTTACTACTTATCAGGGAGGGTATTCTACTGACCAGTGGGGTGGGATGATGTACCACAGATGGGGCATTCAGCAAGCATTATCACTGCAAAAATGCATCACAAAAGCATTAAAAACACATAAAAATGCATGTTAAAGCAATAGGCACTTCAATGTGAGCTACTAATCAGCGCAAGTGTACAAGATCCCATGTCCAATGTCAAGCATTTTTCTATAGCGCATAAACACAGGTCACTGCAAGTTCACACTACAACGTTGTATACATGTGCAGTGCATATAATGCAACATGTATGGATTTTATCGCAACACAATGCACATTAACACATATTAATGCAATGCAGCTAAAGTACTAAAGTGAAAAAAAGCTGAAATACATCTGCAAAATGTTCATTAATGGATGAAAATTAAAATCAATGCCAATGCATATAAACGCAACACAAAAGTGCATGAAAATGCAATGCAATGTGAATAACACCACCAAATACTAAAGAGAGAGAAGAACTTTGAAGTTATTTCTGCAATTAACTGAATTCACCACAAGATGGCAATGCACCGTAGACTATGTGAAACTGTAAAATAATCTAAAATGGGCCTTTTTTTAATTAATTTATGAGATAACATAGCTAACATATGTTATACTTAGACACTGCGCAATAGTAATAGCACAAAACAGATGATAAATGAAGTGAATAATTATATAGACTTTAACAGGGCGAAGAAAAGATGGTACTTGCAATGTTTCAAATACAGTAACATATTGCAAATTATTACACATGAAATTCATTAGTATAAATACACTGAGCTATTGAAACAGAAGTAATTCTTTAAAAAGTCAGGGCTAAACACTAGGCCCTAAATAAATCAGGTGCATATCTATGTGGCTGTTTGCTTTTTGTCTTTAAAATGACCTATTTCAGTTCAACCACTTGCCGCCAAATCACATACATATAATTTATTGTGTTCAAATGGTTATCCCAGGGTTATGGCTGCAGCTGTCAGCTATAACCCTGGTATCAACATTTTCAGCCGGTGATTCCCTACCCTATAAAAGTGATCTGAGTGGCTGATTAGCCACTGGATCACTTTTGCAAGCAGCGGGAGGGGTCGTCTTTCCCCCTTCCGCTGCTCACAGGTTCCTGTGCCTTGTTTTCTGCTGCACCGAGGAGCCCAGGATCTGATCCAGCAATTGCAGCCAATGACGATAGACATGACTGGAGACCGGATCATCTCCGATTACATCTATGGTCTAGGACTAGGAGGGGCCTAGATATTTCATAATTTCTGCTTAAAGCGGAGTGACACTGTCTGTAATGTATTTTTTTTTTTGGTGCAATGAGAAGGATTAGGAGATGGTTATTACACACTCACGTGTTCCGTTTTCAGAGGGAACTGCTGCCGGTT